>JAODLL010000006.1:2067899-2106447 GCA_026546735.1 Forbesichthys agassizii | reverse complement strand
TATATATATATATATACACATACATACATACACGTATATATATACAGTATATATATATATACACACACACACACAGTATATAAATCTACACACACACAATACAGTATATAGGCTACTGGCATCATCACAAATATTTCCTATAGTAAGGACAAAAAAAAGGCTAAGAAAGAGGTTTGTAGTATTTTAAAGGCAGGGTCAGTCATTCTCGAGAACGCTTGCTAACTTCGAGCTCAAATCAAAACACTATCCCTCTGCGGGGCCGCCCCACACAAGCGATTTTGTTGTTGTGAGCGGTGTTCGCCACTTTGTTTATGTTCCTATTTACGGAGCCAGGGCTGTGTAGAAGTACCAGATCATTGTTTCAGCACGCACAGAGAATGGTAAACTAGCCAAATGCAAGGAGATATTTGGTGAATTAGACACAAAGTGTATTAGTTACAATTAACTTGTTATAGCTGACTATACCTTTAAAGTGGTACTTTTATTTTGTTTCTTTGGGTATGCAAACATATTGGTATCTCCGTGACCTTGAGCATGTAGGCTTCTCCTGCCCTGCACACTACAGTAGGGCACACTGTGTATTGCTCTAGGGTGGCAGGGAGGGCCGGTTCAATCAAATGGGAATTCTGTACTTAGTGAAATAAAACAAGCAAAGGTGTTTATGTCATAAGTTGATTAGGATACTTACATTTCCTAAGAAAATTTGTGTTTGTTTCCTATGTGTGTGTATGCACAGTGAAGGGTCATAGTAAGAAATTATGGCATCTCATTTCTCTGCTTAAAGGGTATTCATGTGCTGCCATCAGCAACTTGCAGAGACCATTTTCTTTGAGCTTGAAGAATAGATTTGTTCATTGTATACATTTCTCCAGATATAACTGTCAATACAGGCCAGCTATTTCAAGCACTGGTAAGTGCTGAACCTTTATCTTTTACAATTAAAATATTAGTGTGTGTGTGTGTGTGTGTGTGTGTGTGTGTGTTTGTTTGTGTGCACAACTCTGTGCTTGTGCCAGTGGAGGAGTCAGAATCTGCACACATGGCAGCTAAATAGGATCTGCCTTAACACCCACAGGTCACAAAGCCTGCCCTTAAACCACTCAGGTAACAAACTGTGCATAACTGGTGAAACAGAATATTGAGTAACAATCAACAGAGCAGTCAATTAGAGTGTACAGTATTGTATATAAGCTACAGTACAATAACATTGAACAGTAAGCTACAGTATTGTCCTAGATGTATAGATCATGATTCACATATAGCCAATGAAAACCTATTTCAAACATCTGGCAAAATATGGCATGTCATTCATTACCTGTAACAATATTTCAGATTAATGCACAAATCAATATTTAATGAAATTGATTGATTTAATCAAAAAAGCAAACAACCGCAGATTTAGTATGGTTAACTTCTAACAGTAAAGATGAATGGGCTGACAGACATTAACATATGTTTCATGTAAAATATATTTGAAAGTTTATATACTTGAATTTAGACTTGAGTTGTCAACTTGCACATAATTAATAAATACTAACGGACAACACCAGCTATGTAGACTGGGCTGGAAAAAAGTGTTTCTGGTTTACTGTAATACAAGCCAGGCATTTCTTAATCCCGAACAATCCGTATACATATGGATTGATAAAGAAGCTACATAAGTGTAAATGTTTATTGTATTTTATAAATACATTAAATTGGGCCTAAAGCCTTTCCATTTTGTTTCTGATTAGTCAATAAGCACATGCTTTTCAGTAGCTTTAGGTTTCTTATCATATGGCAATTGGGGCAAATGGGATTTCTGCTGTGGGATACTGGCTTCTGTTTGCAGGCCTAAATTAAAAGGCCGGTGTGTGCATGTTAACCTCGTCTTGCTGCATTCTGCTAATGCAGCGATCTGTTGCTGCTGATTTTCCTGTTGCCCAAAGGAGTTTCAAGCACATACAGTACACACATACAGTATATGCAAACAGTACTGTGCAGTACAACACCCTGTACTGCAGTAACAATTACTTAACAACATACCACCAACTGCTCAAAGACACTGCAGTAGATCTTGTATGCACCCGCAAAGGGTAAGTATCAATTGACTACAACATACAGTATTGTGACCTTTATACTGTAGACACTGATAGAAAACGGCATCAAATAACCTGCGGTCACAATAGACTGGTATTAACAGAAACCGTACTCTGCTAAGCCACTGCAGATTGCATGTGGTTTATAACGATGCTTGACTGACCTACAATACTTAATATTGAAGCTGACAGCAGCTACAGTATAAGCTTTCCTTTTTTAGTTTAGAATCTAAATGGTAGATTTTATGCAACCAAGCACGTGTGTCCACTCACAGCCAGACAACGTTTGTAATGCATCCCCAGTGGCAGTGTATATTAAAATATGTAGCCTACACATTACTTTACATTTGTAAGTGCTCCCTCCTCAACACTACAGCGCTCTATGCGCATTATGACTGGAACGCTTCCAGACTAGCTGAAACAAGTGTACAGTAACTGTAGTCTAATCAATAAGCCTATACGGCGCACAGCACAGGAGGTAAAAAACAGGCAGGACCTCTGCTTTAATACGAGCATTAAGGACTTCTCCATGCAGTCCAATTTATCCCATAAGAAAAGTAAACCTGCCTGCCTTCAAGTGCATCCATTGAGAAATCTAACATCCATCCATCTATCTACCTACCTAATCTATTTCATCTATCACATTAGTCGGTGCAAACTGATGTTTAAACGATGCAATTTCTCAATCTGGTGTGTGTACGCTTGACGTCTGAAGCAATGAAGGTGCGGAGATCCGTTTCTGTTCCGTTTTCAAATTCATCGGAAGGCAATGTTGCGTAAACACACTCACAGCTGCTCCGAGCACAGAAGCTTAGATATGTGTGCCATCTCGCACAAGCCTACATATGGCGGTCTTTCCTCTCTTTCTCTCTCCCCTTGTCCTTCGCTGTGCTCTCTCTCTCTCATTCAGCAACACACTCACAATCACAGGTGGAGCAGGAACAGTCCAGGAGCTCCGTGCTCTATTTTACAGTAAGTCGGCTTCGCGACAACACAAGTTTCTCCCAGACACTCTTGTTCTCGTAATGACCGGCGCTTCCCTCCATTCCCTACAATTTCAACTTTTCAAATTACTGGCATACTTTAAGCCCCACTTCCATCATTCTCTCTGCCTTTACCCGGCTCCCCAAGCCACACCACTTGCTAGAGACCTCTACAGTTGCTGTGGAAACTGGTCCTCAAGACTGGGCGTGGGCAAGTGGGTGTCGTTTATACACACACACACCAAGGTCTCCTTTGACACTTGGGTCTATAAAAAGAACAAGAGGCAGATAAAGACAGACTTGAGGGGGAAATGTGCAATCTATCTTACAGTTTAAAATGCTCTGAGATTCGTTAGCACACGTTAGCAAATACATCATGTTCTGTTAAGCTGTTAATTGCTGCAGAATCCACTAAGACTCAACAGATAACCCAATGAAACCACAAAACAGCAAGCGTCACAATGTTTTCCACATGGTCACTCTCACATTACCATATATGATTTAAAAAATGCTTGGCAAAAACCCTATTCAGTTAATAACAATTGTACTCACTGTGTGGATAAAAGTATGGATAAAAGTGTCTTGCTAAATACTGAAAATGTCAAATGTGAAGGTGTTTGTTGTTGTGCTGAATGACTTAGCTGCCAAGGCCTCCTTCCAGAGCGTCACTGGGTCCATTTCTACTGCACTGAGTAAACACCAGGGGAGCCCTGTGGCGTTAGGCCCTACAACTCTCCTGACTCATCAGAAAAGCTGACAGTGCTGCTCCAACAATTCCACGTCTGCAGTGTCCATGTTGGGTGGGCCGATGACAATGGCACATCCGTCCCATAGCAGCCTTGCAGTAATATAGCAGATGTGTGATCTTCGACTTTTGTGTGTCCTCGGGTTGCACGGTAATTATAAAACGTGATATTTCGATATTGATCATGAAATTTGCAATATCGATATGAATTTAGATATTTTGAAACATAAGTAAAAACACAAAAGGTTATGGGAAAATGCATCCACATATATTCATGACCTACTGTATCAAAACAACACCTTTCCAACTGACAGTCATATTGGACAATATGTTGTGCACCTTTTGTGTGCCCGCCGTAATGGCGCCCCAAAGAGAGAACAGTCAATATTACCCACTGATGCTCTGACCAACAGTGAACAGTTAGCACCTGCCCATCTAGAGAACCCTGTTCCATTTAATCATTCCAAGCCCCTGAAGGTTATTTTTTACCAAACTGTCATCCCTCTGTCACAACCCACTAAAGATCTGCTGGAGACCAGCAGGCTAGCGTACCCGCTTAGCACTGGCTCACATAAAAGCGCCCCGCTCTCCCCTCAATTTACCCTCAGTCAACGGAAGATTTGAGAGAGAGTGTGTGTGTGTGTGAGAGAGAGAGAGAGAGAGAGTGAGATGGAGAGAGGAGGAGATATGGGGATAGAAAGAAATGAGGCCATGTGCACTGCAGGCATATTTAGAAAACCTTCACTGGTATACACGTTTTAAGGAACCAGATCACTGGCTGTTATTCTGCAGTCACAACAAAGCGTTATGCTTATATATGTTAAAAATGTGTTAATATAGCAATGAGGATAGCTGTAGTAAAAAAAAAAACGTAGCATCAGATGTCTGCAAAGGCAAAAGAAAAACATTCATTTGATATTATTATTATGGCAAATCGCCGACTGTGTATTATATTGAGCTTGGTGATTTTTAGACAAGACTATATCCCTCTTAATAACCACACACTTTTTCTTCATAATGTGAGAACACACTCCAAATACTGTTACAAACGTCACACATGTCAAGCACCAGCTATAATAATTGATACACATTGACACACATACCCTCTAATGCATTCCAATGCACAAAGTTCCACTGACTATGTTTAATGTTCCATTTCCATTTCAACAATATGTCGAATATTCAAATCACATTTATTTGTTAGGGCCGCCCGCGTTCTTGCTTCCATCAGCAGCGAGCTCGTGCGTGCGTGCCTTCTGGAGCGCAACAACTCCACCGTTTTATTCTGCTTGCAGCTGCAGCCCAGTGCTCAGACACACTGATGAGCGCGTGCGTGCACGTGCGCATCAGGGAGACACGTCAGAAAGTGCTGTATGCATATCGAAATAACACCGGCAATGCTATGTGGCGTAAATCGCTTGAATTGTCCCCGACGCGTTGGACATTCGCTTCAGCAGCTCAAATTCATTCCCTCTTTCCCTTTATTCTCTTTTTAATCTCCTCCCCCCCTTCCCCATCCCCCTTTCTCCTTGCCCTCTCCCTCTCCTTCAATCTCTGCAGAATCCTGCTGACAGTGGTGGTGATTTTCCGCATTCTCATTGTCGGCATAGTGGGAGAGAAGGTCTACGAGGACGAGCAGATCATGTTCATCTGTAACACCATGCAGCCCGGCTGCAACCAGGCGTGCTACGACAAGGCCTTCCCCATCTCGCACATACGCTACTGGGTCTTCCAGATCATCCTGGTGTGCACGCCCAGCCTGTGCTTCATCACCTACTCCGTGCACCAGTCGGCCAAGCAGCGCGACCGCAGCTACTCCTTCCTGCACCCGTACATGGACCAGCAGGGCCAGCACGGTCGCCACGACCACCACGCCCGCAAGCTTCGCAACGCCAACGGCATGCTGATGCAGAACCCCGACAGTGGCAAGGAGGACCACGACTGCATGGACGCCAAGGAGATGCCCAACGCGCTGCGTGGAATCACGCACACCAAGAGCGCCAAGGTGCGGCGCCAGGAAGGCATCTCCCGCTTCTACGTCATCCAGGTGGTGTTCCGCAACGCGCTGGAGATCGGCTTCCTGGCCGGCCAGTACTTCCTGTACGGCTTCAACGTGCCGGGGATGTTCGAGTGCGACCGCTACCCCTGCGTGAAGGAGGTGGAGTGCTACGTGTCGCGCCCCACGGAGAAGACCGTCTTCCTGGTCTTCATGTTTGCCGTCAGCGGCATCTGCGTGCTGCTCAACCTGGCCGAGCTCAACCACCTCGGCTGGAGGAAGGTAAAGACGGCCATCAGGGGAGTGCAGGCCCGCAGGAAATCCATCTGTGAGGTCCGAAAGAAGGACGTGTCGCACTTGGGTCCTGTCCCCAACCTGGGCAGGACCCAGTCTAGTGAGTCAGCTTATGTCTGACAGAGGCTCATCTGCCTTGGGGGCTCCTGGACCGCTTGCTGTTTGCATAATGGCTTTACCTTGGCCGGGACACCCCCCAATAGACAGGGCATGACTCTGAACTCCTGCTGCGATATTATTCAGGAGCACATATGGGTCAAGAGTATGCAGCAATGATATAGAATCATTTGACAATGCGTTTTTGACTCCTCAAGAGACAAGAACATTCTCAAAGCAGCTATGTTGCTGTGACAACATGACGAGACTATAATCAGGAATTCTTCTCTGCCTAGGTGACACTAGGTGCCTTCAAAGATGGACACAACAGATGGAAAAAGATGTAGAAGTGACTAAATATGAATAGAATTCCTGTAATGATAGTTCTAAATTAGAAATGATTTAATGATTTAATTATTTGGCTTTGTTATCTACTGTAGGTCAAAGTAACCTCCCCCAATGTTCCAGGTATGTGCGAATATGCAAGTGTTTAAGCGTGGCCATGCATGCGCATGTGTGTGTGGGGTAATACACCCGTGTATGGATTTAGTCAGAAATTGAATGCTAATTTGAGCCACTAAATAAATGAATACCTTTTTAGAATTAAGTCATTTGGGTAAGTTCACTCAGTGGACATGCGTATTTTTAATTGTATAACGGATTGAAACAGGTAAAAACTAAAGAACAAAATCTATTCATCAGCATAAACCGCAACCCTAACTTGCTGTAACTCTGCTACACTTATAGGAATATTTGATGCTTTCTTTGCTGCTTTAGACAGCGATCAGACTTGCAAAATGCAAGGCACACTAACCTAGAGCGATTGTTAGTGCACAGGCTAGCAACTGCTGCCATGCTACTGTACCACAGAAAACTGTGCGTTGATGTGGAATTTAGTCCATCTTGCTGCTCAAATGCTATTTTACGCACCACAACACTTCTGTAGCTTTTTAAAGTCTGCTATGTAGGTTAGCATTTTTGTACTTGTCGATGTGATCGTCGTCTAAGGAAACAAATGGACTTCCGGAAAGATTTCTTTTTCCATTTAAGAGGTATTATACTAATTATTAATATGTATAATCACACATTTTTCATATACAAAAATACATTTTGGTGCCATATTTCCAAGTTACTGTACATAGTTGAACTTTAATAACACTTAGCATTTTCCCTATGAGGTATGGGTGGATTTTACTCGTACAGGAGTCGGGTGGTAATGGAGATACATTATAGATTTACAATTTTAACAAACAAGTATTATTAATGTACTCTTTGTTAAGCCGTTATCCTCTAGAGGAGATGATATGCTCCCAAAAGACTTTGAAAAAGGCATGTTACTGAAGCATAGAATGGATAGAATATGACATGTAACCTTAAAGAGACTGTTTCATTTATTTGCATCCTGCTCCTGTGAAATGTAATACTCAGCATGTATTAAGATGAAAATGATATACAATGAGACATAAGCATAGAACCCTGTTGGGGGAATATCGGGAGTGAACACCTGAGAGGCTCCTGAATTGCAGCAATAATATTATCTATGTGAAAGAATATGTGAATAAATTATCATGCAAAAAAATGACATCATTGCATCAATGCTATGAATACATCTAAAATATAACAACTATTACTACAGTAAATACAACCTATTATTATTATTCAAATCACCATGGTCACTAGCCTTGGTGGTACAATATAGGCCCAAACATAAACTCAAATGTGTTCACGTTATAGATAATAGTAATTTGTGTTCACTGCATGCATCCTCAAAAACACAAGCAGGCTTAGACGAAGCCCAAATATTGACCCAAGAACAAATGACCACTCAGTTGATTCTGCCTTTAATCTTGTTGTCTTTGATTGAGGCTTCTGGCTCGTCTCACTGTTAAGGCTTCCCAGCTGGTAGGTTGAGGGGCCTATAGAAGTGATGGGCACCTAACCAACACGTGTCTTGCAGAGGGAGAAGACTCACTCATAGGTGAATCTACAGCAGACATTTACTTTGCTGCCAGTAAGCTGTCTAAGCTCTGCTATACCATGCCATGAAAACAGATATACACTATGTTGATATTGTGGTCTCATTCACATTTAGGCTAATGCAATAGCCTAAATGTATTAAAACTATTCGGTGGTGTAGTTGATTTTCTTATTGATTGTGATCAACTTTGCTTACACTACAACATTCAGTTGCCTTCCTTGTGAGTGACGAACGTGAACGTATTCATTTAATCCAATTAAATTATATAGCCTATATTTTGTATTTTAACTGCACAGATACCCTATAGTTAAATATACATAATTGAATATTCAGAAATTATATATCTGAAATGATACATCTCTGAGAGGAAAGGTTATTAAAGTGTTCTTGGCTTGCAGATAAATAACAGATAATTTACCAGTTTGGCATAAAGAATGCAGTACAAATAACCAGACCTCAGTAGATTTATGATAAAAAGCCCCGAACAGGCTTTTCACTTTTCGGTGGGACAGTATTGATTTAAAATAAATGAGAAAATCTCCCAAAAATAGCACTTCAGCACAGTTGTTCATCTGTCAACTGAAGCCAACAATTATCTGTACAAATAGCAATGTGTATACCCGCGTCAGTGGCCATGCTGCTGACATCATCAGCTGATGATTTTAGCGATAACCAAGGTTACTGGAGCAGCAGCAATTAATGTTAGCGTGGGTTGCTGGTATCCTTTTAGAGACATTGAACCCTTCAGTGGCATAAATGGTACAGTATGTGGCTACTGTCTGTTATGTGCTGCGGTTGTGTGCAGCATTATACCTGATAGGACATACAGTGATGAATCTGTGGGGTTGGACATGCGAAAAGACCAGATACCGTACTTTGACTGTCGTATGTGATACGGCACACATCACAACAACACGCACACACGGTGGCTAAACACAAGCGCTGCTGGGGATGTAGCCGGGCCGGTTGCTGTGGCGACAGGGGGACAGTAATGATGTTAAGCACCGCAGAACCCGGTGGAGTGAAGGACAGCTCCGTCAGCCAGCACATACAGCAGCACTGCAGCATCTCTGCTGCTGGTGTGCAAGGCATCCACAGTACAAGGCTGCACCGTAACTAAACATGCAGTCTAGAAGGTCATTAGAGAGGGACAGCCATAGACAGTATATATGTACTGTATAATGTACTGTAAATACAAAATAAAATAAATAATAAATACAAACAAAAACGTGAAATTGATTCAGAAAAATGGGACACATGCTCAGTGAATACCACTGAGGTTAGCATGGCAACCATGCCTCATTTAGGAATTATTATTAGCATGCCTATGATATTTCACCTTGTTTAATTATTAACTTGTATTATTCAATCATTCATCCTGAATAATATACAATAATCTCATTATGTTTGTAGTTTCTATTTGAATTGTGCTTACTACACATGCTATTGTGGTAGGCTATTATCGGTCAACTTTAAGCATGCATACTAGCCTACTATACGTATGTGTAGCATTTGAATACTCTGTAAACTGAAACTCGGTATTGCCTGCTTACCTACTGTATGCATTAAAAGCGTGTGAAGTAGCCGCTTACTCGTGTGTCATCACAGGAGCAGCTAAGGGCATTTGTGTGTCACCGTATCTGAAGAAGGATACAGTAAATTAAATCATATGACTGCAAAGCTGGCATGAAGCATTCAAAACAAAACATTTAATGAGATGATCCCTGACTAAACCAGCCCAATGAGATGATCCCTGACTAAAGCCAGCCCAATGAGATGATCCCTGACTAAAGCCAGCCCACACCAACTTGCATTGGCAGCTTTCTGTTTAAAAAACTGCAGCCGGGTAGAAAATGGATGGGCGAGCTGGTTCCACCCAACTCGGGAGACATATGCTGGCATATCATTTCTACTGGAGTTTATTGGAGGAATTTATAATGGATGCTACAGTATGAAATCTGTGAGTGATTATACCAGTGAAAAATAAAACCATAACATTGTAACCACGGCAGCCTATGTGATAAGATGTAGGCTTGAAATCTGATCTTTGTTAAATAAGCCAACTTGCACCCGGAAGGTTCCTGGTTCAAATCCTGAACAAGAACGATCTTCACACCATCCACGTCACATATAGAGGAGACGGTAGCGTATAAATAGGTTTTACTGTACGTCATTTTGTAAATGGTGGTGGATTCAGCCATTCTTAAACTATAAGTGCTTTATATAAGGGTTTTATTCCTCTGTACAGCCAGCTCCATCCCTCCTTTTTTGATGTTTCGGACCATTTCTTTCCCTCTGTATTCCCCTGTCCAGTAACTCTAATGGGTTAGTATCCCCCTACCTCAACCCTCGCTCCATCTGCTCCTCAGCACCTCCATCTGACTCATTAGTCCCAGCTGACACCTCTCCCACCACCTCCGCATGCCTCTCTGCCCCCCCCCCCTTCCCTCCTGCGCGTGACCTTCTCTGTCCTCTTTCATCTACAACCTGGCCACCCCTCCCTCCACAGCCTCCTACCTAGCCTTGGCCAATCCCAAGGATCTCTCTCTCTCTCTCTCTACAACATGGATGCATTGCTATCGTGACATTACCTTTCCCTCATACCTGGATCTCTCTCTCTCTCTCTCTCTCTCTCTCTCTCTCTCTCTCTCTCTCTCCCACCCTGCTGTCCTACCTTCTTCTTTCAATCTGTCGCACATGACAACAATACTTCAAATCCAATTACACTTGCAGGAGACCTCCCATGGTCCTCCGTGTAAAATGTGTTTAGAGCCAGGTTGCCACGTACCAAAGCTTCACCAACCTATATTTGCTGCTCGCTCAATGCCTCGCTATCACCTCTCCTAGAGGACATGCTGATAATAGGGCAGGCTAGCAGCAAGCCCTAGGACAGGCACGCTTAACTATAGCTCCATGTGCTTTTTCCCACAACAGATTATGCTGGTCCGGTGCATTTCTTCCTAACAGTTATCTCAGCCAGCAAGCACATAGAACAACAAATAAACCAATGTACCAGCTGATACACGAGGTCTAATCAGCCAAAAGACTACATATAAAATAAAACATGTGTGTCTATATTTCAGAGTTGTGTCAGAGTTGCCTCAAAATTATACCCCAGCGATGGAAACTGCAGGTGCACATACACATGTAAAGGCACACACACAGGAATGTGTGTACACACACACACACACACACACACACACACACACACACACACACACACAAAGTGCTCCCACATTTACAATCCTTAAAAACACCTAATGCACTCTAGTGGAAACTCAAATCACAGTCAGGTTACATTATAGCTTGTGTGTGTGTGTGTGTGTGTGTGTGTGTGTGTGTGTGTGTTTCCGTAAAACAGCTTCATTACTCGGTGATTACAAGAGTGATGACCTGAGCACCAACAAGCCATTACTGCAGTGTTTTGGATGGATCTGGATCTCTATTTAAAAGACACAGCAAATCTTAGCAGGGAGATGTGACACAATTAATACACAACGAATCATCTAATTAAAAACAATACTACAAAATTATGATAATTTGCAGAGGGCACCAGTGGGTATACATAGCCCATCGTGCAAGTTCCAACTGGGTGTACAAAGCATGTACCTTCAAACCCCTTTCACAACCCCTCAAGATGTGTCGTGTGCCCTCTCGAAGGCCCCCAAACCACAATTTGGGAACCCCTGGTAGCATGTTAGCGTGTGAAGAGGGTCTGTTTGACTCTGCACACTCTGCAGGTACCCTTTCTCCAATGTCTGTGATTTAGAGCCATTTGCAAGTTTAAAGCCTTCTTCTAATAGACCAGCTCCCCACGGCTGGAGGTAGCACAGGATTGGCAGCTTTTCAATAAGAGTTGTGTGCTGCAACAATTCTCCAAGATATCCACACATTCACAATACCCAGTCTGGAAATATAACAGACACACACACACACACATTTCATGGTTTCATTTAAGTCAGTAAATACACCCATCTAGGAGGAAAATATAGGACTGGCTTCCAAAAATAAGCGAGTCAGTGCTTGGTTTATTCATTTTTGTTCATTTTTAAAATTGCATTTATGGTAAGGCAAATGCCCATTGTCCTATTTTACATACATAACCCCCTCCCCAACCCTCACACACGCGCATACACACACACAAAGATGTGTTTGATGGGTTTGCCTCCTAATCTTTCAGCCTCTCCCACATCTATCCCCCATTCGTGGATATCTGGCTTTCAGATCAATAAGGAGAGGCTGCATAAATTAAGTGCAAGGCTAATCTTATTTCCTAATTGCACCTGACAGCATGTAACTGTCATCCATCACTGGTGTGCAGCAGAAATGAAGAAAGTAGTAGTCCCTGCCCCTTTCTAGTTATGGCCACAACACGGGTACTAACAAACACATCTGAGATTGCCTTAGTTTAAACTGTAATCCCACAACATGGCGGTAACATTTATATTCCAAATTCCTTCCACCAAATATGTAGACATTGACCCACTAGCTGGGCATGTAGGCCTATACCTGGACCAGGTCCCGGTGTCGTGCCCAAAAGTGACTTGCTGGTAAAAAGTGATCATGGCATGAAAAGTTGCATTTTATGGTTATATTCACACATTTTTAGATGGTAAAAATAAATGGATTAATTATAATGTAGGGCACAGAGCAGGTGAAATACTATAAATTAAGTAGTCCTTATGTAATTTCTCTGACTATCATACCGTCCCATAACTTGATGAAGGTGCATAACTATTCATCAGAATGCTGGAAATTAAGTGTTTGCAAAACATTTCCTGCGGGCTCCCCCAGACCTCCGTACCCTTCGTTGACGTCACGTCAATTTGCCATACCTTAGCTCTTGATGAAACAACGCCCAGGTGTGGACACACCCAGTAACTCGCCTGTTGGGCAAGAGGACACCTGACACGTTCTGTATGACATGTATTATAAAGGTTGGCAATGAGTAAACATCCTTGCGTAGGCTAATGCGTTCATGTGGATGCTTAAATCAGCAATTAACATCAATTGCATAGCACCACCTGCTTTCAACCTGGTAAGAGATTTAATCGGACAGTTATTTTTGGCTATCGCTGTTACCTGTCTGTTTCTTGAATATTTAATATATTATAAAACATTGTTACACATCAGACTTTAGTCGGGGGAAACTCTAAACAAGCTTTGGTCTTTCAACTGAAACTGAAGCTAACATAAAATATCTGTATTGTATAACAATATAGTAGCCTTATGTAAAACATTTCTTTTTTTAAGTAGGTAGACCTTGTATCTAGCTAATATTAGGTAGAATGCTAATAATATTAGGTTGGCTACACCATGTTCCACAGCAAAGGGAGATGACTTGGTGTGGCCATACATCATTTAGCCGATATGTGACCACATTTCACAGTTAAGAAAACGCCTCTTAAATTGTCGTCTTTATCATTACTTATTTGAAGTAGTCTAGCGGCTTTGCTTTTAATGCAATCCTACCTTCTTTTCAATGGTCTTTCAGGTTTAGATTGCTCGTTGATTTAGCCACAGTGCCACCATGTGGAACAATATTAACACTACAAAGTCAATATTCACTTACATTTAATTTTAATAAGTTGAAATAACTGATAACTATATCTAATCTCAATATGATTTAAATTGACAAAGATCACTGTAAAACAAATAGAGTTAAGGTACAGTATAGATGAAAATCATATTATGAACTGTGTGTCCGTGTGTGTGTGTGTGTGTGTGTGTGTGTGTGTGTGTGTGTGTGTGTGTGTGTGATATAAAGCTATAGACACATAAATATGATGTACTGCTCAAATGGAGTGTATTCGTACAGACTGGAAGGCATCTGTGTTGTATCTTTGTAAAATCAGTGACCTGTATACGGCAATATCCCATGACAAACATGCACCTTTTCCCCAAAAATTGCCCAGAGTGCTCTATAATATTTCACTATGCTCTTTGATGTGTTCCATTTGTCTGCAGAGGATATAGATGATACACAGGTCTTAATGACATCACCGCAGTTTATAACCTGTTCTCTGATAGTCTATTAGGCTTTGGGGCAGATGGGTTAAAAAAAAAAAATACTCTGGGAACAAAGGAAAGATGTGTTCTTTAATGTGGATGTTTTCCACTTCTCATGCCCACATGAATGTAACAGATGCTTGTGCTGTAGATGTTTGACTATATTGCAATTAATTCTGTTGTTCTATATGAGGGGGACAAGAGTAACACCTGATTAATCTATTTAACTTTTATTGTGGACTGTAAAATTGTTAAAATGGTTCATTGCTAATAAGTTCTGTATATATTTTCTCTGTATAACATGCAGGTGAGGCAAGAAAAACCACTGCAAACTGGCTATACAGTCACAGCAAAATGCCCAGCACATGGAAAAAAAATCTCAAAGGTAAGTAGGTACACACATCTTGCGTAAATCCACTACAAGCCCATATAAAAAAATGAGAATTGATCACTGACTTTCTTCAGAACTCATGATAACTCTTCTTGTCTGAGGAAAATGCTGAGCCAGCTTAACTGCCAAAGACAGACCTGCTGACCATCTTTTCCCTTACATCAGCTCATGTGGAATTTCTCACCGGTGTGTATTTTGACCATTTACAGGTTTGCTGGATGTTTTCCATGTTTCTCTCTCTCTCTCTCTTTGTTGATGTGCTCTCCCTGTGTGCCACTACATCAAATTTGTTCTCTCTAGCTATACTTTTGTATACTTAGCCAATCCATATTAAGTTGGCATATTTATTTATGTGGGGGGACCATAGATCTCTGAATGACAGTGAATGTCTAAACAGCAAACATTGGCCAGAATTGTGTAGGTACGTCAGTTTATGGGTGTGATGTTATCTAACAAGTTAACACCTGTTAAACACAGAAAGCATAAAAGCACATGCCAACAGAATGGTGTTGAGGTTAGCAGCAGACAATATAAACACAAGGTTTTGACCATATACACCTATAAAGCCAAAGGGCTTATGGACTGGCATCATCACACAACATCAAATGAGGCCAGCTCCTCCTAATGTTATCACATGCCATGTCAACGTTGGTCCAGGCCTGCTTCTGTTTGGATGACATGTCCATAGTCTCTAAATGATCTCACACATTCTGACGTACGGTATTTTGCTGCGAATTACATAAAACACTAAAACAGACCAGAAGTGTGAAAACACACCACACATTAGGACGAGGTTCTCTCACTTATTGAAATGTACATTCACATACAGTATATTGGCCACCGAGTATCATGACGTTTCATAGTTTGTTCTTGAAGGTTTTCACTGGCTACAAGCTATACACATTGTGAAGAAGCATTACATTCTTGCATATGGCCGTAAAGTTAAACTACTAGATTTCCTTGTAGTTTCCCCTGAACCATAACTGTCCGTAAATCAAGGAATGTACCTTTAATGTTCTCTGGCACGACATGTCATTCATTGTTTTGTCAAAAACTACTGTTCACCATGCCTGCATCACTTCCTCGTTGTCGTTGGTTCTAAGTGGTAGAGGGAAACATTTGTAGAATTCCTTTCATTGACCACACCAAACTATTTGGACGTGCCTTCTTTCCCTCCCCGTCATTCTCCTAAATAAGGAGTTATAATTTGAGAGGGGGGGAAAAAAGAGAAAAAGGAAAAAGGGGTGGGTCAAAGAATGAAATCACAGGCTAAAGGGCGTTTCTCTCTTGTTCAGTCTTGCTGTAGAGGTGAAGTCATTTCAGTCTACTAGTTTTTTTCCCCGTCAGTCCTCCTGTAGAGCGTGCTCTGTCCAGGATTGTGTTGGGAAGAAGAGAATACCCATTTAACTACCACAAGACCCACCTGCATTCATATCAACAGCTGCTGTGTGAATACTGTAAGTCAAGACATTTTTACTTCTCTGTTCTGTAACAATGGACAGCCATTCTCTTTTGTCTTGTTTTACGTACAGTAGGTTATCATTTTTGTTTTATGGCCTGTGGGATATTGTATGCATTATATGGATTCACAATATGTCCTGCACCCCACCCTGATATACTTTCAATCACACACATGCGCACGCACGCACACACACACACACACAAGTTCAAGCTGTTGCATACATGGAGCATAACAATAATCAAACTTTATTTTTATATTTATTTAATATTTTTATACAGCCGCCAAGCCTATTTGTATGAATCCAGTTGCCCCTGTTTAACCCACAATCCATTCCACACAGACCCTTTTAGGAGGGACCCCCTGCCCCAATGGCTCAGGGCCTGTTACTAGTGTTATCAATGCCTTTGGAAAGCTCTTGTTGTTGACAGGAAGAGTTAAGAGTTGGTGTTGTGCAATATGTACTTAATTCACTGGGTGTCATATACCAGAAAAGTTTGTTTTAATATTAGGCAAGCTGCCCAAATGCCTCTGCTAAGTCACACTATTTGAATCTCACAATCATGTGATGCAATCAAACACAGGTAGTAGGCTCTATAACGCAGTTGTGAATTAAAGATGGAGGAATAGAGTAGCCAGTAAATGATTAAATCTCCACAGATCTTATCTGTGATAAGATTAACATGACAAATACTTATTGATGATATCTGTTTAGCTGGAGCTACTTGATATCATTTGAGGAAAGAAATTACACTACATTACTTTGAAGCTAATGCAGCATTGTAGCAGACATTAACATTTATTTTGTCTATGAAAGAAATCTCAGCTACTTGGAATTTTTGATGATACCCACTAATATCCACAACAATAGGCGTATTGTCAAATCACCAATGTGCAGGGAAAATACCATAACTCCCAGCTGCACCAGTGGAGCTCATGTCATGGTCAGCATCTAAGGGTTAAAATGGCATAAGTAATGGAATATTTTTGTATTATGTTTATTGTGGTTGAACCACTATGCTACTTCATGGTAAAAACAAATTAATTTAAAATAAAAATGCTAAAAAGGGATTAAGCAATAAAAATGAATGCAAGGTTGTTGTTTTTTTTTTTTTTATTGTTTTTTTTTAAACATGATAACTAACTTGATTAGAATGAGACCATTCACAAGGAACCACACTAAGTCTAACTAGAAGGCTGGGATTAGCCTGCTAAAGCAAATGTTGACATAGAGGCAGGTTATATGGCCCTAAAGTGCCATGCATTTAGCTCATATTACATTAAGATTAGTTTTTCTCACGATAATCATGTCATTATCATGAGAACATGAGTTAACATAAATATCTTAGAAACTTATCCATAATGTAAAACAAATTTAAAAAATGTAATGGCTGGACTGTATGGTCATAATATGGATATATTGTAGGTATGTTAATATTTGTGTTTGAAAATATATCATGGATTATACATACAGTATTCATATGTTCTTGTAATCCCAATGAACCAATCAGTGTAAATAATTGTAAATATGCCACCTCCTATATTTATCATGTGTCCAGGTCACGTGATAGTTTGAAATATCACCACTATGGGCTAATAACCTCCATCCTCTAACCATGTCCTGATGCATTGAAGTATGGACTGTAGACTCCCTCATTATGCCTTGGGCCTGACACCTTGAAAGGGACTCCTGTGTAGAAGTGACATTTAGAACAGTCTGCAGAGTATGTGGTTTGTGGTGGTATTTACAATCCAACAACCTGATTGTCTCCAGTTGTTGAATTACTTGGCAGACAGAGAACATAAAAAGCAACCAGTAGACAAAAGCTCTCTGAAGATAGTATGTCATATATTGAAAATAAAGCAGTCTGTGTTTTGCAAATGATTTCTCCAAGGGCAGGATGTACTGTCCTGTCTCACACGGTGAAGTGTACTTTGCAGACACACAGACACACACACAAACAACTTAACACGCACACATAGTTCAACCCTTTACAAACACGATAACAAAACTGGGATTAATTTCTGGAGTAACTACAAGCCAGCCTTTATATTAAAATGAACACAGAGGGAAATAGTTTCGCACGTTATCTTGTTTATCTGTTAAAATGAACTGTGTGGAGGTGAAAGGTCAATGCTGTTCCTTAATGTTAAACGCAGGGTGCTTTCTATTGCCGGAGTACATATACAAGTGACATTGTGTTCTCTGCACACACCTTTTCTGTGGACGGAAGGGTGGGAGGAAGGAAGTGACAACTGAATTAGCAAACAGGATGCAAGGAAGGAGGGGGGAGGTCTAACTGCTTACAGAGACAGGAAGTTTAGATTTTATTAATAAGAGTTATGCTAAAGCACCTCGATGCCATGATCAGTTGACGTTTTAAAAATACCTGATGTACACCTAAAACAGCCGCAAACGTTTTCTATCTTACACACACTATTTGTCTTGAGTGCAGGCCAGTATTGTGGGTGTTGGCAGGGCAAGAATATGAACGTGAATGTTATTACTTCTATTAAATATCCATAATGAATTTTGACATTAACTGATTAGAGGTTATTAAGTAGTTTGTCCACTGCTCTCCTTTGACAACAGGATCCACAATGGCAAACAAAGGTCCAGCATACGGTCTGAGTCGTGAAGTACAAAGTAAGATCGATAAGAAATATGACCAGGAGCTGGAGGAGAGGCTGGTGGAATGGATCGTGGCCCAGTGTGGTTCAAAAGTCGGCCGTCCCGGGGATGGAAAGACTGGCTTCCAGACCTGGCTCAAGGATGGATGTGTGAGTCGACTGTCTCCGAGGAATTTAAAACAACGGCCCGTTGTCCGGATTAGTGTGAATGCATTTTTACTACTGGACAATGGGCATTGGCTGTGTTTCCAAAGCCATAAGCATGCGCTCATGTTTCCACGTATCACACATTAAAATAATAATCTAATGTTAAGTTAATCAAGTCAATTCCTCTAAATGTAAAAACATTGTGTAGAATTTCATGTGTTAGACTTCTTGACATGTACAGTATGTTGCTTGGCAACCAATTTGACAAGTTGGCAGCCACCCATGAAGCACACAGTAACTGTGATCTGTCGTATTCTTTTCTGGCTTTTCATCAGACCTTTTTTATTTTATTTTTTTAATTTAAAATAAATATTTCCTTTCCTTCGGGCTCCCTGGGGTTAACTGACTGACTGGGGCATGGCAAAACAAATTCCAACAGGCATACCGACATTACGGTTATCTGCACGACCACTTGGGTCTGAGCCCTATCTCCCATGTTGCCTACAGGTCCTGTGTGAGCTCATCAACAGCCTCTGTGGTGTCAGCAAGCCCATCAGAAAGATCCAGACCTCCTCCATGGCATTTAAGCAGATGGAGCAAATCTCCCAGTTCCTCCACGCCGCCGAGAAGTACGGCGCGAACAAAACGGACATATTTCAGACGGTTGACCTCTGGGAGGGTGAGACACACAGCGTTTCTCTGTATTATTGGCACCGCGGCCGAGTGTAGTGTTAAACATTTCTCAGCTAACACAGATCGGCCTTGATGGGAGACGGGAAATAACTGCTGGTTTGAACTGGGCTATTATCCAGCTGTAGTATTTATTTCAGTATGTGAACTCCCTGTGTAGTCGGGTGTCTTCTTGGTTAATGTGAGAATAATGTCCGTCTATAGGGAAGGACATGGCTGCTGTCCAGAGGACCTTGATGGCTTTGGGAAGTTTGGCCGTCACAAAAGACGACGGAAATTACCGCGGAGACCCAAACTGGTTCCATAAGTGAGTTTTTTTTTTTTTCCTTTTTTTTTAAGCATTCTTCTTCCAGCGTTTTGTAACTTAACTCACATGTGTTCCTTCGCTGTCATAAAACAAAAGAGGTCTTCATTCAAACTGTTGTGACACAGCCGTTTGGACTGATAAACATGTCTTGTGTGAGCAGAAAGGCCCAGGAGAACAGGAGGGAATTCACAGAGGACCAGCTGAAAGAAGGGCAGTGTGTCATCGGCCTCCAGATGGGAACCAATAAAGGAGCGTCACAGGCTGGCATGACAGGCTACGGTCGTCCCAGGCAGATCATCAACAACAACCCTTGAGACCAGAACCCCCCCCACCCCTCCTCATCCTCCTCATCCGCCTTCCCCATTTACAACCTGAGACACTATATGCCCACTATTCCCCTTACAGGCCAGTTATGATGACGGACAACCCACCTCCAAAGGTTTTGCCAGACTGGACCGGGTAGGGAAAACAGATGGTCATACATTTCAGGACAAAAGCAAAATTCACAAGCACAAATTTGCACACAACACACACACACACACACACACACACACACACACACACATTTCCAGGACTGTAGCACACGTGCAAAGCTTCACTTCATGTAGAAGCTTAAACACTGACTTTTCTTTTAACTGAACTTGGTTAGGTTATCATAAAGAGCTAAAACAGCATTAAAATATGTTAACTAAGTAATAGCATCTATTGTAGCTGGCCATGACATGAGTTCAGCAGTTGAGCTAATTTAACCAAAGTATGTTGTACTGTATACAGTAGCCTACATGTACACATTATTTTTAACAATGAAAAATTGTAACCATCAACCCCCCAATATTGATTGACATCTTACAGAAATCTTTTAAAGCAAAGCAAAATATATTTACACGTATAATGATGATTTGGAAATAAAGTTACATTTCATGTGAATGAGGCTTCTTGTTGTGTCCTAATGAAACCAGAAACGTGCTCAGATAGGTTTGGTCATGACCTAATGATAACACCGGCAAGCAAGGCTTCTCAAATACAAAACAAACAATCCCCCAGGCTGGAAACAAACGGCAAATAAAAGACCAAGGGCCACCTTAACAACCACACATACTGAATCATAAAATAAACATTACACATGACACGAAGGTGCTGTTGTGGTTGTCACAGCAGAACACCTACGCTGTAGCCTTTCTCCAGGTTGTAAACGGGAAAATGTGATAAGAGCAGACTACAATAAAGAATGTGAACTCAGCAGAGGGTGGAGGGGGAGGGAGGGAGAGAAAGGAGGGTCTTGTCTGGCTGGATTTTCCCTAGCAGGATGGAACAAGAGAAGTGTGTGTGTGGGGGGGGGGGGACGGGGGACAATGGAGGAGATTGCATTCTTCCTCAGTTTTTGTTTATGCTGTATGTTAGCTTGAGTGCCGACTAAGCTCTTCAGCATGAGGTATGAGAGAAATAGGCCAGGAAGAAGAAAGGAAGGAAGGAAGGACTCATTTAAAGGGAGGACAAGTTCTGTTTGGTGTGTGACAGAGACAATAAGGATACGACTAACTCAAGCGAGCAGAGGGATTCATGCCATAAAATACCATGGAGTGTTTGGTTAATAGACGACACACAATACTGAACTTAAGTTGCACAAAAAACATAAACGTCGTCTTGGGAATAGGAAGTTGAAATTCAAACAACGTGACCCTTATTTGAACCTCCTATTGCCAAGTGTGTAAGTGTTTTAGAATATTTTGAAATATAAAAAGTATAGCTGACTTTATAGAATGGTTCCCACAATTTTAAACAAAGTATATAATATACTGTATGTACTACAGACAACATAAAGGAGGAATGTTACTGTTTATGCAAATAACATAAATACAAAAATGCCCTTTAATACACATTAGTTTTCCAATTGGTTGATATCGGGTCATATGTGTAGATAAATATTCGGCTCTATTTGGTCATAGGTTGGGCTCCGTTGAGGAGAGGTCAAGGGCTTGGTAGAGGATTTGATGGAGCTATATTATTAGCTATCATCCAGTATCTGTACTGAAGAGCTAGATAGATATTTTGATTAATCCCTATAATGCGTAGTTTCCATTTTCTTTAAATTGTTTCTATAAAATAATGGCTATTGTTTAATGGACACACTTGTGTTGTTCTGGTCACAATGGAATGCATATTTCATAATGTAGTGTTGTGCAATTAATTATCACACAATCTAGTAAACAATATACTTACTAAAAGTAAATGTGAATTAAAATAATCCAATTATCAATTTACTTGTAAAATCAGTCAAGTTATTTTATAAACATTAAAAAATAAGACATTTTGCTTTTATGGAAATGTTTATGTTTTATTGGTCATTTAAATCGCTGAAAGAATGAAACCCATGCAATTAATTATTCATGTATAGCTACTGACGTATGACCACTGAAGCTGATGTGTTACAGGATCAGAATGAGTTACCAATTTAATTATTTGAGTACATTTGTAGCCAGATCGTTTGTTCTATTGTATAATGGAGGGGGTTGGCAGCTCAAGCCTGGATGGCCTGGGTGATGGTTCCATAGAGGGCTGATAACCTGGCCTTCAGATCTTCCAGGTAAGGCTCCAGTCTGGTCTGCATCTCCTGGGTGTGAGGGGCGATCTTCTCCCTGGCATCACCTACAGCCTTGCTAATGTGCTCCCTGTACTCCTCAACGTAGGGAGAGGCCATGGTCTGCAGACCCTCCAGGCGCTCGGTCATCTTGGTGCGGACGGTCTCCACCATGGGCAAGACCTTGGCCTTGGTGTCTTCCACACTGGCCTCCATCTTGCTCTGCATCTCCTCCATCAGTGGCTGCAGCCTGGCCCTGAGTGCATCCACCCTCTCCTGGCCCTGGGTGACGTACTCCTGGAAGAGGGGCTCCAGCTTGGCGCGGTACTCCTCTGCCTGCTGCTGAATGGCCTGGTGCAGTTCAGCGCGCCGGGGCTCGATCTGAGTGCGCAGGTCGGTGAGCTCGTCCATCAGTCTCTCGCGCATCTGCTGGGTGGCCTCTAGGAACGGCGTGGAGACTGCGTCGCCGTACGGCGTTAGAGTCTGGGACGCAGTCTGGGCATACTCCTGGAGCTTGTCGAGGCTGTCTGACAGCTTCAGCCTGGACGGAGGGAGACGGAGAGGAGGTGAACAGAGAGGAGGTGGGACATGAATTGCAGGAAAGGTGAACAAATTGCTCTAAAATGATATCAAAACAACACATTTTCAACTAACAGTCATATTGGACTGGTACAACAACAGTTCCAATTCCAAGCTACCGAGGAGACATTCTTTTTGGCCACTAATGTTTCCTCTTGGATCTCCATTGTGTCATTTGCTTCCTCAGCCACACATCTTACTTTTCTGTCTAAATCAAACACAACTACGCCAAACAGCCAATGGACGCATCGCTCCTCAAGATAAACTGAATGTTGCACTTCCTGCAACATTTTGGATATATTGCATTAACGATACTGAGTCGATATATTGTGCAAAAATTAAAACGATAAATAATAATAAAATAGATCAAATAAACAAATCGCCATTTTGACACAACACCACAGCGGAGTCTGAAAGCCATGAAATCAGGATCTGACACTCCTTACTTGTAGTCAACAAACTCGGTTCCATCCAGGTGATCCAGTGTCCTCAGGGCACTTTCCTTCACCTGGGTCAGGTACACCATGGCGGAGTCTCTGAGGGTATCCAGCTGGAAGGGAGCATCGCTCTGCACGGCCCTAGCCTGAGAGCCTATACAGGGTCCGGGTTAAAGAACAGTGCGGGATTAGAGCCAGTGGCTATGCAGCCGAGTATAGTTAAGATTATTTATATTGCTATAATCACACTACAGCAACACTCGTAATGATAATACTGGTGGTAGGACGATGCTAACCGAGAGCCAGAAGGAGGGTCAGTACACAAGCCACAGGTTTCATGATCAATCCTTGGGGAAGAGAGGAGATAAAAACAACGTTAAAAAAAAAAAAAGTTTCATGCGGAATTTTAGCGATGAATGAATTGTCACAAGTTGTGAAACGTGACATTTGCATAAAGTGGCACTTTTTCAACAGACTCATTTATAGGTACACTCGTGGATTGCGCTATTTACAGATCCCCGAATATATACAGTACTGTGATAGCCTATACACTCTAGGGTTAGGAGTCGAGAATAATGCAAACGCTGTTAATTTAAAGCATGAACATTATTTAACATGGTTTCAACCACAAAAGTAATTCCAGACACACGGGACATAAGTGCTGATCTTTTACAATGTGTTAAGCTTTTCCTGCCATCTCTCTTTACTCCTGTGACCTAGAAACCAGTGAGGCTACAATGTAACCGTTAAGATATCCTTACCTCAAGCGTGTCCTGCTCAATGAGATGGAGACAGAGTCACAGTGCAGGACGGCTTTTATAGGCTTGAGAATGAGTATGTGTCACCGTGCAAGTGAACCTCAGCCCTGGCCACCTACCTGGAAGCACTAGATCAAGGGTCAGCAATGGCAGGTTAAAGCTCAGCTATGTTAGTCAACCAAGTGACAACCAACCATAGTGAAGATAGAGGCTTGTCCTTATCTCTTGCTATGGATTTACATGCTGTTCTCACTGAGGTCGTCCTTCATTATCATTACCAAAGTCCTTTTTTTATCACAGCCACCACCACTGACACTGTCGTATTACGCAGCTCATTAATCATCTAATTAGCCTACATTCTGTATTGTGTTACAGTGTATGAAATTAAAACATTAAACTTAATTAAAATCAAAAAATAGAAATGGTACTGTAGGTAACAAATAGCATTTATCTATTTATTTAACGGTCTTATTGCACTTGATCAGTGAGCGCAAATGTAAGCTGTGCTTCTGCACTGTAAACAGATCCATGTGCCTAAAGGCTACATTAGTTCGACCAGGAGAAGCATATACTTGCATGGTAAAAGCAAGGCTTTTATGGATCCAGCTGAAACGGCTATGGGGTCTTGACAAATGGGGTGTTGTAGTGAAAATGGAGGCCTCCCTGTCATGTTATGATAGTATGGCATGCATTCAGTAGGTAGGCTATATCATATGCATTAATTTAATGTAATGACCAAAATAAACAGTGACATTGAAATACCAAGAACAAAAGTGTGTAATGTATGCATATTTATACTGCTATAGTTTATTAGGGTTACATTATGCTTAATATTAAATGATCAGATGATATTGTGTGGTTCATAGAGATACGCACTGTAAAAGGCAGGCTATCTACATTGAGGTTTAATTTTAAGGTTATACCTGAGCCAATATGTGGCTCTTTGACTCAGTTGGACACACTAAAAAGCATTGTACAAAACCAGGAAACTCAACCTGTTTTGTCACATAGTTAATAGTTTGACATTTGTTAAGAACCACTTCTCTACTGCCCTGAAACTGCTATAGAGAAGCACTGTTGTAAACAGTGGCATAAATACCATAAAAACAGTTGAGTACGGTAAATACTGTAGTTCTTCCATGAAAGTAATACTAACTTGTCTGTAAATATTAATGTCTCTAATATATCTGTAATCTATTCAAACATACAATACACTGCATCTGCACTGAAGTATGATCATATACTGTAAAGATACTGTAGGTGAGCTTTTATTCAAATATACAATTATAAAAATGGAGTGTGTAAAATAATGAATTAATGAAACAATGAAAACTGTACTCCACTACTTAAAATCACGAGACGTGTCCCGGCTGGAGTCTGTACAACGTAGCTGACAAGTTACAAGGTGCCAGCCACCACCCTGATGCGTACTGTAACCGTGGCAAAACAGTACAGAATGTATCACGCCTGGCAACGTGGTGCAAACTCTGTCCCTTCTTGTAAGCACACTGACCTTTGGTATGTTTTAGTGAAAATCAAGTAGCACTTGTAGCTTGTAACTGTTAAAATGTTTGATCACGTTTTAAACGGGGAAATACTGCAGTGTAGTCTACACAGGAAAATACACACTGCTAGTATGCAGAGTATATGAAATCAGGCAGCGTGGTACAGATTGTTTTCTGGTACTGCTACAGTATAGCGCCACATGGCCTAACAGTTAACAGTGCTATCCACATATACACCCTGTTAACCGCAGATGTAGTCTTATTATTTTATGGCCACAATTATGGAGATTACATCGTCACCATGAACATTTGTTGAATGCACAATCTTGCATTTAACTTTTGCATTATGAGTGATATGTGTAATGTTGAGTAAAACTACTTCTAAGATAATATGCAGATTTCATACATCTCAGACTGATAATTATTTTTGACATTTTGACCATTTTTGCCACAAATATAATGAACTAAAGGCACATCAACAGTGAGAGTATTCATTAAACAACTATGCGTATTTCAAGCGGCTTGACGGCAAGATTACTGGGGTCAGACACTGGCAGTTTTATAATGCTTGGGTACAGTATATTGGTAGGCTACTACATGTCAGGGGCACACAGTTAGATTACATTTTCCAGGGAGGGAGGAGCCTAACGGCAAGCCTTGCTTGTCTGCATCAATACTGTTATGATGGAATGGTTCCCTCTACTGGTGAGAACTTGATAAAGTTTTATTATGAAATGTTCATTTTCTTCTCATTTGCAAAGAGCACTAACAAAGGCATCGTTTATATGCAATGTAACTTTACATGAACCGTTAACCATGACAAAAAAATGAAATAGTCCAACTACAGAATTACAATAGGTTGTTTATTGGAATGACAAGCCAGATCAGCACAAATATTGCACCAAATATAGACTCACAATCTGAGGTTCTCCTACAAGGTCATATAATCAGGCTTCACATATATTATATACAACTGGGGTCACTTCTAGACACTCGCACAAATGAGCAACAGTCATACACAACTTCGCGCAAGAACACAATGCAAACACGCACACACACACACACAGTTAACAGCTATTTAAACAAAGCACACAAATGTGTAGCGCCTGAGCACAGCAGCGCCTTGAGGACACAAGTATAAGCACGGAGACATTTCTGTATCATGTAGTTTACGGCTTCAATGTGATGCAGACATACGCAGTGTTGTCAGCGGCATTACCGTGACGCTGGAGTATTCAATGACCACGTCACATGAGAGCAGGTGCTCGAGGTCAGGTCTAGGATAGAGTCCCCTATACACAACACCACAGAGAGAGAGAGAGAGAGAGAGAGAGAGAGAGAGAGAGAGAGAGCGAGAGAGAGAGAGAGGCCCCTTGCTTGACAATGTACAAACTAATGACCAATATATTGTAAATTAATAGATTACAATTTTGGACACTGCAACAAAAGGGTCACATTTTCTGCAATGAATGCTTGAAGGTTAAGCAAGGTTGGTGCTAGTTAATGTTACTATGTTCGCAAGACAATAAAAAAAACACACAGAAGGAGGTATGAATCGTTCTCTAAAATTAATGTGAAATTGCTAACGTTAAGCATCCGTGTGCAATACGCTACAGAACTGCACTCACGGAAAACTGACCAACCAACTTGTTGCGCTGGTGTTACTGTTGCTACGAGCAACAGTCCACAGTGTCCAGAGTCTGTAATGTAGTCCGTCTCTCTCCCTCGCTGGCATCCACACCCAACCCTGATTCTCTCTCTCGTCTCCTGCCCACACCAGGGGCATGTCTCCCCCAACTCCCCCCACAGAGGTAGGTGAGGCATGCATCTGGCTGAACGGACTTGCGCTCTCTGCCTCTCAGGCAAGCGTGGCCTTCTTCTCCTCCGGTGTCTCCTCCAGTATCTGCAGGAGCAGTTCGCTGAGGGGCTTGGCCACAATGCGATAACCCGACGGCGTCAGGTGGAGGAAGTCAAACATGTCCCGCGTGCTGATGGTCTCTCCGGAGAGTAAGAACTCTGCTCCCACATCCAGGAACTGAACTTGGCCCAGCCTCGGCAGCCATGAGTGCAGGAATCCATTTACAGCTGCGTTCTTCTCCCGCAGCGGGTTTGGCCGCTCGCCGCGTGGCAACAGGCCCTGGTGACAGACAGCTTTATTGCTCACTCGCATTTATAAGGTGACCTAAGCCAGCGTTTCTCAACTCTGGGCCTAAGCAAAGGCTTTGCTGCCACTAGATGGCAGTAGAAACGCTTAGATAATAAATGCTCTTCGATCAATATTGTCTATTTGAAGGTGGAGTCAGAAATCTTTCTGGAGAAAGTTTGACGATATTTGATTCAAAACCAAAACACCTCTCCCTTCAATTCCATAGGGTGCTCCCTTTGAAGCTCGGCCCCACACATTAGACAGACAGTGCTAGGATAGTGTTATGTAGTGCTGTCTGCAACACTTAATTTGTGCTCCCAGTGTTTTTTAGCACATATATACAGAACAGGCAACAAGCAGACAGCTGGTAGATATTTGGTTTGTTACACAAATACGTGTATTCGCTTACAATAGCTCACTCCACATGTATGTAAATGCTAAAATGTAAGCAATAGTTTAATCTGCAGTACATACTGCAAGTTTGTTACAATGTTTTGCGTTACACGCTTACACAGTTCTGAGGCATTTACACCATTTGACATACAATGTAACCCACAGACGAGGCATTAAAAGGCAAATTAAATTTGGACTTAATATTATATTGTCAAATATTTGTGTCAACGGTATTGACACCGAATACACTATTTAACCAACAATACTAGCAATGATAACCATTCAGTTAGGCCCCCATTACCCTCCTCCCAATGGCCTCAACACACACTCACCAGTACAACTATCTTTGCTTTGGGCAGCCGGGTGGTGAGCAGCTCGGCAATTGCAAGAACTCCCCCTGCAACCTGCTGTGCTGTGTGCGCGTGGTTGTTGGTTCCAATCCACAGTACCACCACCTGGACAGATAGAGACACCCTAGAAGCAATGCTGTTTGCCTTAAATATTCCAGAGGTTTAGTTTCTCTTTTCCTGTTTCACCACCTTCTCTTGTGTCTGCAGAGAGTCTGCAAGTGTGCACTATGACAAAGCATTCCATTACCAGTCATTGCAGCGGCTCCGTTAGTGTATTTGATCAATACACTTTGAAACATGATGCAGTGTATTATGGCTACAATATTACTTCCAGCAAAAGAGCATTTCCACCACAAGGCAGTGGTTTCTATCTAGCCAAGTATGTTACAAATATACATAACAAAAACAAATATGACCAGCATACATACACCGTACTGTGTGTGTGCATATGAGGGGACATGTACAACTACAGGGTAGTGTTGCAATATGTTTTACTATACTCTGTCCCCAATAACACTTTTTTTTTAGGCATTTTCAGGCAATTCAAATTAATTTCATTTGGGAAATGTTTTAATTCTGTAATTACTACAATTCTGTACAGTATACAGTTCAGGGGTCTTATTTATCAGAATCAATGTGTTCATTCCAGAACGCTATAATTAAAACTTATAGTAAATGTAATTGACCGACGTGGTTTTATTGTATTGTTATATGATGAAAAACGGCAAAGATATCACAATATGGAATTGCGAGCAGCTAGCAAACCGTGAGCATACATTACCTGAATCTGACAAAAATTGTATTAGCTTACAATCACTGACTACCTTGAAATGTTCATTCATTAATATACATACATACATTATAGATACACACATTGATATTGAGGCATCACTTAAAACTAATTTAGTTCCACTGTCACAGTGCAAGAAGACAGTAAACAGCTAATCAGATCCATCCACATCTTTTCACATGGTGTTGTAGGTGTGGGACGGCGAGTTGATTTCATCCAGTACCGAAATACATTAATTTGCCGTGACATAGTGTGTGCTATGCAATCACCATTTTCGAAGAGAGCAAGATGGCTCTGACTCCTTACATTTGAAAATGGTCGTGCCTACTTTTGTAAATCTATCTAGTTGGCTACCAGCCCCATAGCCATATGTTCTGTGTAATGAGTAACTGAAAAATGATTTTAAAATAGCGGTTCATTAATCACATCAATGTTAAAAGGGAGTTTACCATTCAGTTTGGTCATTTTCTCTAGCCTTACTATGCGTGTGCACATAAAAAGTTTGGCTGAGATTATAGTCTAGAAATCCTGTTCGCATTAGCATTTTCACAGCCACCCTGCTAGCGGGGAAGGGTAGGGATGACGTTGAAGTCAAGCGTGTTGTGGTGGTAGAGCTAGATGAGGCAAAACAGTTGGAGCAACGCAGATTGGTTAGACGCTGTCCAATTGTTTCAAAATTAACCAGAGGTCTGCGTTCAGTAAGTATTGATAATAATAATAATAATACTTGTTAAGTGTTGTTGGTCTAACAGATGTCTGTTAGTGTTATCTCACCTTCGGACAGATGTTCTCTAGCTCCCCATTATGTAGCCTCCACAGCAGGTTACAGGTTGTGTCCTTCCCAATGCCAAAATTGAGAGCATGAAGTGGAGAGAAATATTCCCTCCAGACCTGGGGACAAGTATACATCTGTCATTATCAAGAGCAATGAAATAATGAGTGCCATCAGGTCAGTTTATATACCTCATATCCTTTATGGATGATATATAAATATATATGGAATGAATGTTTTCACCTCATATTGCTGCATAAGCTGCACCATTGAGTCTCCCACAAAAAGCACTTCTGGTTCGGCATCTTTACACTCCTGCACACATCTTAAGTGCTGCATAGACATACACACATCATTGCGTTCATGTAGAGGAATTGTGCACATTATAGATCAGTGCGTGGAATGTTTCCAGTGCTGTTCAATAAATGCTAACCTGCGACATCCACCGCCCATCCCCTTGTACATCTTCTACTGGTTGTGCTACAGCAGCTGGGTTAATCTCATCGGCACTCATCCTTTAAAAAGTAATTGCACAATAAAACACAGAAGCATTATGCATTGTCCCCTGATAATGATTTTAGAAGCCAAATAATATAGGCTGCTATGCAAAATGTATCTTCACTAGCTTCTACAGTAATGTTGCCGAGATTGACGTAGCATAGTTACATTTGATAAACAGGCCGCCGTACATTCATGAACTTTGTGGCTAGGTAGGCTACGGTACGCGAATTTCAACAGAAATTGCGACAAATGGACTAGTACGTTTAATCTATGTATAGATAACATGTTCAAATCAGAGCATTACAATAGCTAAAAAAAAAATTAAAAAAAACACTGCTGACAAATACTGCCGCTTTCCAATACCGTACGTATGTATCATAAATAACATAACGCGTCGACACGCTCGGTATTCCTTTTTCTACTGAATTAATATTGATATTATATTTTGAACAACATCCACTGTACCTGGCGGGTTATTGAACCTCTGTGTTTTCCTTTAGATTATTATATTTATCCGTGAGTGGCGACAGCCCGTTTACGGTGTGCCTGCCACTTTAGATGAATATGCCTTATGTGCAATCTGTGTGATGCTTGCAGCTAATGTTAGCTTAGCATAAGAGAAAACAAAAGGCGTGACAGTAAGGTATGAATTGCAAATAGCCCATAGCCTCAAAGGCACTGACTGAACTGAAATGGAAACATGGAGCATACACGCAATGAATCATGGGACATATTATGACACTATAAAAAGGAAATCAGAAAAATTTATAGCGTTGCTATTTTTCATTTAATTACACTCCGACAAAGAAACAGAGAGAAAACGATTGTGTATATTATAAAATAAAATATAAAGCCTCTTTAATCCTTAACCGCAAAGCATTTTAGTAACACATAAAATCAACACGTCACTCGATTTACAAAACTGAAAACAAACATATATTTAGTTTTAGATTTATTTGAGAATTGAAAGATGTTCCACAATGTTCCATGCTAGCTATGCCATATAGTCTACAGCCTATAGTTTGTTTTAGAGTATTTGTGTTTTATTACAACATTGTTTCTATTAGGCCTACTGGAATAAACATTAAAACTCACAACGTAGCACGTATGAAACTGTTTCAGTGCTAGAGTGAACTAATTTGCCCTTAAAATTTGTATTATTCTGCTCATTTAAAGGTTTTGCACAACATAGGCATCACATTTATGGAAGTAAATAAATGCAGTTTATTTCTGATCATAATAGTCTGCTTGATTTTAATGACACTTGACATAAAAGAGAGAAGAGAAGCGATAAAGCAAAAAAAAAAAGAACAACATACGTCAGCATGGGTGAAGAATTCGAACAAAACAGGTTGTGCAAGTGGGTCTATATGGCCCAATGTGATTGGCCAGTGATGCCTGCCTATCTGAGAAAGGTGAGGCTAGGGAAATGTTGTTCATCTCGCCTCTGGGGTGCGTTATCTGCTCGAACAACTAGCCTAGTTTTGCCAAGATTTGGTAGTGTGACTCCTTCTTAACAATTTATATGAAGGAATTGATATAAAGCTATCCACCTCCCAGTCTGGGCAGCAAGTGTGTCCTATGTATGATGTATCGATTAAAGCTTGAGCTTGTTGCTCTCCTTGGAGTAATCGTAACTTCAGGTGAGTTAAACTTCGTTGAACATTACCTACGATTGTGACAATTTCAATACATTTGCCTAACTCAATGTCAGTGGCTATGAAATAGGCCTACTGACATTATTATTGACATTAATAAAGGCCTACTGTAGCTCATTATGAGGTGTTGAAATGTTTTATAATGATGTATATAGTGTTAAACCAATTTTTGAATATCAAGTTCCTATCTCAATATTACCCTGTGTGCGTGTGTGCGTGTGTGTGCGTGCGTGCGTGCGTGTGTGTAAGATTACATTTGGTTGGTACAGTAGACTATATTTCATTACTAAAAGAGAATGTAGCCCAATCGTTCTAGGAAATAAAATGAATGAAGGCAGTTATGTTTGCCAACATATTAGTGATTTATATCTACTCTACACATTAAATCTCCCTAACCAGTTGTAGCCAACTGTTAAAAATATAATAACATAGCTGAACATCATCCATAATTATTTCACATCACCACATTTAGTGTAGGACACCCATGCCTGGTGTAGGCCTACAATGCTCTGGAATGCAAGCAGTACTTTTTCTTTTCTATTAATTATTAACATTATTCATATGGAGCACAGGCTAATGGTAGCAAGACATTCATCTTAGAATTACTTTTACGTACATTGGAAAGGCATTTAATTCCATTTTAAATGTCGTCATAATGGAAGAAAAGTTATTGCTTTGTCAGTTTTTTGTAAAATACAAAAATTGCAACACTAGGCGCAGCTTACATTCAGCACATAAATATGTGATTTCAGTCATATCATGTGATTGCTTCCCTCTAAGCTGTCAAGGACTTTTCTAGATCATTTGTGGTTGGGCTGACCAGTTTCTATCTGCTGAGTGATAAACTAAGTGGAATTATTTTTAATTAAAAGCAGTCATAACATGGCCATTGTAGTAGGCCTATGGTGGGAGTTGATTTTGTGTTTTCGCTCTTACGCGGTATCCAAGATGATCATATTGTTATCTTAAAGAATTTTGGAGAAAAGTGTTATACAGACACACACTTGTATTGCATATGACTGTGTTTAAGTCATGTTTGAAACCCAAATGTGTGTAGGGGGATATGTATGGAGGTGTTGGCGGGGCTGGTGGCGCCCTGAGAAGAATGGTGGGCTTGTGTTTTGTTTTAAACTAAAATAACCACAGGTGTGAATGTGGTTTGAATCACAAGGGCATTTTGGAAGTGTAGCATGTCATATTCATTGGGAATCAAGGACTTTTAAAGTTGTGCCTGGACTCTTGTCTTTGGTGTGGATGTATAGTTTTAATAGTTTTCTTTTAAAAAAGAGAGCGAGAGAGAGAATTGTGAGTCAGCGACTGAACAATGAATCGAGTGGTTTGAATTATCGTCGCTTATACCAGAGTGTCCTTCCTCACACAGGGGTGCTGCGAACCACAGCGATGGAGGTTTCCACCTACAGCGACCTGGAGGCAGTAAATGGCACGAATGTGAAGCTCAAGTGCACCTTCACATCCACTCATCCGGTGGCACCTGCTACTGTTATTGTGTCCTGGAACTTCCGTCCTCTGAATGCAGGACCCGAGGAGTCGGTGCGTGTGCCACACATTTGTATCAAAACCTTTGAACTTGCATTGGAGAAAAATGTATAAATGTAAATGGTCGGAAGTCACTTAATGGCATCTGCCTATTGTGTGTGTGTGTGTGTGTGTGTGTGTGTGTGTGTGTCAGGTGTTTTACTATCAAGACGCGCCATATCCTCCCTCGGCAGGCCGCTTTAAAGGCCATGCAGTGTGGGCAGGGAATATAATGAAAAATGATGCCTCCATCACTCTACTGGAGGTGCCGCCCACCTTTAATGGCACCTATATCTGCCAGGTTCGCAACACGCCCGACGTACACGGGCAAAATGGAGAGACCGTCCTCAAAGTCATTGACAAAGGTCAGACTGGCATGGTTGTTTTTCCTGCCATTGTGTCCACAGAACAGTTACTGTGTATCTCCCAGAAACATCTGTGTTACAAGATAAACATGTTCCAAACTAATTCTATGTTATGTTTTGCTTTCATTGATAATAGTTTCACTGTCTGAGATTGGTGTTTTGGGAATAGCAGTGGGCGTGGCCTGTGGAATTATGCTGCTCATCCTGATCGTAGTTGTACTGGTGAAGCACTACAGGAAGAAGAATACAGAGAACGACATAGAACAGCATGTAAAGGAGCGATCGGTGTGGTGAGAGGCAGGGCTTCCCCTTATCTAGGCAGTCAGGACTGGTGTTTGGACGCTTGTGGGGGAACAGTTTGGGTTCTCTTTGGCGGACGGCTCACTGACTGCTTTTCCTGCTCCCTCACTGTGTTAGCTGTGTGCTAACACCCAGATCAGTTGTAAATAATGTGTCATGTTTAAAACTTTTTTAGTTATATTTTAAGTTACAGTAGTTATTAGCATGATTATAATTAGTCTGTGTAGTTTTTACCTGTTCTACTGTATCTTATTTGCAGTTATAAAAATGTGCACGTTTACACCAAAGTGCTTTGTATAATTCTTGTTCTTAGAGCTCAAATCACAGCCGTAACAATGCGTGTGTGGCCAAGCTTAGTAGACAGCCTGTGTGTTTGTACTGGGCTGATCTTTCATTATCTAACACATTTATACATTTTTACATGCAGTGCTGCATGATTTTTGGTAGTTAAAATGTCTTTGCAGTAAATGCTTGGCTGACTGCCTTTTTTGCTGTGGTGAATTGACTGATTGCTTTTTCTCTCTCAGTTGTCTGTGGGTTATGGTAATGTAATGTGATGTATGAGAAGTGATAGTGTAAGCTTTATCTGGGCAAAACTCCTTCTACTAAAACAACCACATTTAATTTTCCAAGCAACTTTCCCTTTCTAAGCTTGCCTTTAAATGCAGATACTGTATGTCTGAACAATAACAAGACATTTTGACCCCAGTGAACCATATGCTGTTTTCAGTGCAGAGCTGTTCCTGATTTTAAAGAAGCACTCTTGATTTGTGTTATGATTTCATATTCTAGTGGTTACAGTTGTTTGTTTGTTTGTAAAGTCAAAGACGATGGTTAAAACGTCTGAAACATGCTGTCTAATGATTTGATGTAAAGGTCCATCATGCCTTGGATTGTAAAGCTTGCTTTCATCTTTATGTCACGTTTCCTGAAATATCAGTTGATACGCTAATATTTTATTATGGAAGTCTGTTTATGCCACATAAACAGACAAAATATGGTAAATCACCAGATAAAATAAGTTACAATAATGAGGAATATGATCATTATTTACAAGTTTGTGTATGCTGTGATTATTATGGGCAATATGCTTTTTAGGCATTTGGCTGCAGTGCCAACTGGTAAGTTTGAGTTCTTTTTGCGCCAAATCTTCATAAAATAATTTAAGAGTAAATGATGGAAGTTAAACACAATTGTGTATAATAATCGTACACTGAGGTCTGGCCTGACAGGGATTTCATATGTCATTTATTTTCAATATTTTCTTTTACAGTCCAATGCAGTTCAGATAATCAGGAATTTTATAATATGGAAAAAAATATATTTTGAATAATAGTATGTTAACAACATTTATTCACTGGATGGTAGCTCGGCCTATTTCACCTTAATAATCAAATGTATATCTACTGTATATAACTTTTTATCAGTCATATAAACATATGACTGATAAAAAGTACTAATTATGAGCTATTTCATAATTAAATCTTTATTGTATAAATATGATTGATTCTTTTTATTTTTTATGCTTTTTGAAAATTCATGTGTTTCCAGATTGGATTAATCTGAATTTTACGCATTATTTTGTATTTTTCTTTCATGTGGCAGAAACAGGGTTTCCATGGTGTCACTGAAGTTAATGTAGTCATACCATGACAAGTTTCATTAATGTTGAATATAATATAAGTTTATATAATGTAAGATTCCACTTTTTTTTTCTTCTCTTTTAAAATACCTAGATGTCCTAGATGTGTTTTTCACGTTTGATGAACAGATGAATGGATGTTTTTGCTAAACAATCAGATTACAACCTCTTTACATTTATACAAATACTGTGCAGCTTCTCGTCCATTTCTCTGACATTTTCAGCAACAATACAAAAGTGTTGTGATTATTTTAATTATAGAAAATATTAATTACGAAATGCATGTTGTCTATACCTAGACTGCATGCATTTCCCAAGATAATCCAAAGAATGCCAGCGATTGAACTACACTGACTTTCAAAAAATGTAATATATTTTAATCTTTCTCTTAATTTCTATTGTAAATACTTTGTTAAAGGTATATTTTCACCTTAGCTATCCTATGTTATGGGTTAGACTCTTGCTGTAACAATACAGATATATCCCTATAATGTTTTATGGTGTAATTCCTTCACTGCAAGCATTGAGTGCAGCTTGTCTGACCACCCGTTGATGGACATGTCAGACAGTAGGCCAACCTTTTAAACCTTGCTACTTTAAAAGGTTGAAATATGAAATACAGTTCTTGATTAATCATTGTTTTGTTACTGAAAATGTAGTTAGGTAATTCAACAATACAAATCTAGTTTTTAAATTTCAACATTTTTATTTACATTTTTAAGACATTTTTAAAAAGCAGCTAAGTGAAATGCTGCAGGATTGAGGTTAAACTACTCCCCCTTGTGATAGTGGGCTTGTGATAAGCTCTCTCTCATCCTCATGTTTACTAGTAGTTACACTGAAAGCTTCATAATAATTGATAGAAGTATATTAAATCTCTAAATTGTAAAACCCCAAAGAAAACCCAAAAGATCATTCAAACCTAAGTTAAAAAGGTGTGGATTGCAGCATTCAGTGAAAGGGTAGGGCTGAGTTATTGCTCACAAAATGTGACTACAGTTGGGGCTCAGGTCTACCTTGCTGCGTGATTTACCTTTTATGTCTGTTACCCATGTGACCATCTTAAGGACAAAAACATTCCAAGATCACGTCTGTACAAGCACAGTAATAAGACAGTTTGTTTTTCTGGTATTTTAACATGAAGTTAATCTTTGAACTTCTGTATTGTCAACAAGGTAAAGTAATTAAAAGTTCACGCACTCAAACGATTAAAGAATTACACAACCAGCCATATGCATTGGAGTGCCAGAGACTTCGCCACCTTGTGGTGTTAAGCAATAAGCACTAGTCTGTAGGTGTTATTTTCTGTTGAGCATGTTCAAGTTCGGTGATTCAACCCCTGCTAGGAGCTGAAGATGCATTATGAAGTATCCAAGGCTGATGAGCAGTTACCGTGTCAGTTACAGTGAAGAGTCAGTAGAGCATAATGTTCTATGACGTTACAGTGAAGAGTCAGTACAGCATAATGTTCTATGACGTGAGCTTTCATATCTATTCTTACACAACACAAAAAGTACAGTATTGCTCTTTTTAATGACTACTGTGCTGGGGATAAGAGAATTAGAGAAGCGCAACTGCTTATTGGATTGGCTGTGCCCTGCTACATGATGATTAATGGGGAGCAGTCTGCCTGTATGTCCTGTTAAAGGTACACTCCTCAATTTATGGTTGAAACTTGAAATAAAAAACCTTAACCTCCTTAAGCTCCTGTGTGTGTCTTGCGTCTGCACTTCCTCTCATTGTCAATATGGTCAGGAATGTATTCTGTAGATTTAGATGATAACTACAGGATAATGCTGCAGCAAATACTCACTGAGGAGATGCTGAGATGCCTGTGCATCTCTACATTGTGATACAGACCGCAGTGAATGCATAGAAACGAGCTGGTCTTGTGCACCAGACTGTGGCTATCCTTGGGCATTCTTTGTGGTTATAGCACCCTGCATAGGTTTGCAGCACCCTGTCTTTCTGCAGCGGGATGCAGCTTCTTTCATTCATTTCTGGAAGGGTTCCCACACCACTGCTGCAATGATGCCCCAGTGGAGGGGCCAGAGCAGGGGAGCGGACACCAGGGAAAACCTGATCCCAGTTTGGGGATTTTGTCTTATTAGAATATTTGGCAGCTAGAGCGGCTTTCCTGAATCAGTCGTCAAGAAAGCTATTCATAAGCGTCTGTGTTTAAAGGTACCGTATACACACGCAATATGTGCCTCAATCCCTTAGTGGTTGAAACCAGTGTAGCATTGCTGATTGACACACTCAGAACCTGGTTTCAGCTACAATGTATAGCACTAGTCTAGACCAGAAACAGCAGATGACCAAAACACAATAACACAGTACTTTAATGAGAATCATAATTTACCTATATTTACCTATATATAATTTACATGTCCAATGCTAACGTACAAACTATATATTGCTATGAATATATATA
>JAODLL010000006.1:2045625-2067799 GCA_026546735.1 Forbesichthys agassizii | reverse complement strand
CAGTATATATATATTATTTGTATACAATATATTGATGTATGATGTTTTTACCTGTGGTGTCCTCTGGAGTGGTCATTGGAGTATCACTAATAATAGGCCTACATGTTTGGCATTATCATAAAGGTATTCCAATCCAATCAATTCAGACAATAGAATATCCCAATAAGACAGCAAAGTGCAGGAGCTGCAAAGGACATAACATTATATGCTTAGCTGGCAGACACTTGCAGCTGTCTTCTCTACAATAATCTGCTTCATCTTTACAGTTGCATGTTTTAAAGTTGCGAGCCACGCAAAAGAGAAACTTCCCTTCCTGCAAACAGCCAAATGAATTGTTGACCAGATTATTATAGTATACGAAGCATCTACGCACCGGGTGTCGTCCTACAGGGAAAAGGCAGCTGTGCCCTTGTTATCTGCTTGTGTAACTGTACACCTGTTCGGATGGCATCCTCCATTACACTGCTCCCTCTCTCATCTGGGGAACAGACAGATATTTGCGCACTCATTGACCCCCATGTCATGTCTTCATACCCATAGTGTTGAATGACTTGTACCTGTCCTGACCCTGAAAGGTAATGTTGAACATACCGGTGTTACTCGATTTCTCGATGATCTGTTCAAGAATTTATCTTGTGGGACCATCTTGATCTTGTGAGCTCCCAGATGTGTTCCATTCTGCCCGTCAGTCTGGGTACAGTATATGCACTTAATATTCCCATAAAAGGATAGGAGTACAACCGTTTTTTGTTCTAGCACTTCTGGCTGTGAGAGGTGAGCAATACATACTGGACCGGTACAGCCTTTAATTCCAGTGAAGTGTTCCCTGAACCTGCAATCTGAAATCGACTCAGTCAGACAAGGTGCCAAAGTATTACATTGTTACGAGTGTGCCAAGAATCCTTTTGTGCTGAGTTGTCTGAGTTAAAAAGGAATTATCAAATCAGAAGGCTTTTAGCTATATGCATTGTTGCAATTTTCTTTATAGCCTAAATGGTACACTAGCAGCTAATCATATCGGCTGAGGGTGTTGATTCTCCGGAGCAAAAGGAATCTGACCCATAAGAGCCAGGGACAAATTCTCACACTGGTGCCATGACCAACATAGCAATGTGAATACCAGGATGAGTTGAATAAGAGAAATGCCATGTCACAGGAAACTCAATTCAGTCTATCCATCACAGAGAAGGAGAACGGAAAGCGATGGGACCAGTGATGAGCTTTCAAAGTCACATCTATGCTACCGATAAACATTTTCTATTTAAATCCACGGGGGAATAACTGCATTGCACTACAAATGCCATGACGTCCCGTGTCATGACAGTGGTGTGAAATGATAAATCTCTTACAGTCGACCCTCTAAATCCACTGAAGGGGAGTCCACTTTAGTAAAATAAGGATGTTTTAATGTGGGCTCGTGCACCAATAACAACACCTGCACTGCAGAAGTTTCTTTGATCTCCGTACACTCACACACACAAACACACACACGCACGCACACATACACAAGCACGTGCACGACAAAAGTGCCTGAGTCTGCATACACGCCCAGAGTCAGGAGACTGTAGGAGGGGTGGGGGGGCGGAGGGTGAGGGAGAGGAGGAGGAGGAGGAGATAGAGATGGAGGGAGGGCTGGTGGATGGAGAGAAAGTGAATGGAGGGGGTAGCAGGGAGGGTGGCACAGAGCCAAAATAGAGGACAGGGAAAGTTGAGAGATAGCCCGAAGAAGAGAGAGAGAGAGAGAGAGAGAGAGAGAGAGAGAAGGGGGGGGAGGGAGGGAGGGAGGGGGGGACTCGGCTACTTTTGAATGAGGAGCAGTAAACCCTCTGTCATCAACTGTATACTGCAGCAACACCCAGGTCCGTCTCGTCTCTCTGTCTGTCTTTCAGTCCGCCCATCCACCTCCCTGCGTCTGTCTCTCTCCCCGCTGCCGCTGCCTGCAATGGGGCTGAAGCTACAGTGAACGCACTCGCTCGCTGCTGGCACATTCTCCTTGACTAAACCCTGACTGACTGGCTGTGTGCGCAGTGAGCGTCCGCTGCGCTGCTTCAGCTCTTCATCGACTCCGCTCACTGTACCGGCCGCATCGATTCAGCGGTGCAGTCAGCCTATGCCGGCCTCTGAGACAACTCCAGCCGCTGCAGGAGGTAGGCAGGCACTGTATTGATCATTCTGGAATAGCTGTCGCTGCTAATGTACTGTAGATATTTCAGTACAAGGGGTCACTCAAAGCGTACCACAACTTTTTGAATATCACTGTAACTGTATTGTGTTTTTTTTTTTTGTTGATAACTCATTCACGCTCTGGTGATTCTTATTGTCTTGAATGAACTTTGTCGTTCTTACCCTTCTCTGCCCTTCCTCTGTCTCATTGCCCTCAGGCTAAACTCCAGAGTCTCCATCGAAGCAGTCTCACTGTCCCGTGCACCAAGGTAGAAGGTGTTGGCCTGCCGTCAGGAGGGACCGAGAGCTCCCCACACCAGGGGAAAGACGTCAAGCTCCGTTTTGGGCCCCAGTCTTGCTCACACGCAGTAAAGGGACGCACACCTTTTCTGTTTCCAGAAGGGAAATACTGTTATACAGGTTACGGTCTGGATCCCACAGGAACCTTTGTTTTGGAGCAGGTCAGACCGCCATGGAGCTCCAGTTCAGAAGATCTGAGCCCAGAGGTTTCCTTGCCAAATGCCCAGTCACCGTTGTGATGCTGGCCCTAATGCTTGGTAATGTCAAGCTATAAATTCACCTCACATACCTTTGCATGCTCCACTGTCATTGTAATCTGTGTAACCTGTCAACACATAGTATTGTTGACAGGGTACGAACCTAAGCTAACCTTAAAAATGACAGGTTAGTATTGTTATAATGTGTGATTATCTGTGCAATAGGTGTGATTTTGAATGATATGGTTGACATCTGATTGTGTGATTGGAGTATTTGTAGACACATACAGTAGTTTAGGATTACTACAGTAGTGTGGCATGTATGAGCCCGTGAGTTAGGGTCTGCGGAATAGACGAGAGACCTATAAAATTCGTCAGCTTTAGAACAGTCCATTCATTCACTGCACCTAACCTTGGACCAATGATTGTCTTTGGAACCAATATTAATATTGGTTGAATATCAACACGAGCTTACAGGATATTGAACCAGACAGTCTCTGCTGTGTGATATTTTATCTTGTGGCCTGGAGGAATTCTGGAAATAAAATCGAGCATGTCATTGCTGTCAAAGCACACAATTATTGGCATTATATAGATCAGTCCTGCATTTACCTCCTGCATTGCTGTTGCAGATGACACTACAATGTTCATTGTTAAAAGCAGATCAAAGCTTAGTGTGTATTTGTATTCTGTACCACAAAACTATCCTTAACACCTTAAAATTGTTTGTAAGATTATTTCAAAATGTTCTGAGCCTGTGAGGCAAGGAGTCAAGTCATGAGCAAATTGAAACTATAGGTGCACAGTATGCAAAATATGTTTGTTTCTTCTTCTTTGTCTATGGAGTGGGGCTCCATTGTTGTGCCAGATAACATCACTTCATACTGTACGACAAGGCGATTGTTTTGTATTATTATTTCTTAAATTGACTCACTATAAGATTGGCACCTCATACTGTGTTGCACCTACCAACTGCACACCAACAATAAACCCATTGGCGTCTTTTACAGTAGGTTTATAATCCTTTTAGATCCTTTTTGCTTATATGTCAGTTTTCTTTACATTTCCCAACACTTGGAAATCAGTCTCAAGGGAAAATGATGATGTCTCATTTGTCACTGTTACCATTAAACCATCTGATGGACAACAAACCTCCTGTGACATAATGAGACGTCTTGAATGATTAACATACGTGGATAAGAACTCGTATTCATCTAAATACAGTATGTCAGCTTGTGCAGGTGGATAGTGGAAATGTGTTTACGTGTACATGTAGGCTAAAAACTAGAGCATCGCTGTTCTATTTTCACATGCTGTCTAGAATGTACTTCGGGGAAGAAAAATAACTAAGCCTAGAGAGTACATCAATTCACAGGTTGTGTTTAGTTGCAAATAACTAAATGTCATAAGTTCACACACTTTTTTTATAGGAATCACTGCATATATATGTACAAAAAGTAAAATAATAATAATAATATAATAATAATAATAATAATACATACAAATATAGAATATACAGTATACATGAGGGACGTGTGAAATATATATGCCAGACAATAAGGGAGAGAAATTGAGGGAGAGAGTGTCTCACTGTTATCTTGAGCTCACTCACCTATAGTGTTTCTGCATGGTCACTGTGCTGCATTGGTCGTACAGAATGGTGGGAAAGGGATAGGGAGACCGCAATGTGTTAAATAACAAGACAGCGGCAAAACCTATTCCTGAATGATTCCGCTTTCACCCTGTTTATCCCCATGAAGAGTTTGCAGCAGTGTATTGTCCTGTACTGCAGTGGTAGTGTGGGGCAGCTGCTCACATTGACCTTCACAATGTTATGAACTATAACGGAACAAAGCAGGTGCTACACAAAATATGCACAGATTCACGGTAATCAAGGTAACGTAGGAAAGATGTTAGGGAATGAAGAGAAAACACTAGAAACGGAAGGTGGTCAAACAGCTGCAGCAACATTTCATCGTGGTCAGGTCGGGTCTATATAAGCTTGTAGATTTACATTATGCAACCACTGTGTGTGCATGTGGTCTATGCACTGTCAGCATGTCGTTTATATGTTTGCACAGTAGAGGGCAGCAGTGTCACCAGACAGAGTCTCATAGCAATGTGATTTTCTAAAGGCATTATCAGACTTTTTGTCTTTGATCTAGCTTGATGTGAATACATTGCACCGTCGAGCATGACTGGATACATTATTATTATTATTAATAATAATAATAATAATAATAATAATAATAATACCTAGTAATGATGAATAAAAAAACTAAAGTATTGCTTAGCAAAAGAGGATTTAATTACTGCCAATTTAAGATGATCTGTGGTGCCAAATATCACAGGGTGGCCTCAGTAATTATTCACAAAGAAATATAATAATAATGTGTGTTAAATACATTAATTATGTTTGCTTTTTTACAGTTTAATAGTAATAATCAGCCGTTGACAGGTTATGGTATAGTTTTATTTTTATTTCTACAATATTAATTAAGCAGAAAAATCAGTAAAGTGAGGCTAACCTTGCGTTGTGTTCCTATTAATTATTGTGTTGATGAAACGGGTTTGTCCTGTGGAAACATGTCATCTTTCTCATGTGTCATTCTTGAGCAAAGTGTTTTACATGTAAATTGTAGAGGATGCATTTAATCCACTGTGAATTTAATCCACTGTACATTTTCAATTAAAGTGATGAGTCCTACTTTATCTCAATCCCTGGGCATGCAAATTTTATTGAAATTTTCCTGGATTTTATATCACTTGTGTTCTCACCTAATCATCTGCAGATATTGAGACATTGTGCAAATGCAAAGAAAGGCAAAGTTAATAACAGCGACCAGAGATTCTGGCTTTGGGACCCTCAGTTTACTTTGGTCCCTGGGTTCCTGGGCCCCTGGTTTCCTGGGTTCCTGGACCCTTGGGTGAAGGAGTGCACCGTTTTGGAATCTGTAATGTGTGTGATTATTGCCATTGATTTTCTTCCTTTATACAAAGGGTTTTCAACGTTTCTCTGCTCCCTTCCCAGGTGTGTGGTCTTCCCAGGCCCTGGAGATGCTTGTGGGCAAGGTTCCCTTCCTAGAGGCAGTAAATGGGAGCACAGTCACATTGCCCTGTACATACGCCAGCTGTATTGGCATAAAGAACCTCTACTTCAACTGGCAGTTCAACGACAATGGCACTATGCAAAAGGTAAACCCTTTTTGTTTCATGTATGCGGAGAAATGTTTTTAACCATTCGGAAATATAAGTGTGGTGTGTGGTGCAGTTACGGTATAGCTTTGGATGATTGACAGCTTTCTGGTCCACTCAGATGTGCGAATCTGTGATTCCAAAAGAGGGAGATAACCCAGTTGTGACTATCTTTCGGGAACGTGTGACATTTGTGGGTAAAGGCAACAACATCTCCATCCTGCTGTGGAACATCACCTTTGAGGATGAAGGCCAATACACCTGCTTTGGACGCAACCCCAAAGAGAAGGGCAAAAACCATAGTGCCATCTTCACTCTTTACGTGGTGGACGAATGTGAGTGACCTCTAGTGGTAGAATGGGCAATTGCTACAGTCCTTGGAACAATTTGTATGTCATCTGTAAGTAAAATATGTATGTCAAGAGTTAAGAAAGAATATATTTGAGCTGTTTATATTTGAGGTGTACGAAATTTATTTATTTATGTATATGTCGCTATTCAGTGTTCTTCAGGTTAATAAAGGGAAAAAGAGAGTTTACAAGGGCTGTGCATGTAAATTGTAAGATTCAATACTTTGTTGTCGCTGGCAACTAGATATGCCACCCTGATATGTGGCAATGACATCATTATGCACTTAGTCTTATTAAAAAGCATGTGAAGACAGACAGGTGTTTTATGAAACATCTCACATTGACGGCAAATAGTTATATGTAATCACTGTGTTTGACCTGTTTGCAATGGATCCAGGCAGACAGAAACTCATACACTGTACATGATGTTTATGTAGGTTACACACTAATGATATTTCACATTTTATTCATTTTTAATTCTTTGCATATTTGTGCGCTCCTGCACGTCCCTGTATGTGTAACAAGCAGAGTGTACACACATCGTCCACCTGCCATAGGCAGTACTATATGTATAATGCTCCCCGTGCTGACATTAGACCAGGTTTTTGATGGTCAATCGTGCAATCACTTTCTGCTGCCTCAAGATGCAACAATGTGCCAGCAATGTGTTAGGCCACACCTCATATTTAGACCAACCCACCGGCGCACAAATGGGTGCAAGTGCATTTGCTATTTAGACAATGTGGGCGCTGGTCGGGAAAATGACAACTGCGTCAGTCTGAAAGTAATAAAGACACTTTGGTTCCCGCTTTGCGCTGCATGCTGCCGGGTGTAAGATAGGGCCCATACATTGTAAAGTATGAATTAAGATGTGTAATGATCAGTCCAATTATAATAAAGGCAATGTAAGGATAAGAGTACATAACCATAATAGCTTGTTTGACCTTGAATGTTGCTGCAGAAGCAACACCCCTAACCTCTGCATATAGTCTTCCAGAGTAGTAGGTCACGGTTTGAGAAAGCTGTGAATCCTCCTGATTTCTGTTTATCTTTACTGGGCAACGAGCGTGAACATGTAACATTGATGGGAGTTTAAGATAGTCAATATACGGAGTACACTGACTACATAAGGAGCGTAGACCTACTGTATGTTTCTACCAATATTCAAAATGTGTGGAACATATAGTATGAGCTGTTCCACTTTCTTTACAATTACCGTTGAAACTTCATCTACAAACCATCTGTTCCTGTGTGTAGTAAGGGTGGTGGACAACACCCTGACCATCATCATTGCCTCAGCAGTGGGCGGAGCCATCGCATTCTTAATGGGCTTCATGCTACTGAAGAACTTCACCCTGTTTGTTCTTGCCAAGCTTGAGGAGAAAAAGTGAGTAAAAAAAAAACGGTATCCTGAGATACTGATAATGTTTGCGGTTTAGTAAACATTACGTTAGCGGAGATTACGTCTGTATATGGGCTTTGAATGAGGCCCAGGGTGTTTTGTTTTAGCTACGTTGTGTGTACAGCTCTGACCTTATCTGTGTTTATTTTCCCACCACCCCACTCCAGTAAGGAATGCCTTGTAACTTCATCAGGGATCGACAACACAGAAAATGGCCTCTCAGGATCCAAAGTGGATTCAAAAGTAACACCAAAAAAGAAATGAGTTCACGCATGTATGTAAATACATATGAATATCCATATTTATAACTATGCATATAATTGTATAGTCACCTGTTTTTGCACACGTGAAATGTCATTATGTTCAGGTTGTTATTAAATGTAATGCAACCTGGCTGTGGCCTACATTCACGCGCAATACATGTGAATGAAATGCAACTAGTTTGAATGTCATTGGAGCTTCCAGAATGCTGGACTATCCGTACTCTTTGCAAACCAAAGAGCTCTTTCATGCAGTTGGCAGCATAGTTGCCTGTGTCAAACATACTGTGACTACTGTACATTATGGGCCTTAATAAATAGCATAGCACAATTAGCTGCTACTGTTATTTGAAATTAAGAATACATTTTGAATGTACTGGAAATGTTCACAAGAATGCAATTAATCTGCTGCTTTAATTATTTAAATTTAAACATTTTCAAAAAATTGTATTCACACTGATCAGAGTTAAAACAAAGTCAATACAGGAGTGTATATTCTTGCCAATATTAGAAGAAATATCTAGTAATCACTCAAACCAAGGCATAACACATCATGCCTTTTTTTGTTTGTTTGTTTGAAGATTCAATGGAACTCCTCATGCTTTGTAAATTGGCCAACTGAAAACACACCCCACCGCAGAGAAGGAGTAACTTATAGCTCACGATGCATACAGTATAGTTGCATTTTATGCACTTGTTGATTAACTTTGTAGCCATGATTAATACAATATTTTGTGTAACCACAGCCAGGCTGCATGAAAATAACTTGGACTGTTTTTCATGTCAAAAGAGACAAAATAATGTATTTATTTAATTGCTTGAAAAAATGTATAATGCACTAATGTTACAATAGTAGTTTAAACTGGTCTGAATCCTGCTTTACTAATCATTAAGGTTAGAGTTGGCCCTCAATGGAATGTTGAGGGCCAACCAGAAAAAAAACATAGTAAACAGAACTAAAGTAGAATTACAATTTTCATGTGTGCTCTTACAATTTTGAACACTTAGCTCTTCCATTTCTCCTTATATGTAGCTAACCATTAGCAATTTCCTCAATATTATATCCAAAGATTCAAATAATCTAATACCTTGGGTAAACAGCATACGCTGTATATTACCCTATAGGTACCTAAGCAAAAAATCTACCAAAAATATTTGTGAGAAAATATAGTAAGGATTCAGTTCAGTTCTTATTTTTTGCTTGATGCAAAACACAGGTGCCTGTTTGTGCTGCATTATTCCTCCATAAACGAGGACAAATACATATTGCAAAGCAGCATAGCAGTAAAGCTCCTGAATTAAAATGATCAGATGATCAGATCAGATGATCAGACAATCTCCTTATCCCCCCCAGCGCCAACCCAACCCCAGTCCTTGAAATATGAAGGGCCGTCTGATGCTGCTGCTTTTAAGACTATTAATAACTTGCATTTTAAGCATGTGAACGAGCGAAAACTTGACAGAATGCTTGAAAATAGAAAATGTACTTAGTGTGTTTTTTTGTTTTTTTTCTAGTTCTAGTTTACCAGCATCACGATATGCGCCTGGTATGAGATTAGTTAGTAAATCACACCATATTCCTTGAAAATAATCCTGGTAAGCCTATGCACTATGTGTGGCTCTGACTGGACCTGGACAAGCCTTGATCAGACATAATAACATAAAATGTATCTACACCTATTTCTACATCTGTGTCATTTACGGATGCAGCATATGTTTTACGCTTTGCAATAAGTAGCAAGCAGATTTGAAAGGATTTTTACTACTATAATTGTTAGAACATGACGAGTTGATTCACCACCACATCTACAGTATGAAGAAGCTGACATCACGGATGTCATGTCTCAGATTATGTATTTTATTTATTGATGAGGAAACAAAATAATATTATTACACAATACAATATCTAGGCAAATTATTTTGACAGTTACTACTGTATACAAGATCTCCAGTAAAGAATCTCATGTAAAGGCACTTTGTTAGCATATATTGGGCTCAATGCACAGGCGACCAATCTTGAATTATCTTGACTTCCTCACTGAGGTATCACATTACTTGTTGCAAGGTTTGGTGTTATTGGCTACAGTACTTATACAGTAGCACACATAGCATGACTAAATTGCTAAAAAGAAATACACAGCTTGCGTAGGCTGTGTTGCATATTGTATGCACACATTTGAGGTAGACAGGCCAGCCTCAGGCTAGCAGATAAGTAGCATAATTACACCAATATAGCAATATCTAGCAAATAAACACATGAAACAGATCAATACAGCAATTGCACTTAAACGCATCATATGCAATGCACCTATAGCATAAGAACGAAAAATATTAGCCAAGCAACTTAAGTAAGCTATGCTGTCTTGACCTTTCTATATTTTCTAGGGTGTACTGCCTTTACTGTTACAACCAGAGGGCTTGTGTGCCTATGGATCCACAGTCAATACCACCATAACAACCAAGTCTTTTTCTTTGAGCGACTTCTGGCAGATCTGGAGGGCAGATAAGTATTGACAGATCGTGCTGTGTTGCTATCTCTTCTGATTAAACAGCTGTGATTCTGGATATTGAGTCACCGGTCCAAGTGTTTAGCGTCCACCAGGACTAGTGTTCAGAGTCCACCAGGTCTATCCATAGCACGTCTTTATGATGGGTATGAGCTTCAATGATGATGTACATTTCTGTTCTGAAGATTTCCCTCTGCTACGATCCGCCAGTCAACAAGTCATAGGCATTTGAAATGGAGATTGATCTGATGAGCAGCAATCTGGTCTTTTAGTGATGTCTATTACATTTGAAAAGTCATAGCTTCTATGAAGGTAGACTTCACCAGCTACTGTATTTCTGCACTTCAATGGTATCTCTTCAGGTCTTCATTACCACAATGACTCTGGTTGCCACAGAAAGAATTGAATCCAATGGCTGGTGTTAGTAAGCTAATGTTGTTCACCACTCGTTTTACATCTCAAAGTTATCAGGATAAGTCTGGAAGCTCCTTTACCCAGGATGGAGGTCAAGTGGTCTCTGGGATTGGGGTTGGATTGTCCCAATTAATATTCTTGTCCCAAATCTTTTGTAAAATGATCTTTGCTTCTATTGTGTCCGCACAATAATAATGTGACTCAGACAGTGTAAGAGTAGTCCAAGGGTGTGTTATTTAGGGCTAGTGCTATGGATATATTCTCAGTATTATTGATAAATTAACATATCATGAGCATGATCAATGAATATGCAATGATGTGTACAAATGAATACATATTTTTCAATGTGTTCTCTGAAAGCACATCTCACTATTTAGTTTTACATATGGCTGGAATTGATTAGACAGAGATTGGCATGGATTGTTGCTCTCAACTAAAAATGTTTTGCTGATATTGTACCCTCTTCGCATTAGCCTACAGGGTTACAAGTGTATTTAAAAATGGTAGTAGAGCTAGATGAAGTGACCAAAACAATGCTGATTGATTAAAGGTTGTACAATAGTTTGCAAATGATCCAGAGGTCTTTGCCCATGTAGGAGGCAACGACACTTCCCAATTGAGCGTGTCCAGACCCTATTCACAAAGTGAATTTTTGGTCTGGTTACACCAGGACAAGATTACACAACTCATTTATAACTGCACTTTGCTACTGCCGGTCTGTCGGTGTTGAGGATGTTCACCGTTGAGTCTACTGATCTTTTCTCTATAGGGTTCCGTGGGACTAGTGTCTTATGTCTGATGGCAATTCTTGAATTAAGCCTTAAGAGCAAATTGAGCTGACAGATGCTCACGGCTACACTTTCTACACCTATGACTGTCTCTGATCCAGGTTTCTGTATGTTTCCTTGAAAGGTATCTTAACGTTTGTGCAATGGTTAAGATACTGCTTATCTCTATCGAACATGCAAACGTTCTTCTTTCTACGCTGATCTTTCATAAAGCTCTGATGTTCGCAGAAGAGATACAGAGGACATAACAAGTGTGTTGCTCTCCTTTCCCATGGTGGCGATAAGGTAAAACATGGCAGTGAGGACCTGACCTGATCACAATAATCCTCAATTTGCCTATTTACTGTACCTTTCACTCACCTGGTGCTCAGAATTATGCTTGGGCTGGCTTGCAGTCGCCTGCACCACAAGCAAGAGGGAATTAGAAGCGTAGGAGGCTCTGTCGTCAATGCTGCAGGTTGACCTGGGAGGTGAGTTGAGCTGCTGATGTAGAATGTCAATAGAGTGCAATTGTGACAGTTCTGATCTGATGTGCCTCAACTACTCATTATTTTCACTGAGAGTCCTTGGACAGTTCTAAAATGTGCCAGAAATGAAGACTGGTTTCTTTCTTTCTTCGTGTGCTGGGAAATATATAATGTGTCCCTCAATGTGGGTGGTACAGTGGTGGTGACATTGTATTAGTTCCTTTAGTAGCATAGTTAATGTGTTACACGGCACTAGATGAACTGCTGTCTGACTTCATTTGAGCTGTTCACTTTTCCAAATACAAATACAGCAAATATGGGGATCATAGGAATAAGTACTGTACTCACAATTTGCTAGTGCTAACATTATGCTTATGATATTAGATGGCATATACACTGAATTACATATAATTTAAAAATTTAGACAAATCAAATAAAAAAATGCAATTTTATGGAATGAACCTAGCAGTATGATGTGGTATGGTGCATCGTATAAATATGCTTGGGTCGTTTAGAGTTGATGATCCTTTAATGCTACTAATAGTCTATTTATGATGGACATAAAGTTAATAATATTTTGCTGGTCTTTTGTACAGTTACCATTATTAGCTGCAGTGCAGTGTAACAGATTTTCATTGTATTGGAAATAGCATTGCCCTCATGCATACTCATATTGGTTTGATTGAGGTTAATTAAGCAGGTCAAGTCAGAGGCTACTGCACATTATCCTTTTGGATAGCCTATCAGAACTGTATTGTCTACTTTCCATCTGTATCATTCAACCAATGAAGGTTGGCTGCATATGCTCTGTACATTGATGACACTGAATGTCTGGTTTTATGAAATAAAACCAGAAAAATACCTCTGGAGTGTGGTACAAATGTAAATGAAAATAATGGTCGGTCAGTTATGTGATATTGTTACATAAATGTGCCTCATGAAAGTACTGTATATTGTTATATTTAGCGAGTTTCTCATAATGTCATTAAGTACTGTTGTATGTGCCTCCTGTCTTAAATCACTGGCTTGAAGCAATATTGTGAATAGAGAATCTGTTGGGCACTTTAAAAATAGATGCATATTTTTTTGATTTATTGATTATGTGTATTATACTGTAGAGTAATCAATTACAATTGCACATAAATGTATCTGATGCTTTTATCCAAAGCGACAACTACAAATATTACATGGAGCAGATATCCGCATACATGGAGCAATCTAAATCACAGTTTGTGTGTTGGTGTGTAAGGCATAGTCAGTTATACGTTTCTATCGAGAGACTGCATTTTGTTCATAAATCATGTGTGTGTGTGTATCTGTCTCTCAGAAAGATGCTACAAACTTATTTAAATAATACTGTGTGCAATAAGCAAATTATAAGTAATTTGCATTTACCTTTTACATTTTAGTCATTTTACATTTTAGTTAGATGCTTCTATCCTAAGCATATTATAAAGTAAAGTACATTTGTCAATAGCTTAAAGAGCTAATCATCATAGGACAAGCATTATATTACAGTTAAGTTGTATTGATGGTAACAATAAAATGGAATGATTGCTTCAATATTGAGATAAAGGTCTGAAAACACGACTATATTTTAATGCTATATAGTTGCTAAAATTACTATGGTATTGTATGAGCAAAAACACTTGATAGTCTAAATAGAGTGTTTATGCTACTTCAACATTAATATAGAATCAACATGCCACATTGTGCAGCAATGTAATATTTTGTGATTTTAATACATAAAATATATTACATGAATAATAATAATAATAATAATAATAATATATAATCATCATTACACTTCCAGTACTTTTCAGGGTACTCATTCACTTCCAACACAATCAACATGTATCATCCAGCAGGCTGAGGCGTAGATTAGCACCAGACTTTGCATTTAACTGTGATCCCTGTCTCTCAGCTTTAATAGAAGGCTCCTAGTTTCACATTGTTTGACAGCATAGCTTGTCAAACGTATCTTTTATCATTTATGCTGTATGTATATGTTATTAGGCTACATATTATATGTTCTGTTTATTATTAAAGTATATATTATATTATACAGTGTTAAGATTGCAGTCTCACAGTATGCAAGAGTAACATGCAATTAAAATTAAGTGTTACATTTATGTATATATATATACACACACAAAATAATACTTTTTTATTTTATTTATAATACATGAATGCAAGACAATAATTAATTATTTATTCACTTAATGGATTTTATTTAAGACGTGAATGAAAGTCGGTATGTACACTCTGTGATCTGAAATTGTTTGTCTATTACACACAGTGTTGTTTTTTTCTTAATATTACTGATATATCTATCAGCGTCAACTTTGTGGTGATAAAGAAAATATTTTATGTAGTTTGGCATAATGTGTGTGTGTTTTTTTTTTACAGTTCTTATTTACTGTATATTTTGAATGTAAGCAACTCTATGCAAGTGAGAAAATAATGATACTGTTCAACACACTGCTCCTGTGAGTTACTGTGATGATATTGTAAGCAATACTTATTCAAGAAATTGATTGTGGGTGGTGTAGTTTATAAAAGGATGCAGAGTTGTATTGTGCAGACTACCCAACATGCACGTCTGTGTTCTGGCTCTCCATCAAATGATGTCTACAATGACAACCTCTCATTTATCATTCATGCATACAATCTGTAGCTCTCTTTATTATAAAAGCCACATGTTTTGAATAAACGTCTTTTGTTTTTTCTTTAGACATTTGAATAAATAGGGGAGACCGTGGGTTGTTTGGTCAATTGTTACAATTTCACCAATCAGGAACATGTTACGAATCACCTGATTCACTACATGCCCAATTTGGGCCTTATTGCACATGTGAGGAGGTATAGCTCCCTGTGATAGACACAGACAAGTTTAAAACAATATTTTAAGGAATGAAAGTAATTTTTATTTAATTTATTTTTGTGAAAGCATTGCAAACTTACATCACGTTTATTGTTTGTCTATCTATATATTTGATACAGGTTGTCTAATACCTTACCTGTTACTGGTAAGAGAAGCTTGTTCATGACTTAGTTGTATGTAACACCATAATGTAATGTTACATAGTGTTCAGTATGTCTGATAGTCTTGGAAGAGAGAATGGCTCTAAAATAATGTAATATGGTTGACGGTGCAAGACATATACATACATGACACATATAAGTGTATTTGTTTATTATTATTAATCCTCTGGACCTCAAGCCATTTCTTGGTATTTTATGCTCCTGTCACTGAGCTAATTTCCTCCACCTCTGTGTAAACAGCACAACCATTGCTAACAGATGTTTGTGCTAAAAATATATTTAGTGGAGCATAACACAGTTCTATTGTCATATATCTTATCTTCCAAAAATGTTAAAAACATGCCATATCTACATTGTTCTAAGTTCTCATTAGTGTTACCCTAGTGTAAAAAAGGGGGAACCCTGCATACTAAGTATGTTGATCAACAGTATGTTTGGCTCTATAGGTTTACAATCTTCTCACATTCTCTTTGCTCCTCATCTACTGCTGCTGTGATCCTCAGATTATTGTTGTCACGTGACTGTTTGTGTCTGATTACCTATTTAGAGTCACAAATTTGAAAGCACTGATTTAAAAGCACTCAAATATTCAGACAAATGTCAAAATATTACAACTATCCCTTGTCCCCAATGCTATTATCTTATCATAGGAAGGGTGATAAATATAAGACAAAAATGTATCAACTTTTAAATAAAAACAAAAGCACACTCAAAATATCAATTGGGCATTTTTTTTCACAGACTAATTCATAATTTTGCTCGTAAAGTAAAAGGGTTGGATTATTTAGTATACCTGTCTCCCTATGTTCAATACTGACATTGGCCAGCAGATGGCATGAATAGTCAAGCCAAAGATGAAAACCATTTTTAGTTTTTGTGTGTTCACATGGTTAGGATAATATCTAACTATAAATCTAATTTGGAAGTATACTTTTAAAGTAAACTTCTGGTTAATTTAGAATGTGTAGCCTACCTGCATATTCGTGTTTAGATTAGTATAAAGATTGTACCATAAATAATTGCAAATAGTTGCAACCACCATGTCAAAATTAATACCCAGTGTTGTCGAACAGAGGCAGGTTATACGCTCAATATAATATGAGATAATTAAAAAGAAAATGTATTAGTCTATGAATTCAATGCAGCTCTCCCATACGTTGAAGTGTGGCCGATTTAATTAGACATGAGACAGAATGAACAAGTAGACCGTATCCTTGTCCCATCCGTGCGTAATAGGTGTGTGTGTTTTGTGGTATAATAAAATTGGGTTAGGTATGTCTATAGCTATTATCCTAATGAATTTGGTTTATTTAGCCATACCCTTAATTTATTTTTTTCTCTCTTCTATATCTGCATCCATATAATAACCTTCAATTTCAATTCAATAAAGAATTGATAAAACCAACAAGAATGCGCATTATGTCGGCTACCAGCCACCCAAGTGGGGGCAGCCAAATTTGTGTAAATGTTTGACTCAATTGTTTGGAGGGAGTTCGATACTGAGATGGAAAACCTCTTCCATATCCACCACCTCCTCCTCGCCGTCTTTATCCTCCCTATTTTTCGTTCTCTGCAGTTATTTTGGCGTACGTTGTACGTCTTTCTGAGACAAATACAGTTCGTTTTCAGATTATCCAACACAATATATAACTAATGTCCAACATATAGAAGATGGGGGTAAAACATCGTCTCCGATTGTGGCAGGTTATGTTATATATATATCTACATTGCGCAGACATTCATTCTGGGACGCACAGGTGGGCGCGCTCAAAGGTATATACCAGTGGGCATATCGGCTAATTAAGCTCCTTATTGAACTGTCTATTTTCGCATAAAATAACTAAAAACCCATATCTTAATGAAATATTCCCAAACCTCGGTAGCGACGCGTCGTTTTGGCGGTGTTTGGATAGGATATGAAAAATGAATTGGTATGCAGATGGTCTTAGTGAGAGGAGGATATATGGGCGGGGCGGTGGCACTCCTCATTTCCCCGCGATGCTGAGCGGGCCAGCAGGGCTGGAGAGACCTCCAGGGAGCCTAGTCGCCAGTCCAGCACGGAGACCCTCCTGGACAAAAATTGCGCCGCACACTTGCCAGGATTGCCAAATATTCCTGAAAAATATACCTGCTATTTATGGCATGTGGCTTGTAACTTTACTCCTGTTGTACTCTTTCCATGAAGGTAAGCAAAAATTTGTTTTAATATTTCATATATCGAATGAGTGACCACATCGTGTATATTCTTTAAATCTAATTAAAAACAATACTTAACATTATATGAATTGATAGCGACAAAATGGTGTACGCGTCCGTGCATTGCATGTTACATTGGCAAGACTGCAATGAGGATTTGAAAAAAGAAAAATAGATGAAAAAAATAGATTTGGAAAAAATGTATGAACATATTGCAGCGGAATAACATAATACAAATGGTGCAGGTGTATAAAGTGACTTTTATCTTGGTGGCTGTATCGCTCGTGTCGGTTCATGGTTCCACAGATGGTGCTGATAGCTGATTGTTTTCGCATTACCAAGTACAGTTATGAATATGTAAAATGGCTGAATGGGAGAATGAGATGGAAATCTGGGCAGATCGAAAATGAAAAAGTCATTACAAATGTTAAAATGAGTGACTTTACAGTTCGATTATGTCAAAGTGACCATGTATGTCAAAGTTTAAAGTGTCTAATTATGATTTTGATTTAGTCTTCCTATATATTTGCCTGCATGCATTGTCTTTGCTGGGCTAATTGCAGCTGTTTTGTGGGACTGTTGGCTCTGTGGCAATGGGGTGGTTTTATTTATTTTAGAAACATGCATGCTTCGGTGGGGGGGGGAGGGGGGGTGGTTCTGGACAGAAGTTTGATTATTAAGCTTGAACGGAATGTTGTTATCGTAGAAACGTGCTTTATATATAATATTCACAGTGGCTTAATAGGATATTGTACAGGCCTGCAGCCTACCACCATGAATGTAGCGCATAGCCCAATTAGTGAATGCAGATTTCAAATTTTCCTTTAATTGCGTTGATATTTCCTTTACGTTATTTTTGTTTGGTTTAATAATATTTCATAAGATGTGGATTTCAGTGGAAAAGTTTAAAATCCCTTTTCAATATCAATCAGATCCACGACCCTGTATTACCAAGTTGATATGCCATTAGGCCTATAGCATCGCATCATTTTAATTGTGAGCACAGCTAGCCTACATCTAAAATAACAACACAATCACATAACAAATGTGTTATATTGCTTTGTTTAGCAAGCCTGATACAATTTCTATAGGAATTCTATGATTTTGCTTTTGGCATAGCCCTAAAGAAGGTGCATTAATTTATTCGTCCTATACACAATTGCATAGGCCTTTTTTCACTTGTTCTTAATTAAATTAGTCGATAACCCTCATACTATCTATATATGTATAACAATCATTCTAATATAGCTTTTATGTTAGATTCAGTATTGACATTTACACATTTTGTAGCCATTTGGGCCTAATTAAAAGAGACTATTGCCAATTACAGCCAGCTCACGTTCTCCTTCTGCTCGGCATTATCTTCTCGTTCTATATCGTACAAGAATATGTCTTATATAAGTTAAGATTATGATGTATGCATTGAAATATGTATTTTAGAGCAACATTTCGGCTAAGATGTCGTATTAGAATAATAAATGTGATTTAAATATATTAGACTAAATGAGAAACTCCTGGTGCGTGGGCGCAAATCGACAAGCCCAGACTTGTTTCACATAAATAGCGCACCTGGACCCCGCGTGTGCACGTACATGCTTAAGCACACGCGCACGCGTGTTTATGTGTGGGCGCGCAGAGGACAGGATGTAATGGGGACACCCTTATTGGTTTCGCTGTTAAAGAATTAGGAATTATTGAATTTATGTGGACTTGTATATTTTGAACTGATATAGTCAGTATTCATGTATGCACACACTATTATTTCACCACACATAAACGTGAGCAAGTATATAAATACAATACAATAGGCATATTATTTAGGTATTTAAATCAAAACAATTGTCTATATCTTATGTTAATGATTGGTTAACAGCAAAGCAATTACAAGCAATTATGCATATAGTTTAGGCATAAATGCATAACTCGTAGGCCTATCGAATTGTAAAAAACTATATTTCTTTATATAAAAATAAAATAGGCTATACTTTTGCCGTTCCACGTTCCAAGCTATTTGTGGAAATAATACTTAATTATTTACCTAATTAGTATGTTTAATTAATACTAATTTATTTTAGCCTAAATATGGTAAATAACACCCACCCTCGAGTTCCCATGTTGCATTGCACTCTAACTGCAGTTAACATTAAATACTAGAACAGTCAATGACATTAAGGTTTCAGTGTGGCTGACTAAATGCAGTGTGCCATCTTCAATGTGGGTCGCTGGCTTCATTCCATATAAATACAACACTTTGTTTTGTCATAGTTGAACTGTGTTATATGTGCCAATATAAATACTTGCATAAATTGATGACTAATGTATATATTTTTATTAATTATTTGAAAAGGTAATGATTAGCAATCCTTATGGCCCTAAAAAACACGTATCCAATATCTGTTGGCTAAAACACAATTTTAAGACTATGTCAATCAAGAACTTTAAATCAATGATTTTACAGGAACCAATCAGGTCTCGCCCCTCAGCACTTATTATATATTGCCTGTTGTCGAGTGAGGGTGCCAGCGCATGATAGGCATTGCGCAGCGCTATTCACCAGCGCCGTCAGCGCTCATCACAGTCCCCGCCTCGCCAATAGGATTTCACAGCTCTGTCTCTGACATTCCTGCTCTCCAGTTAGACCCCGTTTCTTTCCCACTCCTTCCTAGGTGATACTAAATAAATAAATAAATAAATAAAATACATTTGAAAAAACGATGACCTTGCTTATAGGCTCCAATAAGAATAAAAACTGGCATTGTAAAACAAGAACGTAAATAGGCCAACACCATAGGCATACTTAGGTGTATCGGAAGGTAACCAATCACCCTACAATATAAATATTTCTTGTAGAAATAGAAGCCCTTTTCCAAAAATCTAAACCCACACATTATAAAATTAGCTATGCGTTCAGAAAGCGAAAAATCTCTGAGCCAAGTAGTTGTTTTTGTTGGATATCTCTCTTTTTTATCTTCCCTGTACCCTCCCTCCCTTCCTCTCACGGTTGCTCCCCTCCCTCACGCCCTCCCTCATCACTAGGCAGAATTAAAGGTTGGGGGAGGGGCAGTTTATGCAGACTGCGCTGGGACTTGTGATCCACAGATTTGATATTCACATTAAGGAGAGAAACGGGCTGCTTTGATGTGCGGTGGGGTGGGGTGGGGTGATTCCCGGGGGACTGCTGAAGTAGCACACTTTTTTTCACTGACACAGCACGGCCCCGGGTGGGGCGTGATGGGTGATGGTGTTTGGGGATTGGGGGGTGGCAGATTGAAGAAGAGGGACAGGGTGTATGCTACAGAAAGAGAGGGGCCATTCCCCTGCCTTGATTAGACGTAACCTTAACAGCCTTCCCCCAATCCTCAAGAACACTACATCATAGTTTTACCCAATGGACCCCTACGGATTATGCGTGAGCGTCCACATCCCTCTCGAGGCCTATACTGCATTCACTTCGCACTTTCTCTTGTTGTTGAGGGCGCGTACGCGCGCCAAGCACGAGAGCGCAATAGACTACACCAAAAGACAGGTATGGCAGGTTCATAAATACTAAACAAAATATCAACAAACAAACACACAAACAAACAACACATGGACGTTTGATTGGCTTATAGGTCTAGTTGGCCTGTTTTAATCGCGGAATTAACACCAGCACAACTTGGTAAAGTGTCCATTTGCCGGACTCCTGAATGCAACACAAATATAGGGAAGATGCGTGATGGTTACAGTATGTTACGTTTGTTTACGTTGCATTGCCTGTACAGTGCGTGTGTGCGTGCGTGCCGGGTGCTCGCTGGGTCGCTGGGACATGTTTTCTCGGCTCATCACAATATTGTGGCTGTGAGCGTATAGCGCTCGAGTGTGTATGCGCACGCGTGCACATCGGATCAGCTGCATTATGCATGATGAAGCCTTGCATAGGTTATGACTTCTGCCTGTCTCGCTGACATACATATTCATGCCTGCCTCTCCGTCAGCCTGCATGAAATAGCCTAACTATCTGGGACAGTGACAACCTGAGCGCCACTCTATATAGCAAGCATGACGGTGAAACTGCTTTTCATTGAGAGGCTGGTTCATTTCACTGCAGGTTTCTCGACTACAGGTGAGCCAGGGTGGCAAGGTTGCAAAACAGTTCCTCAAACCTGGTAAGTGGTCAGTGATGTCTGTTCACACTGACAGCTATTGAATCCCCCCCACACGCACAATGTTGCTCCGGTCAGATCGAGGGGGAGGTTGGACTCTGCAGGACTGTACTAGATTAGCCTGTACATTTGTCTTGGAAGGTGCCACTGCCATCATATATTTTTTTGCTCACAATTTGGCATTTGCTGTCATATAATGGTATAAATACATTCAATGAAAACATTAACTAACACTATTGACTGCAGTACCAGTTAGGGATAACAGCTAGGCTATAGATAACATCTAATGACACATTTACCATTTATGTAGATAGGCTAACCTATAAGAGATTGTGTTTTATTATTTTATTATGTCATCTATTGATTTGCTTTGATAGCAATTGTTCTGTTTGGACGAAGTTTAATTGAAAGTTTTAGCTTTTAACTTTTGGTAGGCCCATCTGTGTTCCAAATAGACTATTTTCTAAACAAATAGTGTACAAACAACGGCTGTCTGTTTATGTATAAATAGCCTATATGATCACAATGATACCATTGGCTGTTGAGTGGCGGCTGTTTGCTCTGATGGCCTTTCACTTGCCTCTCCATAGGTGCCAGTGTTCACTACCCCCTCCCAGGGCCTGAAGACCCTCAGCCCTCAGGCCACGCCATCTACTGTACTATAGAGGCACTTCTGTTGGGGGGGGGGGGGGGGGGGGGGGGGGGGGGGGGGGGGGGGGGGGGGGGGGGGGGGGGGGGGGGGGGGGGG
>JAODLL010000006.1:2010567-2028428 GCA_026546735.1 Forbesichthys agassizii | reverse complement strand
CCCCCCCCCCCCCCCCCCCCCCCCCCCCCCCCCCCCCCCCCCCCCCCCCCCCCCCCCCCCCCCCCCCCCCCCGTCCCGACCACAGGCTTTGTGTCTATAGAGCAGAGGGCTGACAAGTGTCGCCTATTATTGACTATTTACACACCGCTACACACACGTGCTCACACACACACGCACACACACGCACACACACACTCACACACACACAATGCTGCTGTAGCCTACTCTTGCTCCCCACCAATCCCTTTTTGTTCCACACATACACACACACACAAAGAGAGTGCTATGTTTACAGTGCATCAGTGTATCAGTGTCAATCAGAATAACAGAGAAAGATGGAAGAGCCCCTGCAAGCACATCAATCTGACAGATATCTGGCCCATGTCTCACCCGGCAACCCCTGGATGTGTGCTACTGACACACACAGAGAGGGGAGGGAAGGGGGGAGAGAGGCTTGGGGGGTGGCGGCTTTGGATTTCGGTATATCATTTCTTAAGATAATGATGTATGTATAATTTACTTAGTTTTGTGTATTTGAAAGGTATTTGGCTATAACATTATTTAAACATCTGAACTGCATCCCACGCAAATTGTATAGAGATTCATGATTGTATTTTTATTTGACACTTTGTGTATTACGATAATGTGTAACCGCATGCTGTTCTGTACGATCATGCTCTATCTTGGCCAGGTCGCCGTTGCAAATGGGAACACATTCAAATTGGCTTACCTGGTTAACTGAAAGGTGAAATGAAAAATAACGTGCTCAAGGAAAGTGAGAGCAAGGTCGGGGTTAAGAAATAGGATTTGAGTAAAGAGGGATTGTGTCTACTCTTTTATTTAGCGTTGTTGAAGAGGGATTAGTGCAAGGAGATTACAACGTCCTGTAAGAAATTGTGTTTGAGGAAACACACGTACTTCCTTACAACCTGAAATATATGAAGGCCTATGCTATACCCCTCCCATTTTCCCCATCTTTTTGAGCTTATCCCTGTCTTGCCTTCATAATTATCTTTGTCTAATCCTCATACTCCATTGTGATGTCTTAACATTTGGTTTAATTTGGACATTTTACACTATGGATTACGTCTGCAAATCTGCAATATTAGTGGTTGACTCAAATATGCATATGCTGAAATCAAATAGTCTAGGCCTTCTGTTTCAAGCGCTTCCTTGCTAGACGGTTTTAAATCATATGGCTATTTTAATGATGTAAGAGCTCGATCTAAAGCGCAAGACGCATATTGCGTTTAGGACATGCCCAAATCCACTTTTATTAGTTTAGCACCGCATGAAATGGTTGCTGCGCCAGGTGCATGGTTCAAAAAGGTTGTACTTACGCTCTTGATTATACATGGGTGTGTTTTGGGATAGCATACAATAAGACTGTGTGTCATCTCCCATTCCCCTTAAAAATCCAGGCGTCCTTGCACCTTGGCGGACTGCTACTATACAACAGGTTTGTGAGAGCACTCGAGCAGATACGGCAATAGTGAGATTCCACCAAGATCCCTAAAATATGTGATGTAAGCTGCACAATAATAATATTTCACATTGTGCTTTTTAAAAATTCTTAATCTTTTGCCTGTTTGTGCGCTACAGGGCTTTACTGTGTGTGTAACTTGCAGAGGGAACATGTGTTGTGCACCCCCCCACAGGCGTTTTATGTTGATAATGTGTATACGCCGTTGTCTTTAGACCAGGTTTTTGTTTCCGCTGCCTTAAGCAATGCACCAACAATGCCACACCGTATATTTAGACCAACATAGGCACTGAAGTGACTCAAGTGCATTTGCGATTTAAACAACGTGGGCGCTTAAATGTATTATTTTCAGATTGTTCTCTTTTCAAAATTAGTCCAGCCCGTTGTCCCTTCAGATAGCACAAATAGAAAATGTTGAATGTAACAATAGATATTATATAACAGATATTATGCATGTTTGCGCTGCATAGTTATAATATAGAAATACCATGCCCAGAACTGGAAATTGTATGCTACTTAAGCATTTGCATAACATCTTACCAGATCTTATACACAGCAACTTTACAGTAAGATATACTGGTTATGGCAATAATTTTATTTTATTATTATTATTTATTCTTTACAATACATTTATTTATTTTAGGAGCTGGCCTTTCCCACCAGCTCTACTTAGTGCAGACACTTTCCAAGGACAAGAGAAGTCATAAGATGGGGTCACAAGGGATCCATGGACAGTCACCCGGGTGTCATGTTCCTACATGACCTCTCAATCAGACCTATTGATTTGCCAGTTGATTAGCCGTTCAGACACACACGCAAAAGGCCAAATCAACATGGCAGACCCCCGATTGATCGACGTGGGCGGGAGGGTGAGAGAGAAGGGGAGAGTGGGCGTCAAGGGTTAATGGGACGCCATAGCCATGGGGTCACGATGTTAGCCCTCCGTGGGCGAACGGTTGGATGGGTCTCCACTATTCGCATGTGGAGATTAGTTTGTACTGTAGGCTACATAGCAAATGCGGTCAATAATTCAACTTTCAACACCCTTTCACTCTCACACTCATCTTTAGCTAGCTGGTATTATGTGGAAAATACACAGAGCAAATAACATGCTAATATGTATTGAGGGTATGTACATCATGGCTATTGCAGTTTATAAAATCTCACTCAAACAACATTACACTGTAAACAGCAGGATGGCAGTGGTATGGCAGTGTTCGGGGACTGCATTCAGTATACTGGAAATCTATTTTTAAAAAGAAACTGTGATTATAGTCTATAGTCAACACCTAGTGTGTAATTGTTTAGCATAACCGTGCAGTGGATTGTAGGCTTTAGAGTGATTGTATTCACTATAACATACAGTATCTAATAATCTGTGTCTGGAGACTGGAGACACAGATTACATTTATTTTGAATCTAATCACATTTCATTCATATTATTCATATTAAATTAATAACAGATTTCCTCAGAATGGGAGTAATGTAATGCTATGCTGTGCTTCTGATATAGACTGTACAATTATTATAATTCACATCACTGTTGTGTGAAAATGCGAATACATTCCTAAATTATTTAAAAACAAAATGAAACATTGTTTAATTTTGTATCTAATATAATGTGATGCACAGCGTGAATTGAATACTGTAATGCCTAATTGCTGCAGAAATATAAGACGAGACATGTTTACATTGCATGGCAAATACAAATGTTATTCAGGTGTAATGTTAGCATATTTTACAAGGCTGTTCGAGGCTGCCCCATTGTGACCTGCATCATTAATGGATTGGACCATCTCATAGTAACTTGAAAAGAACATGTCCCCTTTCGATGGGGATTCCCTGAGGGAGGATGGAATAGAAATTTCCAGAATGGTATCGAGCCTGTCTCACTGTGCGGGTTTGTTGCGGCACGCCCATGTATGCACGAGCCAATTAAATCATAAAGGATCAATTTACATCTCTCCTACGTTCAAATAAAACGTAGAAATACGTCACATTACGGAAGCAAGCGAGTAAAAAGCGAGTAAAAAGCGAGTTTCCAAAAAGACTTTTGTGCTACATTGAACACACTGTAAACCCCAATTGTGCCTCAAATAGCACACACATATCTTATTTGTAGCCTTATATATAAATGTTTTATAAAATAACATTTCTCAAAACACAAATATCTGACCAGTGTTTTAACCAACACACATTCACCCAGACTATATGTATATGTAGCTATACCTTTACTGAATGGGCACATGCAGGGATGGTGTGTGCTGTGTTGCGTGTGTTTGTGTGTGTGTGTGTTCCAGTTAATCTCCGTGTGCCCGTGTGGGCCGGTGACACTCCTCTGCCACCAGCGCTCTAATGGGGAGGGACCAGTCGCTCACTCAGGGCCGCTAATGCAACTCACCGCCCCAGGCCACGGGCTAAGCCGGAGCACAGTGCACAGTGCACACGAACATTACTATACAACACTTTACACACACACACACACACACACGCACATGCGCACACACACACACACACACACACACACACACACACACACACACTCACGCACATGCGCACACACAGACACACGTCTTGTTTTTTAAAGCAGTGAAGGCAGTGTAAGGTTAAGTGTCTTGCCCATTGTTTACATGGGCTGGTTTGCTAAGTGCTGTGATGCTGTGATATTTGAACCGGGTTTAAGGCTTCTGAAATGTACTCGACACAATGCTCATTTGAGGGGAGGTGTTTGGACCGAGGTGCCACATGTACATTGTGGTACATACAGTATTGTGTGTGTGTGCGTGTACGTGCCTGCGTGGCTCCCCTCTCCCGGGGCTCTCATTATCACTGCTGTCCCAGATGTCACCAAGCACATGAAACACACATCATGAATAATGGAATCTTATTTCTCCATCTCTCCATCTCTTTCTCTCTCACTCAATCTCGCTGTCCCTCCCTTTCCTCTGATGTTTCTGCCAATAGTTTATCTCCTCAGCCTCCATCTCTCCGAGATGGTCCATTTAACCTGATGCTTCTGCGTGTCTGTCTGTCTGTCTGTCCGTCTGTCTGTCTGTCCGTCTGTCTGTCTGTCTGTCTCTGCCTGTCTGTTTTTCTGTCTGTCTGTCTGTCTGTCTGCATGTCCGTCTGGGGACTGGCTTCATGGGAGCTTGGCGGTCTGCGGCATTACAGTATGTGAATCTCTTGAACCGCACTCTTTTGCGCACGGGGAACGGGTTTGTTTGTCTGTCTGTCCGCTGTGGTGAGGTTCTGTCAGAGGGCTGGGTCTGCGCTCCTAACCACACACACACACACACACACACACACACACACACACACACACACACACACACACACACACACAGTCCCCTCCCCCTCCACTGTTTAAAGTCACACTGGACAAATTGGGACAGAGCAGTCAGCGGAGCAGAAGAGACAATCTCATTGCAGTGGAAAATTCTTGACTGTAGCCTCCGTCTATTAATGTCTGTCTGTCTGTCTGTCTGTCCTTCCAACTAGCATGATGGATAATAATGTGGAAACCTGAGTGTCTGTCTTCCATTCTGTAGTAGGCCTATAGCCTCTTCATCTGGCTGCATGATGCAGAGTTGTGGTCTGTACACGACTGTAGTGTCCTGGGACTCTAAGGGGTCCATAAGAACACTAGTCCTGTAGAATAGAGGAAAAGCTCACCCTGGAGCCTCAATGCAGCGGGCTGCCATCATTATACACTATTGATAGCTTGGCGCTTCGGTTTTGTAACTGAATCAGCATAATATTAATATTAAATAATAATAATAATAATAATAATAATAATAATAATAATAATAATAATATACTGTATATATTATTTTAATATATATAATATTAATTTTACATAATAATAATAATAATAATAATAATAATAATATACTGTATATATTATTTTATCATATATACAATATTAATATTACATAATAATAATAATAATAATAGTATACTGTATTATTTTATTTTAATAACATTAGAGGGCAGACAGAGGGGGGTAGGACTGAAGGACAAATCAGGCAGTCGCAACTGCTTAGGATGGAGGACATAGCAGTTAGGGCGAGAGACGCTGAAGCGTGGCTTTTTAATGACGATGTGACAGCGCCCGGACCTCCTCATTCGCCCCCTCTCTCATTCTATCACTCCGCCCTTTTCTCCGTTGTCTTCCCGCCCCACCCCATTCCTCTCGCTACCGTGCGAGAATTTAGCAGTGCGATTCATGCGTGTCGGCCGTAGCATTCGGCGTGTGTGTGCGCGGGCAGAGCCATTTGCTAGCGCCAACAAAGTCTCATTCACAGAGGGGAAGGCTCCCAGCGCATGAGCAGTCGCGCTCATGTCGCTCGTTTTAATAAAAGCCTGCTTTGAATGTGAATTGAGGGGAAGTCAAGAGGCCACCATTGATAGATGTTAAGTAAGGGCTGCGACAGGGATAAAAGCAAGTAAAGTGTATACATTTAATTGGCCGACACCTGCTTCTACTTGAGGTATTAACGTACACAGCAGAGAGTAGGCTGAGAGTGGAGGAAGGGGGGCAGTTCCCGCTTTGAATAAAGATGCACCTGACATTTTTTTCTTTTTTTTGCATAAAGGGTTGAACGCAGGGGAGGGGGAAATGGACTGGTTTCCCCACGGTTTACTCTGCTAGCAGTCTGCCTTATGTTTGACTCATTTTAGCCATTTCACCCGTCAGTCAGTGGCGATACTTTAAAACTTGTTTTGATCATTTCGCATTTTGATGAGAAACAAGATGGGAAAGTGACATCAGAATTGGAAATTCCCTAATGCGAATGCTTGCCCCTCCTCCTTTATTGATTTTCTTATTTTATTATGTGTAACCTTTATTTCACTAAGAAGGACAACATTGAAATGAAAGATCTATTTTTCAACAGTCTTCGCCAAGAATAGCAGCAGCACAAATAGCAGTTACAGACAGAAAATTAAAAAATATACACAATTGTAAGATCACAACATAGGAGAATAATCATTACAAACATTGACATCCTAAAGACTCTGACTCCAATTCTTTCATTTCAGATTAAAAAACATATATCCATCCATCCATCCATCCATCCATCCATCCATCCATCCATCCATCTATATCCGCTCATCCGTAGTCAGGTCGCGGGGGCAGCAGCTCCAGCAGGAGATCCCAAACTTCTCTTTCCCGAGCCACATTAACCAGCTCAAACTGGGAGATCCCCAGACATTCCCAGGCCAATGTGGAGATATAATCTCTCCACCTAGTCCTGGGTCTTCCCCGAGGCCTCCTCCCAGCTGGACGTGCCTGGAACACCACCCTAGGGAGGTGTCCAGGGGGCATCCTTACTAGATGCCCGTACCACCTCAACTGGCTCCTTTTGACACAAAGGAGCAGCAGCTCTACTAAGAGTTCCTCAAGAATGGCCGAGCTTCTCTCCCAATCTCCAGAGACGCCAGCCACCCTCCTGAGAGAACCCATTTCGGCCGCTTGTACGCGTGATCTAGTTATTTCAGTCATGACCCACATGACCACCATAACTACAATTGCCCGGTAGATCAAGAGTTGCTGTCCGGCTCAGCTCTCTTTTTGTCACAACGGTGCGTTAAAGTGATTGTAATACCGCTCCCGCTGCTCCGATTCCCTGGCCAACCTCCCTCTCCAATGTCCACTCACTCGCGAACAAGTCCCGAGGTACCGATGAACTCGGATAGAGCATTGCAAAACTCATCACCACATGGTGATCAGTTCACAGCTCTGCCCCCTGCCCCTCTTCTTCACTCGAGTGTCCAAAACATGCGGCCTCAGATGATATGATCACAATATAGATCGGCGACCTTCGGACTAGGGTGCTCTGGTACCACGTACACTTATGAGCATCCTTATGTTCGAACAGGGTGTTTGTTATAGACAGTTTATGACTAGCACAGAAGTATAACAACGAACATCCTCGGGTTTGACCTTCGCTGACACTCATTTGACCCCCAGCAAGCCCTCCCTCTGGGCCTGGCTCCAAAAAGTTCTGAGAACGCATAGAATATTGTCCAGTACTTTTCTGCGTACAGATATAGATATAGTGTATAGTGTAGGAACAGACAAAGAATTGCCTTATATTAAAAGGTATGCCAGTGACCACGTCTATGGTTGGCGAGAGCAGGTCATCCTACCAGAGAGTATAACTCACAGTGAGTCACTGATTTGCTGTTGCTGAAAAACCTCAGGGAAGCATAATAAACTGTGTCAAAGATATGAAGACACTGGGCAGAGGTATGCATGTATAAAATATCGACATAGTCCAGCACAGATATAAAGGTGGCAGAACAAGTCGCTATTTTACATTAAAAGAAAAACACAACCTATTCTGATAATAAAAACCTTGTTTTAGCTTCATCTTTTTCACCAAATACTGTACATGTGGCTTAAAAGTGAGAGACTCATCAATCAAAATACCCTTGGTATTTATTAGGGCTGTCAAGCAATAAATACATTAATCAAATTAGTTACAGGCTTTCGTAATTAATTAATCAGATCACTCAAACAAATGTTTTATTGCATATCTTACCGGCAACGTCCAGGCAACTTCTTCTTGTAATAATAATAATAATGATAATAATATATTTTATTTGGGACGCCTTTCTAAACACTCAAGGACACCTTACATTGCAAAGACATAGAAATAAAACAGTTGGCTGAAATATATATATACTATAGTAATAAACATTTTATCTAAGAAATATTATACAAAATAAACAAAAGTTTAATAAAACAGTCAGGTGAGAGTGGAACAGAATGTAAAACATCATAGGCAACCTTGAAGAGGTGGGTTTTGAGGAGCTTAGCAAATGAGGTGACATGTCGACTGTGCAGTGGAAGTGCGTTCCAGAGTCTGGGGGCAAAGCAGCTGAAGGCCCGAGCCCCCATGGTGGAGAGGTGAAATGGGGGAATGACGAGAAGTCCAGTAGAGAAGGAGCGAAGAGATCGGGAGGGAGTATATGGCAGGAGAAAGTCAGAGAGGTAGGAGGGAGCCAGATTGTGGAGGGCCTTGTGTGTAAGGAGGAGAATCTTGAAGTTTATACGGAACTTCACAGGAGGCCATATAGCTGAATCCGAATAGGAGTGATGTGATCGATTTATTTTGTGTTATTGAGGATCCTGGCAGCAGAGTTCTTAACTAATTGGAGTCTATTGATGAGTTTGGTTGGGATGCCAGAGGGAAGGGAGTTGCAGTAGTCAAGACGTGAAGTGACTAGATATGTTGAGGAGGTGTAAGAAGGATGCTCGGGTGATGGTTTTGATGTGTGACTTGAATGAAAGGGAGTTATCAAAAATGACATCAAGACTTTTTGCAGTTGTTACAGTGGGATGGGAAGGCCAGCAATGTTCAGGCTGGAGTTGTCTTGTGTGGAGATAGTATATTTGGAGCCAATGAACAGGACCTCTGTCTTGCTGTTGTTGAGTTTAAGGGCATTCAGAGTCATCCAGCTCTGGATGTCGTGAAGGCAGTTGGTGAGGGAGATTGAGGTGGGTTCAGTTGAGATGTAGAGCTGGGTGTCATCTGCATAGCCGTGAAAGCCAATGTCTCCAAAAACAGCTAACTTAACTTAATAAAAGAAAATAATAAATGCTAATAATGTTTCAGCATCTAAAATGTATTATACACCGAAGGAGAGGCAGCTGCCAAGTGCGCCTGCATCTTTCCCTTCAGAAGGAAATGGATTGATTATATGCTGTAGGCATATATGTGCAGGCCTATCTGTTCTACTTGTCACTGCAAAAAATAAAAAGCTTTTAGGTCTACACTAACCATAAAGCTGACTAATCTCCACTAACATTAACGTTATATCGGATCTCCTCTGATGCCTTTGATTTTATCATCTGCAATTTATTAGCCTACTGCCGCAAGATTATACTTATAGCTATTGTTACGTGCCTTAGTTTACCTATGTTCAGTTGTTTATGTTCTTTTAATAAACGCCGAGCAGTGGCTCGTGTTCCTTCGTCTAGTCTGCACCAGCACTCCCCAACGCAGCATTTTGACCTCTCCAAAAAGCAGTGTCCAGCCTATCTTTGGATGGTTTAAGGTGATACAGGGTATTTTGGACAACATTATAAGCATTTTGCAGTGATTTAATAGCCCGTAGAGTTGCCACACAGCAGTATATAACAGTGTCATCGGCATATAAATTAAAATGAACTTTTGGTAAGTTTTGACCCAGATAATGTATATAAATTGTCAATAAAAGTGGACCTAACACAGAGTGCAAATATGTGGTACATCTTTGCAAACCCTAGAAAACCCTAGAAAATAGACCATCCGATCTAATACTCTGAGCCCTGTCATACAGGTAATTAAGTTAATTTTTTAAACTAAATCAGTGTCAAAGACTTTAGCCAGATCAATAAAAATGAATGCACTGTGTTGCTTCCTATCAAGTGCAACAGAAATGCAAGTAACTGCCTTCAGTGCAGCTGTGACGGTACTGTCTTATTCTAAACACTGACTGATGTGTGTTGTATTCTATATGCGCTACAACACATTTGAGTGTTTAACACTTGCCACAGGAGAGCAAGACAAACAGAGACAACATGCTCAATTAAAATGTTAGCATGCAATTTGGTGGCGTTCGGCTAAGCGTCAATGGTTGTATAACAGAAGTGCATTGCACTTTAAGGTAAAAAGTTGCAGATTCTTTAATTGTTTGCTCTCAGCAGGTAAACAATATTTTCATGTCCTATTTTCAGCCCGCAAGGCATACTTGCTTGTGTGTGTGTGTGTGTGTGTGTGTGTGTGTGTGTGTGTGTGCATGTGTGTGTGTCTGCATTTGTGAGCTCAAGTATGCTCTATAGCACCAGGGAGAATATCTCCTGAACACACTGCATTACAGCTTTCTTCTTCTCTCTGTGACAGCTATAGTCTTTGATCGTTCTCTCTTTCCATCTCTTCATTTTCTCACTTTATTTCAAATTCCTCTACCCATTTGCTGTTGGGAACGTGAGGAAGGCAGTCTGGGGAAAAAACACTGCAAAATCGCAACATCAACAGCAGAATATCAACACCACGTTTCAGGAAATGGAGCCTGCAGTGATGATGGCATTGACCAAATGGACTAGATCAGTCGTGGGTCAGGAACTCCCGATGTCGCAGTGTGCATTTAATCGTTTTCTGAATGATTCATTATTATTATATATAATCTTGTTTGCTATGTTTGAAAACATAGCAAGTAAAGAAACAACCAAAGCATATAGTAAATGTCTTATTTTATGCTATTAAAATTGTTGGTGATAACCACTTCCTGTTGAAGATCAGGGGTCAGTACGTTTAAAAACCCTTGCATGAGATGAGCTGGGTGTGGAGGGTGTGGAGTTAACTGAATCTAAAACAGCATTGCCTCAGAGCACTAGCTTGCCTTTTCTTGCACATGCAGTCAGCAGAGATGGCTGTTCGGTCATAAATCTTACATCTTAATCAAGATAAGTTATGCTTTACCCATCTCATGAATATAAGTGCAATTGCAGAGCATGTGGTTTGATTGGCTTACCACAAATCTTGGCCTATACCTGGCTTTGGTAAATAATTTTTCATCAATTAGCACATTCCTGCTTCAGTGCAGTACAATTGTGAGAGGTGTAATGCCTTCAACTCTACAAAGGCAGTAGCCTACACCTTTCACAGTTGGTAATTGCATGCATCACAGACATGTTAATATAAATAGTTTTCCCAAGACAAACTACCTGTCAAAACAGAGCACTGATGGGTTTACTGCCGCTTGTTAAGTGAATTACTAACCAACCATTTCATTTAGTAACTTAAAACATGAGATTTTCTCTTCTACCACTACGACCAATACAAGGTCTTTTTTTTGTGTTTGCCTGGCACAATTTATTCTCACTCGCTTTGCTGTCACGTGAGTGATTATCAGACACGTGGTGTTTTAATAATTGGCGCATAAGCTAAACCTAAATGTTAAGTAAGGCGTCGAGCAGCGTTGAGGGGACCCCTAGCAACAGGGAGAGGAGGAAGAAAGCTCAAGAGTGAGAGGGAGGAGGGGAAGATGCAGAACATCAATAAATAATGGCCCCACTGAGGAGGTGGAAATATGGGCCTCGTTATTCCAGCACCGACGCCTTCATTTGCATGTGAGAAAATGAGGCTGCTCCCAGCTCTCTCTCTCTCTCTCTCTGTCTCACACACATACGTGCATACACACACGTCCACACACACACTGTGACCTGCGCATATGTCCTATTCATAGATTCGGTTTCTTTTTCTCTTTTTTTTTTCTCGCTCGCTGATTTCACCGCTTCAATTATTTTCTGTCTCCTCCATCTCCAGCCCTTGGTGTCATGGCAGACTTGACCTGTTGTATCCGCCACAAGGTTGTAGTTGATTTCAGAACATCTGCATTATTTTGTGAAGGGGTTTTCTGTTCTGCTTTACGTTTCACACAGCGCCACATGGTTTACCAGTGCAGCTGGTATATTGTACTGTATATGCCAATAAACATGAATATCTCTAAAATGGCTGCTCTTCAGTGAAGAGAATCATCATCACCATCATCATCATCATCTTGAACGCTTATACATTAGGATCGCGGTGGCAACAGGGTCATGAGAGCAGCCCAAGGTTCCCTATCCGCAGCAGCTTCCACCAGCTTCTCCCAGGGGATCCCCAGCCGCTCCCAGGGAGATATAATCTGTCCATTGTGTCCTGGGTCTGCCACGGTGTCTCTTCCCAGTTGGACGTGCCTGAAACACCTCCAGCGGTTGCCCAAACCACCTCAACTGGCTCCTCTCAATGCGGAGGAGCAGCTCTACTTTGACCTCTTCTCGGGTCACCGAGCTCCTCACCCGATTATAGATAGGTAGTCTGCCCAGTCACACTAATTTTGCTCACTTTTATTTGGAATTGTATTCTTTCAGGTACTACCCAAAGCTTGTGACCATAGATGAGGATGAGAATGTAGACCGACCAGTAAACGGACAGCTTTGCCGTTTGTCAATCTCACGATCCCTTGTACCCTCAATTACACCCACACACACAATATGGCCCAAAGATACTTAAACCTGGGGCATATTCTCCTCATTCACTTAGAGGGGGCAAACCATCCTTTCCTGGGAGGGAACCATGGCCACAGACCACAGAGGTGCTGATTCGCATTCAAACCACTTCACACTCCGCTGCAAACCGTCCCCGTGCCTGCTGGAGATCCCAGTGTAAAGAAGCAAAAGGACAACATCATCCACAATAAGCATAGATGACCCCCTTCCCTATATGACTCCCTCTGACCCTCGACTACGCCTTGATATCCTGCCTATGAATATCATGAACAGGAGTGGAGACCAGGTGCAGACCTGCCGCAGTCCAACACCACTCTGAAAATGGATGACATGGATGATAGTTGACATGGATGATAGTTGAAGACACTTCCGGTCACCTTTCTTGATTGGGACCACCAACTCGGTCTGCCAATCCAAGGGTACTGTTCCCGAAGGCCATGCTTTATGTCTCAATCAACAGTCCTGCTACATCCAAAGATTTCAGCATCTCTGGGCATATCTTATCCACCTCTGGCACCTTGCCACTGAGGAGCTGTCCAACTACCTTAGTGACCTCACACCCCCCAGGCACATCCATCCCTGCCTCCTCCAAAAAGGGCATGTCTCCCGCATTTAGAAGATACTCAAACTGCTCCTTCCACCTCCTGTCCTCAGTAGACATTAGGCTTCTCGAGCTTTAGTTAGAAGTTTGGTAGGTTTCCCACCTTCCCTTGAGGTGCCAAATGGTTTTTCAGAACTGTTTTGAAGCCAGCTTAGGGATGGTCTTGGGGAAAAGTACACATGAAGGAGGGAGGGGGGTGGGGGGTCTAGGATCCTCCCCCAAAATAATTTGAGAGTCTAACACTTAATTTCCTGCATTTTGGTCAAATGTTATGCACCAATCTGTGCCTTTTCTGCATGGGGTAAGGGCGTAAATAACAAATAGGGCAACATCCTAATTGATATGCTATATTCACAGTTCAACGGCGCTGTTACATAGGCTTTTCTAAAAAAAAAATGTTATGATAATAATTATAAACTTTATTTGTATAGCACCTTTCATACACAATGTGCAACTCAACGTGCTTTACAGTTAAAAACATTTGCACAAAGGATAAGGGGAACAAATGCAATTAAACAAAAAGAAATAAGAAACAATGAAAAACTAGGTGAAAGCCATGAAAAAAAAAAAACATTATTGTATTGGAGTTTGATGGGACTCTAACCCACCGGGACTCCAACCTAGGCGTTTGGTGGGATTCTAACCCACCGGGACTCCAACCCAGGCGTTTGTTTGGATTTTAACCACCAGGACTCCAACCCAGGTGTTTGGTGGAAGTCTAACCCACCAGGACTCCAACCCAGGCGTTTGGTGGGACTCTAACCCACCGGGACTCCAACCCAGGCGTTTGGTGGGACTCTAACCCACCGGGACTCCAACCCAGGCTTTTGGTGGGTTTATAATCCACCAGGACTCCAACCCAGGCGTTTGGTGGGACTCTAACCCACCGTGACTCCAACCCAGGGGTTTGGTGGGACTCTAACCCACCGGGACTCCAACCCAGGCTTTTGGTGGGTTTCTAACCTACCAGGACTCCAACCCAGGCGTTTGGTGGGACTCTAACCCACCGGGACTCCAACCCAGGATTTTGGTGGGTTTCTATGTTTCTATGTTCTATGTTGTCCCCTAATCTTTCGGGTTGTTAAACCGAAACTGTGCCATCACATCTATCTGAAAGCGGTGTACCGTAGGCTACGCTTGGTGCGCCATATGCTTTTGATCTTACGCTATTTAATGTGCTTTATTTAAAAAGTAATTAGTCATATTTCCCATCTTATATTTTGGCCTAACATCTGCCGGACAAAGTTACACGTGATAACTAGGCCTACTAAACTGGTAGAAAGCCTATGATGTTCCACAATTGTCTCACCACGGACTGAGATCATGTTGTCTATAAATTACCCAGAATCACACTATTTTGGAAGCTCTGCGCAACGAACTTGACCATTCAAAACAAAAACAAAAAAATGTCGATAATACCACAGACTATTGTATTGGGGCACCCTTTATCACCGCAAGGACATTTTCTTAACAGCCCTACCCGCAGGACCGATATGTGGCAACAAATGCCACATTTTGCCACGTCTAAATTAACCAGCTGCCTCCTGTCGTCTGCCTCAAATCCGAAATGGGCCCAAATATGCGACGTAACATTTGGCTTCGTAACTAGATGGGTGATCATGTTTGAATCAAATGTCAACTAGCCGGTGTCTGTCAACTGCATGGGTATTACCACACAAGAGAAATGTGTTCGCTATAAGAAACACTTCTCATCTCATCTCATCATCATCTTGACATCCAGATAGTCATTCATGGTATAGGTTTTACCTTTCAAATGGAACTTTCTTGAACTCTGAGTCTTTCACATAATCCATGATCTGTTTCTGTGTTCGGCCACTTCAGACATAACAGAGAAAATATTAAATAAATATTTATTTTTACAAAAAACACAAGGATATTGAGACACACAATATAAGTATCTCATTTCAATTTTTAGAAGGAAAAAAAGAAACTTTTACCTAAACCTGAATGAAGACCCCCTGGTAAAAAGAACAGGCTTGGGTTTTGACCTGGGCTCCTCAAACAGCCGGAAGAAGGCGTGGTACTCCACACAGACTTTCCAGAAGACCTTACAGCAGTTTCTGCTAGCCATGGCAAACTCCAGTGTGTCGTGGTGGGTGTTCTGTTGGAAGACACACACATAGCTACAGATCTGCTGATTCTTTTTGTCCGAGGTGCATTGGCAGATTTTCCGAGGCCATGCGGTGCCGCGCGGTGCTCAGACTGAACAAGACGTTTCTACATGTAGTAATTATTATTGAACGCTAGAGGCTCCCATGTATTAATTTTCATTCACTGTAAGTAAATTAGTGCTTACTCAACCCTGGCATACTTGCTGTCAGATGCAAAACTACGTGTCGTTCTCAAAATTCTTATATTCTGTGCAATGACAATACAGTTTAATCTGAATACTGTTTGGCTGCATTACCATTATAGGTTTCTAAATGATAATCATTTAATGTAAATGGTAGTTATTATTATAATATGGATTACATCATCAAATTGGCACCCTATATGTCAAGAATGTGATTAAATGTGTTAAAATTTATTTGTGTACATTTGTGCATGCAAAATAAGAATTTTTAAAACGGTTTTAGAGAAATAACAAGTTTAAATGTACATGTTAAGCCTTTGAGCAACACACGGGAGGACGATGAGGACGTAATCTTTTGACATAAACTAAACCTTAACACGTAACATATAGATGCACAAATGTTTGTTTTGGGTGCTCAAATGTGCACCAACGAATCAAAATAATCTATTAACATTCTTGTCATATGTCATCATATCATATTTTATGATTAAGTTTGATAAAAAAATTTAAATGACAAAACATTTTCGTTTATCTTTTTGTCAGTGATGCAGGACATCATTTAATGGTGAGGAGGACAAAAGTATGAGGAAAATGTTCCACTCTGAAATATGCCCCTTCCAAGAATGATTAACGTACAATCCTATGCGCAGGGAAATTATCAAGCGTATTGGGGAAAATGCATTTTTTAATCACAATACATATTTTCGTTAAATTACATTAAAATGGCTAATATACAACCATAAAATTTTTAGCTGTTGTAAACACACAATTGTTTAAGGTATAGGCCTAGGCTATATGCAGTCGTGGTTTTACTATTTCGTTTATTGTATGACCTGAATACGCTAAATACTGGCTATAAGGCTACTAGGCTATAGGCTATTGCTATCAGACAGCAAATAGTTTCCCTTAAGTCAGTTTTATCATGCTAATTACTGTAAAGCACATATGTTGGGGGTTGGGAACCGTGCAAAGCATACCTTGCGACCTGGTTGTGGAAATGCCTCTCCATAATATAATGTGATGGCCTGCATTCTTAGCCTAATCGCTGGAGCAGAATTAAAACTATTTATTGTTGTTTTCAGAACTGTCTGTTGCTTTCAGTGTTGTGTTTTTATTCTTTTATTAATAACATTTTTTATTGATTATTTACTGTATGTAGGTTATTTACCTTCCCGTTTGCACTGTTAGGCTACTAATATGTATTAGAATATTATTATTACTATTGTTATTATTATTACTTGCCTATTATTAAGATAATTAATACTAAAACTACTATTTTTTAATAGGAAGTTATACAGCGGTGTGTGTTGTTGACCACTGACCAGTGACTATGTAGGCATGTTTACCAGTGTAGAGCCTAGTCTGTCATAACCACGTGTAACGTTGTACAGGCTTAAAAGTTGGGAAATTTTTTCTCACACTTTCATCCCCCCACCAAAAAAATATATCCTGCGCTAAATACAGGCTAAGAGGCTGCTAGGCTATACTGTGATCGGACAGCAAACCTTTTCCCTTAAGATAATTTTATCATGCTAATTACTGTAATGGCCTATCAAGCACATGTGATATATTGAAGGTTGGGATTGGGCAAATTAGCCCAATCCCAACAATCCCAAACAATTAGCCACTGTCTACTGGAGATCACAATGTTCAAAGCCCCTGATTCGTTTGCTGTTTTGGTCCAAATTTGAATTTGTTTGTAACTTTGCAGTTCGACCATGAAAAACCTGGGGTGCGTTTCCCAAAAACATTGTTGCTAACTTTGTTAGCAACTTACATGTTGGAACTACACAGTTGCCATGCAAGTGTTTCCCAAAACCATAGTCTGAACTATGGAGGAAACTACGTTGGTGACTTACGTAGTACAATGCATCGTTGAACGACATAGGTGTTTCCCAAAACCATAGTTCCAACGAATGTTTGTAACACTGTCATTTAATTGTGTCGTTCGAACTACAGCTCTGGAGGTGTTGTTTTTGTTTACTGTCGAAAACGGAAAGTAGACCTAAGTGTTTTGAAAATGTCTCAATAGGCCTACAGGAGTAGAACTTGTAGCCTATGCTTACAATTGACTATAGGCTATAGTTCAGTTATAGTATTAAAACAGATGAAAACGCATAACTCCCTTTATCTCGGCTACAGAATATGTCTGTTATTATGTCTTAATCTAGCAGTGCTTTTGTTGCCGCTATTAAAAAAGCTACTCATCCCTATAGTTGTAATGTTTCATGGTCCTAGTCCGGTGTTAGTCTCGTCACTTCATGTTTCCCTTGTATATTGAGCCTGTTTGCCCGTCAATCCCTGCCCAGTGTTTCCCAGTCTCGTTAATTCCACCTGTGTCTGGTTAGAATAGAATAGAATAGAATAGAATACAACTTTATTAATCCCCCTTAGGAGCAATTCATCCTCTGCATTTAACCCA
>JAODLL010000006.1:1962984-1991218 GCA_026546735.1 Forbesichthys agassizii | reverse complement strand
AGACACAGGTGAGTGACAGCTACAGTGCTAGTCTCTCCCAAGACACAGGTGAGTGACAGCTACAGTGCTAGTCTCTCCCAAGACACAGGTGAGTGACAGCTACAGTGCTAGTCTCTCATGTTCAATGCTTTTCCAGTACACCATTCTAGTCAGTGGAGCCATGTAAGATGATAGCTTTGAGAGCTCTGTGTTTACGTGTCCATGCCGCCCCGCTGCAGACAAGGGGCGCAACAGCATGGTGTCGACGGAGAGCGCATCGTCCACGTATGAAGAGCTGGCCAGGGCCTACGAGCACGCCAAGCTGGAGGAGCACCTGCAGCACGCCAAGTTCACCATCACCGAGTGCTTCATCTCGGACAGCTCGTCCGACCAGATGACCACGGGCACCAACGACCCGGCCGACAGCATGACGTCCCTCAGCACGCCGTCGGAGCCCGGCATCTGCCGCTTCACCGCCTCGCCGCCCAAGCCCCAGGACTACGACCGGGGCAAAAACGTGGCCGTGCCCATCCCCCACCGCGCCAACAAAAGTACGTGTGAGGAGTGGTGGGGGGGGAATGAATACAATGATAAAATGTCCGTATTCAGAGTAAAAATAAAGATATTTACAGCCTTGTTAAAAAAGGACTAGCTCGTCTCACCGTGAACTGTACAGGGAGCAGTCTGAAGTATAGCAAAGATGGCAACGTCCAGAGCCAGCACAATCCGTTCTTAAGCTACGTCACGGAGGATTTTCACCATTTATATACAGTCTATGGTTTTTAGTCATTCAGGATGACCTCTTCCCAGGGGTAAAGTTGAGGCAGGGCTATGCCGCAAATTTGCTGAGGTTAGCAATACATACATATAAGCTGTGGTTCCCAAAGTACATCTTTACATTTACAGTATATAACAATAGAAGAGAAAAGCGTATACACATTTTATCATGAAAAAGATTATTATTATTATTATTATTATTATTATTATGGTAATGGTTGCTTTAAGCCTGCAACATGACACAATAATGTAACAGCATTATTAAATCATTACACCTTTAATGAGTCATAGAGATATCTTAAATATTTATATCCGGCAGATGACAGAATTGAAATGTTTTAATTTTTTATTTATACTGTAGGCCTATACTGTTGTATATACTGTATATACAGTATATATTGTACTATATATAAATAATACATTAAGTAGACTACTATTATAAATTGTCACTGTAGTACCTCCAAGTACCCCTAGGGGCATATCTAGGTGAGACCAGGGATGGTTGTCACACTTCCCAGTATTTCTAGGCACCAGTAAATTACAAAAGAATACTTTCAGTATTAGTCCAAAGATTAAAGTCTTGGGTATAAATAAATATTGTTTATATTAGTAATATAGTAATAAACCATAAAATACACTCTGACAACCAACATGGGGGTTGGTTGTCACATGGGGTAAGGTTAAATGTCACTGTGTATTCCAATGAGATAACAATAAATTAAGATTTTCTTATTTAGAAATAGCAAATATTTAAAATGTTCTGAGCACAATTTGTAATGTGTTAATCTATAAATTTCCCGCACTACGTTTTTATACCCAATTGTGTTTATTTGGATGTTTATTTACAGTTAATCCATGGAGGCAGGCATATGAATATTAAGGCTTTTACTGTAAGCAAACTATACTTTAAAAAGATTACATTGATATACCATGGGGTACAAGCCCCATCTGAACTCTTAAAATTAATGTTTATCTAGCAACTACATGATTTGAGCTAGCATTGGACAATACTGAACAATACAACAATACAATACTGAAACTATAGCTGTTCCATTCCATTCATAAGCAAAAGTTACTAAATAGAGATACGCTAAATGTACACAGCTATGGAAGTATATTTATACAAAAGTAAATATTTACTCTTACCCATCAAAATGTAAAATGATTCGCCTTACGCCAAGATAGTTAACTCTCTATACAGTACATGCTGACATAATAAATTACCTCATACAAAGAGGTCACACCTTTGAAAATAAACATGTTACACATGCAGCACCCCCTAATTTGCTTGTAATAAGCTCTATGACAACCAACCCCGGTCTCCCCTACAGCAATGTAAGAAACACTGCTTTAAAACAATCAGAAAGGTTTCAGCCCTAACAGTCACAGCTACACATTGAGTCAGGGAGTAGTCAATCAAGCAGGTCTGTACACACCCACAGAGACCTGAGTGGCAGTCTAATGACAATACGATAAACCGTTGACCACTATTCTCCTCCCACAGGTGAGTTTTGCAACCTGCCGCTCTACATGAAGACGGACCCGTTCTTCCGTAAGCAGGCGGAGCTGCACGACCCCTGCCCGGTCGTGCCACCGCGGGAGGCCTCCATCCGCAGCCTGGCCCAGCGGGCATACCACACCCAGGGCCGCCACATGACTCTGGACCCTGCCAAGCAGCAGGCCCTGACGCTGGGCCACTCCGGCCTGAGCGGCCTGGGCGTCAGCTCGGGCACGGCCACCCTGCCCCAGAGGACTCTCTCCATGCCTGGCTCCAGCGCGCAGGCCACCGCCTCTACTTCCAGCACGGGCAGCAGCAACCCCAACAACACCAACAAGGTGGGGAGCTCCAGAGACTCGCTGCTAGAGAGCAGCTCCTCGGCGCTGGGGAGACTGCAGAAACAGAGTGCCGGTGCCTACTCCAAGTCCTACACATTGGTGTAGGCTGCACTCCCTGTGCGGACATCCAGCCAGCCTCTCTCTGGTGCATTTTGCCAGAGAGGGAACGCAGGTTATCTTTAGTTAGACCCATCTAATAACGGCTAACCGCCTCTAGTGTCCTGTGCGGTGTGTTTGGATAGGTCTTCTCCGAGCCCGCTAGCCACTCCTCAACCGCACTCACACAGAACTGTATAAAAGGACTACTAACGCCCACTAACAGTTCTTAGCAGTTGGCGCTCCCATCGGCTTGGGCTGCATCCCTGCGGGGGTTATACAGTACATACACACAGAGGAGGCCGCGGTTTACTGGGAAATATTGACTATTACTGCGGAGCTAAGCGCTCTCTCCTATGGTGACAATGACGTCTGTGACAGCCAGTATGAGGCTTGGTAGCAATGCTCTCGCTGTCTCCCTCTCTCTCTCTCACTGTCTCTCTCTCGCTCGCTGTCTCTCTCTCTCTCTCTCTATACCGTCCACAGTCCTCCATAGTTTGAGCATTATGTCTGTTGGCAGGACTGCCAATTAAGTTACCTATTCTCATTTCTCTCACTCTCTCTACACCTCTTTTAATGTCAAGACTAGCTCTCTGTTGGCAGGTTTATGGGTGAATTCTAGAGCCTTCCGAGCTTCCAGCCACATGCTAACATGATCCACACAGCTCTCTTCGCTCCAACTCGACAGTATCAGATCATTATCACGACAACCCAAATGCCCCGACTATTATTTCTCGCAATTCAGATAGAGAATATTTGGTATTATAAAGATTTTACATATATATATATATAAATATATATTTCTATGTAGGTATATTATTGACATTTAACTAAAATTATAACAAAGTATGAATAGTATATACTACAGTAGTGTAGTAGTATATACAAGAATATTAATGTTGAATTTAAGAATAAGACAATCGCTCAACAACGAAGAGCAATTAAAAGAGGTTGGACTAATGAAGGATAAATATAGTATATATAGAGATGTGCTTTATGTTACGTACACTGGCTGTAAGGAAAGTATTCTCAAAATTATTATATTTAGGTCCCCTATTGTAAAATTCCAGTTTTTTTTATGTTGTGTGGTCAATTGTGTTGTCTGAAAGGACCCGGAATGCCTGGTCTAATTTTTTAATCTATATAACATGTCATTCTGTCAAATGTTCCTTTAAAAAAAAATATATATATATTATGAAATAAGCCAGTCTGATTTGGCACCGGGTGTGACATCATTTCTGGATTGTAAACAATCACCTTCAACTCCCAGTCAGATAGTTTTATTATGTTTTAGCGCATGTTAAAAACAAATTGCAACACCTACTGAAACATAATGTTTACGTTGAAGGAAGAAAAGTCTGTCCAAAATGACATTGAATGATATGGGTCCTTTAAGGAGACAGAAAAAGAAAATACAAAGATAGATATGTTATTCAAGTATATGTAGAAAAGACTAAAAGAAAGACATATATGTTATTCAAGTATATGTGAACCTCCTGAAATGGCGGACATTGTTACCAAACTAGAGGCTCAGTGGCTTTATGTAAGCAGTATAAAAAATGACTGACCTTCTGAAGAACACAGAAAGTCTGAAATGCTTGCTTCGCTTAATCGCATGACTGACAGGTCCCATTGAGCATCTTTGTGGCTAGATAGTTCATTGGGAGGTTGCCAGTGACTTGTTAGTAGGACAGTTGACTTCTCTCTATGGTTTACACACATTTTAGCATCAACGTGTGTGTTCCACTAAACAGTGCAAGCAGTTGCACATACAGTAACACCCTCTACCAACTTCTCAGACAGCCCACTAAACCCACCCTTGCTTTTACGAATCAGCGGACAGACAGCTGTCCATTCCCAAGCATATGAATGAAGTCGAAAAATCTTTTAAAGTTGAGAGTTGTTATTGTCGAGTTCATTTTGAGAGTTATATAACATGTACTCAATTATTGTCTCTGTTGTTGTCTGAAATATAAGTACATCCATTTCATACTCCATTTTATGCTAATGTACATTGACACAACCTATTGGAATATCATTTAAAGTATCTCAACGATAGTGTGTTTTTTATTCATTTTATATATTATTTCTTATTCATTTCGCTCAGTCTCTTTTATTTATTGATACAGGAGTGATTTGTTGGTCTGTTCATTTTAATATTTTATTTTTAATTGTTCCATGGCCAAACGGTACTAAAGCATCTGATCTCTGGTGGAGGTCACTTTAGCCAAGTGAAATCAGGGACTTGTAGCTCTTTCGGTCACACAAACGGATATCGTGTATATAATAAACTGGGCTGAAGCTCTCCCACTCTTCTCTCTGTGTTCAAATGAATTAAAGTTACAATTCAGTTCCCTAAACATACTAGACCCATCATCTCTACCTATATCAGTGTTGTTTATAGATTAACTCTTGTACATAAAACACAGTTTTCTATGAAGAGCTATTTTCGTCAGAGTAAACCAGGGCATATGCCCGGATTTCAAATTTGAAGCAGTATCAACAATAAAAATATTTTACTTCTGAAATGGGCAGAAATGCATTTTTCCCTTTATCGTTTTGATACTAATTTGTTGAATTTTTATTGTTTTTTTAAAGGTCTTTTGATGTTGTCATTTGTCCTATATACTTTTTTTTAATCATTATTTTGTATTTTGTTCATCCTCAAAAAAATCATTGCATGCTTGGTAAAGGGGAAATTGAAGGGTAACATTTAAGAAAAGTAAACCTATAAAAAAATGTTGGTTATCCCAAACATGTTGAGTTGCTTGTTATAGCAATTGCTTGTGTTCAAAAGAACATTTTCTATGAAAAGCAAAGAAAATTTACAAAAAGAACATTCTAACACCTTGTGCAATAAAGATATCTTTCATATGTGATGGCTCCTGTCATTTATAATAAACATAACAATCAGAAAATAATACACACAAACTGCTATATTTTATTAAATTAACATTGTCCCTTAACTACAAATTAACCGGTATATGGAAACAATAAAACAGGAGAGAATTGTGAAATACAGTATACAGTATTTTTAATTAGATAAAACCATCACAACAAATACAGTATACATCTAAACTGCACCACTACAATTAAATAATTAGGATAATTATTACTCCAAAAGGTAGGCTACAAATATATTTTAACACTGAATGGGGTGCAGGGTGGCTTTACCTAATGTGTCCCTTATAAGAGCACATAGGTATTAGTTATACATACTTTATGGGCTCAACCAAGATTATCCCTCTTGCATTCTTGTCTTTCTTGGGAGGGTTTCACATTAAAAAACATCTGAAAGGTTAAAGTGTCAAGAAAGGTGCTCTAATGTTTTAGTATTGAGATGCACTACATTGTTGTAGTACAGTTATGCTACCACGGGATGGCGTCAAATCCTGTGTGCGGCTTCCACGCAGTGCAATAGATACTGTGATGAAAGCGTTTCACCTAAAGGGAGCAGTCAATCATGACGAACATGTAAATATTTGATGCATTTTCAGGCAGCTTGTACCAGTAGCTAATTATATATAGCTTGTACAGATTATAGTAGAGTGCAGATAATATTTTTTATGTGGAAGTACTAAAGAGTGTGCAGATTATGTAACTTGCAGATCAGCAGAACTTGTTATATGTTTACATCTATGTAGACCTTTTTTAATAGAAGTCAGACCCAGCAGTTTAACATTTAGCTTTAAATAATCAAATACTCAAGACAAAACAGAAAGACTGAGGACAATTTTACAAGATTTAATTTATTAACTATTATACAGTTCACATAAGGCCTTCATCTTGTAACACCATTCTCAGTCAGACAAAATGCATGTTTGCTTTAAATGCACAGTACTTTCACGTTTATTCTATTTCACTTTGTTTTGCTCTGCCACACCATATTTAAATTTTTTTTATAATAGAAAGAGGCATCATACCATCTCCCATTGTGAGTTCTTAAATCATGCACTAAACTTAAGTGGCCTTAAACCATTCACAAAATCGTAAAAACTGACTTTCAATCATTGAAATACACACTAGAAATGTTTCCTACCATTGACTAGAGGGCAGTGTTATACCACCCTCCCTTCAACATACAAATAAACAACCATTACAGAATAGTATGCACTCACTTCTTGCTCATTGAATGGCAGATATGCCATGTGTTTAGAGGTATTGTGACTCAACAAGATGTCTTCCGCTCAATCACATTAAAAGTGGGACAACTGGTTGATTGGTGTACCCCTCTGACCCCCCCCGACCCCCCAGAATGCTACAGCTTCAAACTGCAAGAACAGGCCCCCTGCTTTGGCCTATGATCACAGCAGACTTCAAACGGCACTGAAAAGTCCACCAAGTACCACTAAGTGATGATCCCAAACATTAATACAAACAAGAAATGGCAGGGGTGTAACAGGGCTTCGTGTTGATCAGACAATTCTTCATGTTCATCCTTCTCTAGTCCCCAGCAAAGGGACAGTGCTCCCCCGAGCCCCCCCCCAACACAATGAACAAAAATGTAACAGTGCTAACAAAGTGTGCTGCTTATTTATATTCACTGTTGACCACACAGCAGCAGCAGCAGAGAACTAGTCAACAGGTTACATGTAACAGGTAAAACAGGTTACATGTAACAGGTAAATGCATGGCGGTCCCTCTTGAAGGAATCCCCTTCACACAGGTTTCATTTCTACTGGTCAATGTGTTTAGTAGCAGAACTAGTGTTTTCAGAATACCTATGGTGCTTAATATTAGAGTACAAAAGATCTCAGTTTGATACAACACATATACAGCCACGGGAACGCATCCACCATAGTTTCATTTGACGACTACGGTCTCCAGAGACACCAGGTGGCGCTGTAAAGTCATGTGATAGTGCTACTAAGTTGCACAGCAGTGTCCCCTTTTCAGTCCATTAAGCAAAGCGGCTAAATCAATCATTAACTTTACTGGTGGTGGCAGTCAGCATTCAAATGACTTGATCAGACAACAGTTGCATAAACAACCACGTGATCAGCTACAATCGCTTTTTTTTTTGGACACTTCTGATTCTTCAAACTTGAAAAAAAAGAAAACAAGGTCTGGCTCAATGTCAAGAACACAAGTTTTTACAAAATGATGTCTCATAAGTCTGTATATTGCCACGCTCAATCACTACACAAATAACATGGACAATTGATTATTGTGGCATATCATCAAATGTAACACTACTCTATAAAAAAGTGCTTCAAATAATTATGTGGCTACGAAATAAACAAGTCTGATGTAAACAAGGTTTTATCTGCCAGCACTCTGTAGAGGCAATGGATATGGCTGTTTGAGCAGTGACGCGCAAAAAAAAAAAATCTAAAAAAAATTAACAATATCCAACGCCCCACGAAACAGTGATCATTAAAGTGCATCCCTGGATGTACGACCCACCCCACCCCAATCACCAACCCCACACTGACCCCACACAGCCTCCGCTGAATGGAGCAAACTCCCAGAGGACGTAGAGGAGAGAACAGTCGATAAATCCAGTGGAAGTACTTTCATGAGAAAACAACAAGTTAAACGTGGAAAGAAATGTGTAAAATAATTACACGTAAAAACACGGTGGCCACATATGATGTCGTCCAGTTTGACATGAAGGTTTGCACTTCTTGGTAGCCCTGTGGTACTGTAGGTGAGTGGAGACTAACATAAGCGGTGCTTGCTGCTACAAATCACCCCCCCCTCCCATATCCATCTAACAGGCCGTGATGTCAAGTTCCAGACTCACAGTAAAGGGAAGAGTCAGTATCCACGGCAGACAGCCTTGGCACGCATAATAATTACAATATGTTTACTACTAGTTCTAATGCTTACTACTCCTCAATCCATTACTTTCGAGGCTTTCTATGAACACAAAAAGAAGGCATGGGGGAAGGGGGGGGGGGGGAAGAGAGAAGAAGAAAAAAAAAGCAAAAAAAAAAAAGCAAATCAACAAAAACACTCTTGCATCTTTAGTGTGCGACATGGTCCAGCGCGGCGGGCGTCGCGTTCTCTCACAGTGTCTCTTGCTGGGCGTGGCTGTGCTGGTGGAGGGCGGGCAACAGCGACTGCAGCGGCGACTGCGGCGTGGTGGGCGGAGACTGCTGCTGCAGGGGGCTGAAGTGGGCGGCGGTGTGCGGCGGCGAGGAGCGGTAGCAGGAGTACGCGGAGGTCAGCGTGGTAGTGGGCGAGGCAGAGAGCCCCGCCAGGCCCGTGGGGGAGTCCAGCAGCGGCTGGTTATAGAAGAAGAACGCACAATTGTGGATGAAGGACTCGATGATGGTCTGGTAGGTGCGGGTGGCCGTCAGGGCGTCCATGGTGGTGAAGTCTGGCCTCATCAGGGTCGGCCAGAAGCAGATGGAGAGGTTCTCGCTGGTCATTAGGTTCAGCCTGCTCAGCTGGGCCACCCTAGACACAACAAACACACCAGCAGAAGAGGTTGGTTAGCGCTCCGGGACGCGGTAACACTGCGCGACCAGTGGATATGTTGGGCTGTCATATGAATTAAAGAAATTGTATTTCAAACTTGTTCTCACCTACACTGTGAAATTATGCAGCAACAGTATGGTAACACTTGCGTGAAATTGACAGCAGCCCATTTTTTCACATATATTCTATGCAAGCAAAGGAGCGAATACAACCTTTGCTTCCTGTGGCTAAGCAAAATCGCACCTTCCCTTTGTCCAGAGTTCAACACGGAAACTTTGACCGCTGAATTCACAGCCTCAACAAACAGCAAGGATGCGTGTGGTTGACCCCACAGGGCTGCAATTTGCTTAGCGAGGCAGGATGAAACGTTATTGCGGTGGCTTAACAATAGAAATACTATAATACATAGAAAAAACAGCTGGTTTTGTGCAATTTTCTAATGATAACTGCAAACTGCACATTTTCCCCATCCAACAATGTCATGGACTACAACCAAGGAATAGAGTTCTGTGTGTCACTTCCTGCACTGACCACTTTCAACCCAACATGCATTGCGCATCTGAATATCGCCTGCCCAGTTTTTCATTTGCGTACGTGTGACCGCAGTCTTTACAAAAGTAACTAAGGGGAAGGAGCTATCGATTAATCTGCGGACATGTTATTTGTCGAGTTATTTTTTCTATAGTTAAATTGAAATTAACGTGTTAGACAGCCCTAATAATAATAATAAGTGTATACTGCATGATGAATGAACCTTATATCAGACATATTGCAACGTATATCACATGATCTAAAAACGCTTCTGCTTCGCTCCATGAGCAGTGTGCAATGGGCAATGTTGGGAGAGAGCCTTGTCTTACAACCTTTGTTTTATTCTTTTTCTGAACATCTTGGCAATATCACAAAGTTGAACGTGTTGATGTATTAGGCAATAACGCCGATTGTGATTCTGATGAATCAGCAAAACACGGCCATCTGTCTACCATAGAATGTGAATAATGGTAGACTACTCACTTGTGTAAGTGACTTGCCACATATTTGAAGACATCATAATTCTCTCTGGGGAACTTCCGCAGGACATCCTTCATGGTATACAGTCTCTGCTCTCGGTCGTTTATCTCTGCACAGACAAGGAAGGGGAAGTTAGCATCATGACATCGGGAGAATCACAACCGCATTGGATTTTTTGTAGACGTTTAGTGTAAACAACAACAAAATGATAATTATAGACCTTGACAATTCTTTGTTTTAAATAGAAGCTTTAACCATCAAACCCTTCAGCGTACAACGTGAGAATCACAAATCACACTTTATCACATGCAGTGACAGGCAAGGAATTCAGTTCTGGATAATGAAAACACTTATTTTCACACAGGAAACACCTGTCAGCCAAAGCCTTCCCTCTCCTCTCCCGCAGAAAACAAACAAATACAGTGAACAAAATTATAAACGCAACACTTTCATTTTTGCCCCCATTCATCATGAGCTGAGCTCAAAGATCTGGCCATCCTAAGGCACGCCTGTGCAATACTCATGCCGTCTGATCTGCATCTTGATGTGCCACACCTGTGAGGTGGATGGATTATTTATGAAGTGTTCAGTAACACAGATTTGTGAGCAATATTTGAGAGAAATGGGCATTTTGTGTACATAGAGAACGTTTTAGTTCAGCTCATTGTGAATGGAGGCAAAAACAAAAATGCATGTTTCTACTGGATTCCACACCCTCCCAGCCCAGCAGTGTTGTCTTACTGAACGCATCCAGCAGTTCTGCCTGCAAGGCACAAGGCACCAGGGGCTCAGGCAGCTCAGAGAAGAAGCTCTTCAGGGCTCCAGCCACAGTGTTGATAGAGAAATCCTTCTCAATAAGGTCCAACCCATGGTCTGCATGCACATACAAAAAAAAGCAGATAATTGACCAAGTGTCGCAGTGGAAGCTGCCATATTGTGCGAGCTTAATGGAACGTCTAACGCTATTTCATGCAACACCCCACTGTATTGATTACCCAACGACATAATTATATGCCAAACGGACTCACCCTGGTCGAACTGCCTCTGCATCATCTCCATCTCCGACTTGTTACCGCTTACCCTGTACAGCCCTTCTGTATTGAGACCTGAACACACAGCATGAGATATAGCGAGATGGGATGAAAACAATGTGGGGGGTATTCCACTTTTCGCCGGCCACCTCCATTTCCACTGCGGCAGTACACCTCAATGTAGCTGGTTGTCAAAGCAATGCAGCTGTTCAAAGCACTTCTGCATGTGGCCCTTTGTAGTTATATTTCATTAACATTTTCCCTACACTGATGCAATGTACTTTGGTAGTTGTGTGAGGCCAATAGTTCACGACCTCTCTCAAACTGCCACATCCAGCTCTCGCAGGATCCTTTCATCAGCAGCCTAACAGAGAAACATCTGCACCACCTGAATTAAGTTTTTATTAAATAACAACTCTGACAAAAAGATGTATTAACGAAAACGCGCCCGCTATAGTAACTTTCAGTTGGATATGTCCCGTGTTACACAATGACGCAGTCAGTTACGATGCTCTCTGACCAATTAATGATATGCAGTGTTTTCATGTCACGTTTTGGAATCACCTCAAGCTTCATTGGATTCTCAACAGATCCCCCAAAAAAAAAATACCAGGTACTATCCACAACTTTTGCTCAATAAATAACCCACAAGGCTAGTCGAGCTGACGTATGTGGTAGAAAAGCCCCATCATTGCCAGAATACTGTGGTCACAATAACAGTTTAAAATAAGGAACCTGTTATGCTCACACTACTCATTCCTCTTTTAATGAGTGAATGGATATTTTGTATTGCATTTATCTTGCACAGCGATTTGTTGAATATAGTCTACAAATGTAGAACTGCTCTGAATATGAACAACTAAACAGTGACAAAACCAATGGTAGGCATATAATACTTTAACCAATAATACTAAAAAGCAACTTTTATACTGCACACCACTTAAAAGAACTTACCTGTTGTCTCAATGAAGCGGACACATTTTTCAATGAAGAGGGGAATAGGTCGGTCTGGAGACACCACATTCAGTAGGGGTACCCCAAAGTAATTACTCTCCAGGGGCTTTGGAATCGCTGGGCGGGGCTTTGTTCTAGTTTTCTGCAACAACACAAATACAGAATTAAGTTAAATAAAATGCAATTATCCCCTCCAATTTACATCTTGTCAACTGAAAACAGCTCGACATTTTTTTAAACACGTTCCGGAGGTCTACACACCTTGGCGGTTCGTCGCAAGCTCTTCAGAATGTTTCTCTTTTTTGGGTCCTCACTCTCCTCATTAACCAGGTGTTCCCCTTTCAGAGTTCCAAAGTCATCCTCCTTGGACTTGGGAAGGGCTCCCATCTCATCATCGCTGCCGATGAAGCTGGTTCGAAAGCTGCTGAACTTGCCCAAGCGCTTAGAGCGGTCGCGGTAAAGACGTGGCTTCACGCCTGCGGCTGAGAACTTCCTCCTCCGCTCCAAGGAGCTGCTGTCGGCCTCGCTGTCCGACCCATTGCCGTTGGAGTTCATTCTGTTGGAGTTGCGAATGGTGATAATCTTTCCCTGTGTGCTATCATGTGGCACGGAGTAGATGATCTCTTCATTACTTGGACGGGGCTTAGAAACGGCGTCAATGGGCTCTGCGTAGTCTGAGGGGTCATAGCCTCCGTCCCCACCTGGAACCCAGGTAACTGTAGACGGCAGGGAGCGACGGTGGCCAACTGTGTCAATGTACGGGTTACGGCCGGTCTTCCTGAAGTCAAAGGTCACCATTGGTTTAACTCTCACCTGGGGTGGTACCTTGTTGTTCAGCTTGCTCTCAAAGCAGGTAATATCAGAGATGACAGAGATGTCGTTAGGGTCCAAGTCAGGCAGGGTGAAGCCGCCACTATGTGACGTGAGTGTGCCATCGTAATAGGGTGGAGAAGGCTCCACATCGTCCTCAGAATCAAGGAACATGGTGACAGGGCTGGGGGAGCTGCAGCGCGGCGAGTACACGTTCTCATTGGTGCAGGCCTCGGCGACATTGTCGTACATGTGAGTGGCCTCCACGATGTTGCGCTTCTCCACCACCTCGGTGAGGAAAGGTTGGAACATCTCTATTCTGTGAAGGCCACCCACCACCCCTCCTGACCCGCAAACCACGCTGTTGAAGCGACCTTCAATCTCGTGGGCGAGCTCCTCCCCCTGGATCAGCTGCTCTCTGGCATAGTCGCTGTCGGTCAGCTCTGCCTGGCTGTCTCCGACAGCCAGCAGCTGCACGGGGATGATGTCCTGAACCTCGCACAGGAAAGCACACAGGGTCTCCAGGGAGGCTTTCCGGGAGACCGAGTAGACAGCGATGTAGCCATGCACCAATCTGCTCTTTCTCAATGAGAAGGAGGCGTGGTAGGAAAGCAGTGATAGCTCTATGAGGAGCTTGTGTCCACCAACTGTCTGCTCCAGCATCACAGAGGTGCCACCGTTTGATATGGGCCTGCAGTGTTGAGGCATTAGGAAGGGGGATACGAGCTGCTCGATGTCATACGAGTCTCCACACATTACGCACATGACGATGCGGACATCTGCCTCCTGACTGTGATGGTGCGGGGAGTCACGCAGACACGGGGGTTCAGAGGGGAGGGGTGGGGAGCTGCTACTATAGGATGTGCTTCTACGAATATCCAGCAGGCCCCTCAGCACCTGGTTGATTTGTGTCTCGTTAGCATTATGGCCATAGCCCACGCCGGGAGAGGCGGGATCTAAGAAGCTACACTGCAATCTCCTTGCAATCTGCTGTCCCTGTGTGATTAGACTTAAGGCAGTTTCGCCACCAATTTCTACATATGACCCCACGCCCCTTTTAGTGACCAGAAGCAAAGATGTTGATAGCTGAGCAAGTTGGCCATCCCTTCTACCTAGCGTTGACTCTCTAAGTCTTTCAAGGCTTTCAACAATATAAGCAAGGGACTCCTTTGAATTGTACAGACACATGCATCCGTGGGGGGTGAATGTGGGAGTGTGAAAGGAATTCACAGGAAGTCGAACATTGCCCTCAATAGGTCGCAGTGTAAGCTCATACATTTTCCCATCTAAAACATACCGATCATCATTTGTGCAGAGTGCCCTAATCTCATTTGCAAATTCCCTAGCAAGCCCATCTTTTCCCAGTATCACAAGGTTAATTCTGTCTGCCTTGATGTCCCCAAAATGGGTTCTCATGTCAAAAAAAGGGTAACATATGGGGAAACGTGAAGCTAAAAGCTGTTCAATCTTAAAGTCTCCACAACGAGGACTGCTTGGGCATGTTTCCTTCGTAGGGTGATAGACAAAGTGGATATGTTTTAAAACTAAAGCATCCCTCTCAGCTGGAAGCTTCTGCAAGGTCTTGAACCTCTGCTCTTCTCCTAAAACATCCTGGATGGCTCCCATCTTTTCTTTACTTGGCTTAGCGTCAACCTCAAGCTCATAAAATAGCTCAGAATACTCTAGAAGTAGCTCTTGAAAGTCCTCTTTAGCATGGTCAATGATCTCTTTTTGGTGCCGATTGTAGAGGTCCAAATATTCTTGCTCCTCCAGCCACTGGTAAAACTCTTCATTCATGATAAAACTGCGGGCCTCCTCCCAAGGTTTTCCAGGTGTGACAAAGGGTGAGGAGGACAACTTCTGTTTGAACTCGTGTCTTATCTCTGCTCGCCGGCACTCATTGCGCAGGTGTTCCAGGTGGGCATCAAATATAGTCTCAGCTGCTGCAGTCTCCAGCAAGTCTGAGGGGATTCGCTCATCCTCCATGTTGTCAATGTGAGACGTATCCTCCCATGGTGAATCTTCAAGAACAACAAACCAGTGGGCAAAGTGCTGCTTGGATTCTAGTACCTTCTGTACACCAGACCAGCTCAGCTGGTCAATTTCATCCAGGTCAGGCACCAAAGAACTAAGTGCTAAAGGAAGAGTGCTCAGGTAGATCTTCCGACGACGCTCAATGTGTTCCTGCTTTAGACGGTAAACATGTTGCTGAAAGAGCTTTTTGCATTTGGCTGTCCCTTCCAAGAAGACATAATCTTTGTATTCTGCAGAAGTGTTCATGCGTCGGCTCGTGTTTAACCAAGTTTCATTGTGATTCTTCACTATACGGTTAACTAGCCATTCATAGCGATCCTTGGCAGAAGCAATCTGCTGACTTTGGAGCTTCAACGCTTCAAAGTAGGGAATGATTTTGGGCTTGCCCCTGCCCTTATCAAGAAGTTGCACCAGAGTGAGAAAGGCAAGGTCAACGTTGATATTTGAGCGTGCTGATGTCTCCACCACTGGCAGACTCTTTTTAGTGATGGCGAATGTATGCGAATCTTTGATATATCGTTCAACACCCTCGTCACACTTGGTGAGGACCAGCACAATGGGCTTCTTGGTCTTGCTAAGCTGACCATACAAGTTGGTGACAAATTTCAGCTGGTCATCAAAGTTGCGGTTCATGCCACGGCTGACGTCAACACAAAGCAAGAATCCATCAACCTGTAGCTTGCCCTCCGGCATCTGCTTCTGCTCAAAGTCCTGCTCCAGGCCCAACTGGTCTGTGCAAAAGTACATGAGCTTCTCTGCTGAAGCCAACTTGGTGGCAGCAGCCCGTTTGATGTAGGGTTGCATAGCAGTGCTACGGTGTGGCTGAAATGTCTGGTCATCAATGAATTCGGTTTGCTCCACAACGTGCATTCTGCACTCTGGGCCCTCTTCCAGAACCCGCGACACTTCTCCCCAAAACAGGAAATGATCATTATTAACTACTCGCCCTCCAAAGTCACTGGTGCTCAACACTGAGGTGTGATCCAGATAGAAGTCATCGGCACTAGGACGCACGAAGCGATTACACAAACAGGATTTTCCAACCCCACATTGTCCCTTCTCTTTTTCAGTTCCTGACAAACCCACCACAATAAGGTTGTAAATGGGCGCTCGGACATCTTGCTTTTTGGCCATCATCATAGTCTTCCAAAAGTCATCCTGCCATCAACAGGCACTTTATATATATTTATATATATATATTTATATATATATTTATATAAGAGTTTACTTGGGATGTTTGTCCATAAAGTATTTGATGCAGAAAAGATTTCAAAAAAGGAATTCACTTTATGACTTCAACTTCTTAAGAATAAGGATGCAGTAGCACAGCTATATCTAAATGTTAATTTCATTCCCTTCTTGGATGGCTCTTTACCTGTCAACAGAAGAAAAAAGCAAATGCACAAATGTTAGAAAAACAGACTATCAGCACTAAAAACAAGAAATAATATAAATTCTTGAATAAAACAAATTGATCCATAATGAAAACACCAAAAAATTAAGACAATAATTTAAGCGTATCCAAAATAACAATAAGTTATAAAGCATAAATCCAAGACACCCACAGATAACATCAATATAATCTATAAATACAAACTCTTTCAGAAACTTTTAAGTAATATTGAATCCATAATTAAAATTTGTAGGTTCAGGATGACATTATGCAGACAATGCTAGATCATCCAATGTCTGCATGTAAATCAGTTATATTAATATATCAGATGTTACAATTTGTTTAATACCCATTCCTTTTCCCCCAGCACTGTGAGGATAGGAATGAGTATTAAAACAACATTTGGATTTGGGGTGGAATGGATTGTCTTTGAGGCCTTGTTTTTACAGTCTTCATTTCATTGCATGTTTTATTCTTTTTTATTTTTTTTAATTGCAGAAACAAAAGGATCAGTTTTTCTTTTAACGTGGTGTGCTGTTAAGATCATTGCTTTGCTGGTAGGCTTTTTGATTTGAACAAATGACAAAAGTCTTTATTCTACTTAACAATAGGTTACAGAGTAGCCTATCTTCTTGTAGAATTTGGACTAAATAGTTCAGGTGTGCTAATCCATTCAACAAGAGTAGGCTAAGTAACCTCCTTTACTAAACAAACCAACCTAATAGCCGACCTTAGCTATAGTTTCACACTGGCCACTTTTAAATTACAAAATTGTAATTTAAAAGTTTATGAAGTGGTGCTTCTCTTAATGAAAACTAACTCACTTTGACATTTGTTTATTTATGCAATCAAATAAAGTAGAGTGCACACAGTCATCCAAACATCTGATGAGGTGCCAAGCCTTCTGATCCAAATAGCTTACAGTAATGGTGTGGTGTACCAGCAGCTTTGGGAAACAGCACTAGTCTGTGGCCCTGCCACTGTTATTTTCGCCTGCATTAAATAACCAGAATTGCATCAGTAGCAGACATCCAACAACATATTCCCTTATGTGGAGTGGATGATATCCAATCGACCATGTGCAAATAATGAATCACCTATCACTATTCAAGCCAGAATTAGGAAATACTGGCAGCTCATATGGGCAGTCCAATACTTCACAGCTGAGCTAGGCCCATAACCAAATAGACTCTTTTGGTGTCATTACCAGTCTTACTGCCCACATCAAAACATCGGCTGACGCCCATTATCGCTTCCAGCGCCCCACCGTTAAACGAATGAATCGCTTTAACATGCATAGATTCGCTTTAGGGTTTTAATGGATTATTGGCTTTATGGATCATGCATATTTGTGGACACAACTGACCACGCCAGGCCTCTAATGTCTATCTCACGCAACTGCAGAACCAAACCTCAAAGAATCCTGCATTTTAACGAGTAATCAAAATCCCTTCCGCATTATCCATCAATAGGATAGGTATATCGAGTTCAGGTTTTGCAACGTTACACCGAGCAGCAGATCGAACGGACAGTTAAAAGGATACGTACCATCGCATTCTCCCGTACGGAAGCATCTGTCAGGCCAGAGCTTGCCGCAGCCCTCGCCGCCTGATGTGCATGGGCATAAAGACGTAGAATTAACTAAATGCCTTTTTAATACTGAAAATATAACGCAACCCAAGTATTTAAACTATAATTTTCAACTTGAAATATATTTTGCACATGCCTGGAATTTTCCGTTTAGCGTCGGCATATTTGCAATAAAATGTTTTGAGGCAGAAATAAACGATCCAATCAAAAAATAATCCAATGTTGTTCTTGCAACGCTTCTTATAATACAGGCGTTTTAAAATCCATTTCGCAGTCTTCTGCCTGCTTCACCACGTTGCTTTTCAATAAATATTCTGCCCATTGTTGTGCCTAAAAATATTGGGCAGGTCGTGCGCAGCACAACGGCGAGTTTGTATCAATTGCCGTAGTGATTCGTCTGAAATACGCTCTTAGCAATACAATTGCTCATGCCCTTTGTCATTTGATCAATACATTGCGTGTGTTAAAAGTGTTTTCCAGCTTTCCAATAATGGCGGCGACCCTCCTCCCAGAACAGTATTCTCCTCTTCTTTTCTTTGGCAAAAGAGAGCTGTGGAGACAGTTGACTGAGAGACTCACCCAGCGGCGCATTCACACAACTGCAGCCCGTTTTTTCAAGGCGCGACCTGGGCGCGACGCGGGTGCAGTTCTGGAAATATTGCCCTCACCGAAATGTCCCTCTGCTGCGCAACCACTTAGTAGCAAATCAGCAGCCCACGGTGAAAGAAAAGCTCAGCGCGGGGATAACGATTGCAGCACGACACCACAGCGACGCGCATTATAGGCCTAGTATCCCAATCTAGTCTACGTATTGTCGCCTATTTTGTGCATTGTATAATAATATTTTACACATAGGCCCACATACAGTCATATAATCATATAAACTATAGGCTATATAAACGTTAGTATGGTCAAGCCAGAGACTTGGCATGATCATTCCGAACGAAAGACGTACCAGCCTAGACCTGCAAGCCTACAACTTTTTTATTTATCCGAATAATAATGTGCCGGTAGGTATAGGCAGCCCACAATTGTAGCCTATGAGATGGCACACGACCAGCGTGTGCATATGTCGGATATTAATGTAAGCAAGGCCTATAATCTGGCTAGTTGGCATTGGTCACCTGAACCCATTATTTTGGAAAATCTTACAGTAGACATATGACTAAACTGAAATACAACACCGCCCCCTGGCGGATATATAGTTATTGCTCTTCTTCTGAATGAAAGTGTGGGCGTTGTTCAACCAAATTCCCATTTGCAGTTAACTTCGGAATTGGGTTTTATTTACTGTGCAGAGGAGGAATTTAGGGAGAAGCCGGAGAAGTAGACCCACGATACCCACCATGTGTGACAGTTTATTTGTTATTGCACTATAGGCTACTGGAAATACTCTTCCCGTGTTTTAGTGAAACAACAAAACAGAAGGTAAGCTATATTGTGCATTTATTAATGCGTTTTGGTTATTAGTTTTTTGTTCTTATCGTGTTATAACCTACTGTGGCATATTGGTCCAGGTATCTAACACGATTGCTAGGCTACATTATCATGCATTTACATATTTCTGTCTTAATTCCCTTTTTTTGCTCACCAATCCCCTTTCCTTCCTTCCTTCCTTCCTTCCTTCCTTCCTTCCTTCCTAGTTGTGTGGATTTGAATTGACCACCTTTTCAGAAAGTTTGATTCATAAGGAAAAAAATGATTCTATAATAGTCTAAACATTATTTGTGTTCATGCTGAAGTTTTTTTATTTATTATTATTAATATTATTATTATTATTATTATTATTATTATTAGCTATTTCCACAACATAGTGTAGCCTGTAAGATAATCAATAATATATTCAAATTTCTCTATGTAGTCAAAAGGAAGGGAATCCCATTATTGTAGATTTGTATTGTCACCACCAAGTGATTTGCAAGTTATTAATGCAAGTGTTGTTGACCTGAGTGCAAATGTCTTTCGCAACAGATTATGTTATTTAAATTCACCCATACTTTCTAGCGTGTAGGCTATGGCGATTTTTTTTCCATCTGGCTCAGTGTGTAAATGAGCCTATTTGCAGGTGCAATATATAATAGGGTGGGAGGCTATTCTGAAAGACAGAGGACAGCAGATGGGTTCTGTAGGAGACCATGCAGCACAGCTTAGTCCAGATGGATAACGAATCGGAGAGGGTGAACCACGGGGCAGTAGAATTGAAGGTTGCCCTAACAACACACACGTTCTTTTTTTCCCCAAATTAGTCAGGACACTCAGTTAAAACACACACAAACAGCACAGTGATTATAAGCAAAATGTATAGAAATAAAATATGGAGATAAAATATGGAGATGTGTCTGGAACTAGCAAAAGGGCGAGATTGCTACTCAGGATATCTAATAGCTCTTTAATTATAGGCTATGCTAGCTTGGCTATCACACATTGTGTGTGTGTGTGTGTGTGTGTGTGTGTGTGTGTGTGTGTGTGTGTGTGTGTGTGAGTGTGTAGGTGTGTGTGTGTGCGTGTGTGTGCGTTCGTGTGTGTTTGTTTATGTTAAGGGAAAGAGAGTGAAACTGAGAAGAGAAACACATTTTCCACCCACTAAAAATATTAATCTATGATTCATTGTTATGTTGACTTCAAAAATCATTAAAGTGAGAAAACAAAATGAGATAAGTGCTGTTCTCCACAAGACAACCTTGTGTTTTGCAATATGTTTACGCACATCTTTAATATCATACAATGTTACGTGCTATGTTACAATGAGTTGATTATATGATTTTCTCTTATTTTACAGTGTGACACTTTGCTATAAAGAGGCTTGCGATTTGGAATTTGGAGGCATGTTGAGTATAAGTGCTATCCTGATCTCTAAGCAACATGTTTTTAGTTTTTGTTTCTAGGGAACACCACATTGCGTTGCCTGAGGTCTGTGCATATTTCTTGAAAGTACTCAGATTTAATCTAACATGACTCTAATTTAGGATGGAATCCATTTGAATGCTGTGAAAGTATGTAACATGAGCTCAGAGTTCAGAATAGCCAAAAGGCTAAACCTGTTGTGTGATCCTGCACTGTTTGTTTGAAACACATGTGCAAGTGTGTGACTCTAGGGGTGGAACAGTTTAGATGGGGAGGAGTAGAGGGGAGTTCTAGCCAGTCATCACTCAGGTAGGAGGAACTCTCACCGTCATGAAAACAACAGTATTATTGTAACGCTGGTTCCAGACAAAGAGGAATGTTTCATGTAAGCTTATATGGAACGGGAAAGATAGAAGAAGAAGATAGAACAATACAAACTATGCTTTTGCTAGTGGTGTTGTATGGAAATTGTTTTCAAAGCATTAAGCTCTATGGCCAAATTTATGGAAGTTAAGTATATGCAAAGACAGCTTTGAAAGAAGAACATTTGAGAAAACTCAAGGAGAAACTAACTTTAAGTGCATACAATTAAACGTTGTTTGGTAACTCTCAGAGTTAGATATACATATAGATAATAATATAAAAACAAGATAAAAACAATAAATAACAGAAATATTATGTACAGTCTATCTATTTTAAATAAGGCGTATTGCACACAAATGTTAAGGTAAAACATTAACAGTCCAGTCCTCAGTACTATGAGAGTGTATGGTTATGGAGTAAACCACTCAGGGGGAAGAAACTTCAGTTTGTTGGTTTGGGCTTTGATGGCCCTGTATCTCTTGCCTGATGGCAAGGGAACGAACTGTGACCTAGATAAGTCGCATCCTTACTTACTTAGCCTTTCTGTGTAGCCGACTAGTAGAGTACACTCACTGTGTGTGCAGATTTGGGAGCCCGATTCCCACAATCTTTGGTGCTGTTTTTAACACCAAAACCAAGTCCTTTCAGTTGTCTGCAGGGCAGCTTCAGTATACCACATCTGTGGCATAGTGGAAGATGATACTTATGTGCTTCTGTGAACGTTTATCAGTAACTGAGAGGGGTGCTTGACCTGTTTTAGTTTTCTTAGGCCAACCTATTGCCTGAGCACCACTCGACCACTCGAAGACATTGGACCTGCTCTCTGTAGTGTGTGTCCTCATTGTTGGATGTAGGGCTCAATGTAGTGGTGGCATGCAGTAACGGGTGAAGGTAGAGGGCGGGACTCCAAGCGGCCCTGCGGTGCACGTGTCTTCAGAGTGAGGGTCGAGGATGTGTGGTTGACATGTTGAGTGGTCTGTTAGTGAGGAAGTCCATAAACATCCGAGAATCCCAGTTTATGGGGGATTGTAGGGATGGAGTCTTTTTCCAGCCCCTCGTTATTTGGCAAACTTTGGTGCAACCATTGACTCCCACAGTCATTAGAGGGAAACTGAATAAGTATGCATTCTAACCACAATTGTGTGTGGTGGATTTGAGTAGCTATATAGCCTGTAGAGAAGTTCTTCAAAAGAAAGAACATTTAGTCACGCAATGCAGATGATGTATAAATGAGATCATTCTGAAATAAAATGCAACATTTGTGATTTACCTGCAAGGTAGTCTCTTTTCTGCCTGGGCCTCTCTCTCTCTCTCTCTCTCTCTCTCTCTCTGTCTTTATCTCTTTATCTCTCTCTTTCTCTCCCTCTCCTTCTCTCTAACACAGACGCACACACGAACAGTGTGTATTTTATACTGAATCATAAACAGTGTCATATCTCTTCAAGCTAACGCAAGTTATTAACATAAGCCGTAACATAAACTGTTATGCAAACAGAGCACATGGTGATGGATGTCTCATGTTTCCATAGAGTAAATGTGTCAAACCCCTAGCAATCTAAGTCTGTACTCACACAAAGATAAGTCTTGGATATGCAGCGCAAATGTCACTGACCGTTGTGCAGAGAGAAGATGCAGAATGCACTCAATATGCTCTCAATTGAGAAACAGTCTTAAGAGACGGACAGAAACTTTCTCCATCTGGATAACATTGCTTAAGATTCATTGCTTAAGAACATTGGAGATATGATGACACTGGCATGTGAAGAGTTATCAGAGGGCGTTACTGAAAAACAGGGACAAGCAAATGTGTGTGTGTGTGTGTGTTGGATGTCCTGAGTCATCAAATCTGACAAAGGCCTCCAATCTTAAAGGTGAGGTTAGCGTCATACTTTTGTCAAATTCAGAGAACATCTCCTCACGGTTCGGTAGTTGTCTGGTCGGTGTGTACATTGAAGAATAATCCGGTATTACACAGCCCTGGCTCTGTCAATGGGAACATGTGGCGCGGACTGCACCACACAACACAATCCCAGCCTGGGCAATGTGTGTCCAATGTAGGGGGCGGAGCTTCTGAGGCATGTGAGGTGTATGCCTCAGATTCACATTCAAAGTTAAATAATTTGTTTTTTACAACAGAATATTTAATTGAAAAGTTGATATTTAATAGATACTGTCGATATTTAATTGGTACTGCTTTTCAACTTAGATTGGTATGCTAGTTTTAACTGGAATTTTGACCTGAGACTGCCCACTTGACTTGGCCGCACCTTGGAGAATGAATAGTTCTTTGCAGCAGAACAAACATGTTTATTAAATGTTTTCAGTGTGAGGACTCAGATGGCGTAAAAAGTGACTTCATCTGTACCGGGGCGGGGAGAGAGACAGCTGGGCTACAAGTTAGGTCGTCGTGAGGCACTTCCTAGCCTCTCTCATCCCATATGAATCTGTCCCAGCTTGTGGGAAGAAAAGGGAGGGTGGGAACTCCAAAGGGAGGGAGTAAGGCAAAGAAAGAATGCACTCGGGCCCGATCATGTGATTTCTGCTTTTCATATTTATATATTTACTTGCGCTGTGATTACATGCTAAACAATTTAGTCTCTAGCAAGATTTTTCAAGCCTTTAACTCGACCATTCTCCAGTGCGTCTTCTCTCTCTCTCTCTCTCTCTCTCCATGACCCAACATACTTTCCTTTTACTTTTTTTTCTCTTCACATCCAAGTGTGTGACGTTTGAGCAGAGTTCCTGCTCTTGTTTCACGGAGTAGTTCAGAAGGAAGGCAACAGAGTAATGGAGAGGCGGACGTTTGTTTGAGGGGGAAGATAGATAAGATTAAAGGTATAAACAGGAGGAGCGTGGTGCCTTTTAGCATTCTCTGTGTGTGTATGTGTGTGTGTGTGTGTGTGTGTGTGTGTATGGGTGTGTATGCAGCATATGGTGCTCGCAGGATAGCCCAGCTGAACAAGCTGAAGCAACTAAAAGGTTTAAAGTAATTCTAAGAAGAAATAACTGACCCGATTTTCTCGCTCTCGGACAGGGGTGGATGAGAAGAAGGTGTGGAGTCTGGTCTGGACTAGGAGAAGGAGAACTTCCTCCCTTTGTGGGAGCTACACCCTCAGCGTACCCTTACTCCTAGCAAGGATGAGGTACCAAGGCAGGGTAAGTTCTGCTCCTGGCTGACATGTTATGGCTTTCTGTACTGACTGGAACATGTGTGTCGTGTTTATGTGATGTAATTTACTGCTGATTACTCCGCTTCTGCAGTAACATGATGTGTGCTATAGCTAAATACAACTACAGTGCTGGAATGTGCTGCAGTTTAAACCATACTTCACAGGGACAAGAGAAAGGAGCCAGGGGGAACACTTAGTCATCAGCCTTATTATATGCATGTGTGAGTCAGTGTGTATTCTTTTTTTTTTTTTGCATGAGGTTGGCAGCACGGGGGGATAGACATGGTGATTTTCCATCGTATCCAGCACAAACTGCGGTATCTACGGTGGAGAGCCTGTTGTTGTCCACGGAGACGTCTCACATGCGGACAGATCGGTGGGGCATGCATGCCTTATAAGGAAGCCAAAACCGAGGTTGTAGGCAGACCAGTGGAGTTAGTCACGAGGCTCGGAGCCAAGGCACACAATTAAGTTAGCCGCGTAGCCGGTTGCGACCACGGCTCTGCCCATCCAAACCTAGAGATTTCCCTACAGCTCCCACTCTGACACATCAAGATGCAAGCTGATGTTTTTGTACCAAATCTCACCGCTAAAGCAAACAGCGTTACAGCATGGGATGTGAGGGCAACATTCCCGACATTCTGACGAAACAAAAACAAGTGTCTAAATGTGCTAAAGGTTCAAATTGGAACATTATGTGAATCTGGTGCCAGTCAGCAATTTCAGAAAATAATACGTGTTTAATCATAGGGGAATGAATGGCACTGCATAACACAACACCGATAGCAGTGCAAGAATGAAGTGATCGTTGGATCAGTGAATCGTACATTCTTAAATATATGAAAAGGGAGGGTCTTGAATTCTAGATAAGATCTTAAGCCATTCATCATTCTCTTAATGTTGGCATGTACTGTACATGGTGCTCTGCCATTTTAAACGATGTGTTGCGTACATTTTACAACTGTTACAATGGTATCTACAGGGGTCTGAATGGGGCTCTAATGAACACAGTATATAAGATATATTACTCCTAGTAGTACTAGAGCTAGTATAGTTTCACGCCCAATCAGTTGGCATGTGGAAGACATCTTGAATTAATTTAACTTTCACTGTCGTGCCAAGTTATGTTTTTATTCCATGCAAATACACTCACGAATACAGTACACAGTATAACTCCACGTAGAAAAAACCAGCTGAGAAGCTTGTAAAAGGAATCGTGGAATCTCCTCTGCTGTTGTCCTGAGCCTGACCCTGACATTCTTTAGCCCTATCCTTTGGAAACTTTGACTGTGGCCCACCTGCATGGCTGAGGGAACAATACATAACTAGGTGAAGGGGAGCGGTGGCTGTGGAATTGTCCAGTGGTTTTCCTCTCCCCTTGCTCCTTGGCTGCTGTCCACTGTTGTCCTTGTGTTGTTCTAAAGACTTTCCAGCATTTAGTGTTAGAGATAATGACCTTCTACTGGCACACATGGGTCTAATGTGACCCTGGAGAGGGTTTGAAAAAACACAGTGGTCCCCTGAAACTAAAGATCCTGTGTTCCACTTCATGTTGTTTATTTGTTTTTCATGGGTGTACAGGAAATTACATAATAAAAATATATGAGGCGAACAAGAAGACTATTTTTTATGATTTTGAGTTGCGTTTTGGTAGCTGCAAATATAAATAAATATTATCACCACCGCTGAAGTGCACGTTTGGTGTTCCCCATCTTAGTGAATCTGCAGTGTTCAGTTTCCAGACTAATAGTATAGTGTCCTGTCTGCACTTACATGTTTGCCATTGCCCGGTGTGAGCGACGATTTAACTTAATGAGCAGCTATCAGCTGGCCACCGTTACACCATAAGGATGGAGTTGACATGTAGGCTTAATTCCCTGCATGCTAGTGTATTTGTATGCACCCATTTGTGCTTCTGTGTGTGTGTGTGTGTGTGTGTGTGTGTGTGTGTATGGGATGAGTAAATACAACTGGAGATGCCATTAATATAGTCAGACATCATAACAACTGATAGGCTCAGTCAGTTGCCGTTTCCCTTTCACAGACTTGCTGCAGAAATTAATTTTTTTTACATCCTGCCATGAGACAAAATAGAAAAGTAGTACACTATAGCATACTATCACAAACTGTTGCTAATTTTCTTAAATTAATTGGGTGTATTCAAGGAGGAGAAGATTGAAAGTGAAAGTCACACAGCCACAAATCTCTGATGAGTTCTAAAGGATTTTATAACAGAAATGTATCATTATGTGAATATAATATAGATTCAGCCTCATGGCAAGAGCGGTTCAAGCCAAACCATGCAGGCATGAAAGAAAACATTACACAAGTGGTTTACATGAAACTATTAGGCTACATAGGCACCTTATCCAAATTTGAGTGGTTTGAGTTCTGACGGCCAGTTTTAAGTTTGTGAAAACTTACCTCTTTCTACATGACAGAAATAGCCTGTCTGTTTCAGAGTGAGACTGGTGCATTTTACCAGTAAATCGGTCAGTGACGCTTTCGAAAAAAGTTTAACATTTACATTATTTCTCCGGGGATACATTTTGGCTGGGACAAATCCAACTGTTCCCAATATTGGGGGGACACGTCCCGCCAGACTCGTATGCCATAGAGAGAATAATCCGGGTAGCCTAAAGTTTGTGCTAACTTTCCATATCTGGCCAGTGGTCACAGATTTACGTTGGAGTGGCGCTGTAGAGTTTAAGTGGCAAGAAATCAACTAGCTACTGCTTATAGACTTGCAGCTAGCGGGAGCTACATTCATCCATAACACATGGATATATTATACAACGACGATATGTGTGAGGTGCAAGGTGAAGGATTTTTTTTCACATATAAATCACTACTTTTTTAAATTAATTTAATACATTACAAAATAACAGCTCATATTTTCGGTAAAGCAGCTTAAAGTTGTTCTGAAAATGTTAGTTGGTAAGGAGACAAAAGTGGTCTAGTCCGATCGACTGACGTATCAGCATGAACCGATCATGTTTGCTAGGTGGTTAGCGATACTGGTCGACATCTAGGGTGCTAATATTATAATTTGACATGATAAAATATCAAATGTTTTTAATACGGTTAAGTATGAATTAGCATATTTTTGCACCGATTGTCTTCCCCTCCAGTGGGAATAATGTAGGTTACGTCTACATTGCCTGTATCCACTTAGCTTATCTTCATAAGGCACATTTTTTCGGTTATTAAAAAACTTGTTTCTGTAGTGCAAATTCAGAGAACATCTCTAGTGTACCCCGTTACACGGCAGCTGTAGTTGCAGGCAATATCCTTCAGTGTTATTATGTTATTTATAGTTCTATGGTTATTAGCAGACGAAAGTGAAGCGTGAAGTGAAGCGACCTTCACGCAATACAAAGTCAATGGAAGTCGACATATCTTTGCCCCCGGTCGTTGGGGGAACAGCGATAACATTGATGTGGGTCTGAATCCTCAATACAGTACAATTATGAATGCCACATATATATGGATGTTTTTGGACCCTTTAGTCTGGTAGGACACAAATATTGTGTGTGATTTGTTTTCAGAAGTGTGAGACATCGAAACTGCTTGGTATTTTGGTGGCAAAAAGGTGGCAAATGTAATAATTTGCATATACTGTATCTTCCCTGGGGATTGCGTTGCATACTGTATTCCTGGGCCTTGAGTTTACTAGTTCTGATTTGAGAGCATTTGTAACGGTGGCCAGTTGCGGTGTTAATCTTCACTCAACGACACCTCATTGGGCGCTCTGGCGACGCAGGCCAGGGCCCATGGGTTTTTGGCCTGCCTTGTAGGAGCGTCCACTCTCTGCGTGGGAGATTGGAGTTCGATTCCTCACACATGCAGTATCTCACAAAAGTGAGTACACCCCTCACATATTTGCAAATATGTGAGCATATCTTTTCATGTGACAACAA
>JAODLL010000006.1:1936276-1962884 GCA_026546735.1 Forbesichthys agassizii | reverse complement strand
AATCCCAATATTGAAATCGAATACATACCCAACAAACGAATACCCGAATAATCGAATATTTGGGGCCAGCCCTAGTACTACCAAATTCAGACATGTGACTTTGTCCAAGCCTGGCCACGCTCCATTGGGTAGCGTTTGCAGTCGTTTCCTCCTGCTAGATCTCTAGCTATTGGACAGCGCTGAACCAATCAGCGTCGCCACAAGTGTTTCGATCGGCTCATCTAGCTCTACCACCATTTCGGAACACGCTCGACTTCAACGTCATCTCACCAGCCCACGCGGATCGGGGTGGCTGTGCGAACGCTAATGCGAACAGGGGTTTCAAACTGTAATGTCAGCGAAAAGAAATGTAGCTGAATGCAATAGTCAGGTGGAGCCAGGCTGCCTTTGTCTGGCTGTTTCTTCACTCGACCCGTTTATCTTCATGTGCTGCAGGAGTCAAGGCACGATAAAGAGAAATCGGACAAGAAAGAGAAGAGGGACAGCAGCGGTGGAAAGGAAGAGAAAAAACAATATCCTTCCATTCGTTGACTGATAAGCAACCATCTTAGCAAGGTGGAAATGTTTCCTGTAGGGATAAGGGATGTGGCACTAGCCAAAACTCCTTTGTTTGCGATTAATAGGTCCACAAGAATAACATTTCTAATTCCTATGCATATTACAATTTTTCATCGCATTTTATGGCTGTGTGTGTGTGTGTGTGTGTGTATATGTATATTTGCTGGAAAAACTACTATTATTATATAATGAGATTTGCTTTGCTCATAAAAAAATAATCTCTTTTTAACCGGTAAGCACTCTTGTTATAACTGGAAAAACCCAAACAAAAACCACCAGGATTGCTATATTGGTTTGTACTGAAATATGCAAGTAGGCATTTTTCTTTGACTGTTGTATGTATTGTAATATATAGCAATCTTTACTTTTACTTGCCAGTCTAAATTATGCCTAATTCATTAATTTAGTATTATTAGTGCAGTAGCTTTACTACAATTTGAATAGCATGATGACAAAGGTTATATATAAATATTTCAATAATGTGCAGCTAACATTTTATGTTTTATTTATGTTTTATTTGACAGACTATCTATGCCTATTTTCCAAATAGTTTACGGCACCAACATTTTATGGTCTTTTAGTTTTCCTTAACAGTCTCACCCATAAATCCTCTGACAAGCACAGATAATGTGTGCTAATGCATTGAAGGTAAGATGCATTCATCTCTAATCATGTAAAAGCAAATATGTGTTTTCAGTATTTCACTATAATGGTCTCCTCTTCCCAACCTCCATGCCACAGAAACGGGCCGATGCTGTGCTTTTATCTGCAAGACAACTGTAAACCCGTCTGTACCACATTGTAGAACCACAACTAGTATATTCATTTCTGCCTGTTTTGGTATACTACCCACAAGTGGTGTTAGATAAACCTTCAGATGATTTTAATTGTATTTCAGTAAACCAGCTGAAAGTGTTACTCATTTATTTTCTACTTTACAATATGGGCACAATGTGCTATTCAAATCACGACATGTTACTCAGAAATGTGTTAATGGTATTTAGTGGTTTCTCTCTAGCATCAAGATATACTTTCAAGCTGTTTCTTTTGTTTTCCTTGTGTTGAGGTTGATATTCACTTACCTCAAATCCTTCAGAGAAACGTGTCTAGTCACATCTCTATCTTTTAATCTAAAAGTATAGGCGTAGGTGGGTAAACTGATAAAGGACCAGTTTGTATATTATGTGTACAATAATAAAAAAGGTAACATGAAATACGTCATGTTTTGTTTTTATCACTTGCGATGTCCTCGTGATTTATGTTATCAGGTTTTTACATAATTTATAAAAAAAAAATGCCAGTTCACCCTTGATGCAAATAGTTGTAAAACATAAAGGGGGAAAGATTTTAATTATCTGTACTCCAAATGTAACTGTTTAAAATGACTTTGGAGTTTTTATCTGCTGTACTCAAATGAGTGTATGCTTTTTTTTTTTTTTAAATCTTTATCAATAAACAATAGTTTTCTTAGTGTGTTCAATCTTGTCTCATGTGCTTTGCCCAATTCCTTTAAGAAAGCAGGTAGATAAGTAGCCTATAACTGAAAGCAAACCCCAAGTTTAAAGTCTTCATTGGAGCTTTCAACAAATGCCTACATTTAGGCTTTATTTGATGTCTTGGAATATATGTTGTGTTATCAGACACAGCTGGTTATCGACAAAATCAGAAGAGATTATAAACTTGGTATTTATTTAGGAAATGTAATAAAAGTCTGTACATTAATCCCTCCGTGGAGGGTCCTTATGCCCCATACATGCGACTCATTGTAGAGGTGCAGTTGCAAACCAATTCAAACAGGATAACTTGATTGTAGGCTTTCTTAGCTAGGGTCCATCTCAAGTTGCAGTTTGGTTAAGCTGTCACCAAATTTACATGCATTTTATGAGGTAAACGAAGGAAGTTTGGTCAATTTAACAAATACAGCCATATTAATATGTAGCATTGCTAAATTTCAATTATCCATTGATAGACACTCAGACAAACTGCTTCTTAAAGTAGCTCTCACCACACAGTTGTCTTGTGTACAGTATGGATGCAAAAAACTGCAACATAACCAAATGTCTTATTTAGCATTATTTAGATTATATAAATTAAAAATGTTTCGGAGTGTTTAAGATAAATCTACTGTTAACATACTTTTTTTTCTGTTAATTTGCCAGTTACAACAATATGGCACCAACTGTTCTGAAAGATGTCATCACCTACAATAAAAAAACTTTCTTGGTTCCAAGTGTTGGCAGTTGTGATCTCACTGTGTTTAAACCAAGTTTCTAATTGAATATAAAGACATTCTCTGATAACTTGTCCAACAGGCCTTGAATATAGCCTACATTTGAACAGTGCTTGTAAGCTGAGCTAGTAGTAGTCATTTCATGATCAGATGAATTACTTTAAATAAAAAAAAGGGTAAAATGTCCCTTTAATTCATCAGTCTCGTTTTAAATGTTGACATGAAAGAGCCTTAAAATAACCATATGATTACAACTGCACTAAAAACTTCAACCAACTAAAACTCACCACAAAAAAATATGTCTAAAGGATTCAAATGATTCATTATGTACTGAATAGTTTTGATTGCAATCCATGGCTTTTCTCTTCAAGATAAAAAAAAAATTAGTTAATCTATTTACCCCCTGTTAACTTAGTTCCAAATATTTTTTAATTGTATTTGAATTGCATTGCCATGACGCTGAATGCTCCATAAGGCACTACAAGAGAGGCATGTCCAATATTTCACCGCACTCCATTATTGTGAAAGGCTTTGAGACCCAGATAAGCAGTTAATAGTGGGTTAGGGTCCAAGCCGATGGCAAAGTCTTTAGCCTGCAGGACACAGCCTCCATGTGTTGTCTTCACACGGTGGTCATCCAGACACCAGTGGGAGGGACATAGATGAGCTCTGTAAAGGTGACAGGGACACGCCAAAAAACACTTTTCAAAGGCATTTCAGAGGCTAAATATGTTTTAGCAGAACAAGAGTTTATCTAAATGTTGCTTTAAACAACAGACCCTCACAACAGTTCATTCTGAATATTAGTGAGTGGGTCTAATACAAAGAAACAAATAATTTTCTATCAATGCCAATGTACAATGACTCCAAAGAATCAGATGACCTGACTGGGTTTATAATAGTACAGCTTGGGTGTATTCATATAGCTAACTTCACTCAGCCAATAACTTGAAGCACTACTATAAATACACTGTAAAAAACAACAAATTATGCGTATTGAAACAGCTGCAGGAGATATATTACATGTTATTAGAAATGTGGCACAAAAGAAAACAAGACATACCCTCTAGATTTTAACACTTTCTGTTCCATACACATTGTAGCCTTCTCTGTATGTGGCAAAGTTCTGGGCATTTGCTGGAGGTGCTGGTTTAAAGTTCTGGGAATTTTTTTCCAACTTCAGTTTTTTGGTTTCCTGCCGTGACTTATAGCAGAACTCTATCAAAGCCACAGTCATGGCCAGCCCTAACCCCCCAACAAGAATATAGAAGACTCCGGCCACATTGCTGAGGCTTAATGCACTTGTCTTGTCCTAGGGAAGGTAGAGGACACTGTTAATATTTTTTTTATTGACAGGTGGTATCAAAACACTGACTTAATTTCTAAACTCCTACAACTAATAGCTACAGTATATATACACTATTAACTTGTTTCTATATTTTAAGAAGTTAGCAAATCCTGAATAGCACTTGATGTAAACTTGCTTTGAGTAAAAGCCTAGGGAAAACTTAGAATTAAATGTGGTAGATGCCACACCTCTATTGCAGAGAAAGAGAGCCAGCTCTAACAACAATCCTACTCTCACAGCTGTATTGGTGAATGTAGAGAGAAAGGCTCCCCTATTTTATGGTCTCTTTAATGAGTCCACCTCTATAGGAAGGCGGTCATTGTCGTACAGGTCCACCCATTAGGCCCTTAATGCAACAAAGTAGCTAGACCAACACACTGCATCCTACAGTATCAATTGAAATGAAGAGCTGTAAAAGGCGAATTGAACCATTTTGCTGCTATTAAAGCCAATTGATTATATTGAAATTTATTTATGAGATTAACCATACTGTATATGAACTCCTAGATTGTTTGCTTTCCTAGGTGAATTATGTATGTAATGTGAATTGTGTCCAAACAAATATTGCCTTCAAATAACACCTGACCACTGTATGGCCAGATGCTATTCAAAAGATACGTTTGGAATATGTCACCATAAGGATGCTTATTGGACTATCGCAATTAATCACTTTAGCAACAAATGACAAAAAACACCAATAAACAAAATTTCAATAGAGCTTTGGCTGATAAAATAGCAGTATAATGGTTGCAACTCTATGATTAAACCTTTTATTAATGTATGGTATGGATGCAAGTATAATTTGGAATAATCATGCATTTACCTTTCCTTGTCTAGAATGTGAAACTGTCTATTAAGAGTAATGAAGTTGTTAGAATTCATGTAATGAATTATGATTGAAGTGGTAAATAGGCGTATGTGTTACATAGTGTTTTTAATTAATGATATCCTGATGTAATGTAAACGTTATCCGAGGGCAAACAGGCATGGACTTCTTTTTTAAATCTGAGAGAATGCATGTATTGGATGTTTGCATATGAACAGTTAAGTCACAATGCATTTCAGTATGAAAGACCTGCAGCGACTGACCTTACTTCCAGAGTCCTTGGTTCCACATTCACCTTTATCGTACCACCATTTGTTTTTCAGCTTGTCTAAGATGCCTTGTTCACTGAGTTTCAATACTGCAAGGTTTACAGGAGTTCTTCACGTGGGAAATAACATAAATAACATTATATTATGTTATTTTATGTTATTCAACTTTTTTTAAACTACTTTATGCTGTACAAAGCGATAGAGTAGGGTCCTGGCCAACACATCACAGAAAGCAGGCAAAAACTAACTGTAACCTTTCATAAACCAATACTACCCCTGCAGCCAGACCCTACCTTTATCGCTTTGAGTAATCGGCACACACTGATCAAACGATGAAAGAATATTTTAACTTGCAGAAGCTGCATAGCCTTATACATTCAATAGAGATGCGATAAGTGCTAACTTTGTGTTGCTAATGGCAGCTTATTAAATGTTTAGCAAGGCAGATATAACAGGAACCCTTTCTTGACTAACAAAAAAAAATGGCAGTCCAATATCTGCTACCTGTCTCACAAAATGTTTCACACAAAATCACCCCTTTTGACTTCAGAGCCAAAATATCAGCTTGTTACTACAGTTAACTTGGGCATTGGTAATGAATTATTAATTTGTGCTGTTGTATCTTTAGAAAAGTCCTTGAGGAGGACAACTATACTAGATTTTGGGGTTTTCGTTTTGCGAGACACAATGCTGGACTGCTAGATTTCTAGTCTTATTTTCTTTCAGAAAAGTATGAGTGTATATAACACAACATTCAATATATTGTATCCACCACTGTTTTCTCTGTATGCCAGTATAAAGGTTAAATACATCATAAAATAATAATAATAGTATAACATGCTATTATATAACATTCATAGTTTTGTGCAGCTGATCTGTTTTCCATAAAACCAAACATTTTGTAAAGCAAGGTTTGATGGATATTTGTTTTGAGCATCTATCAAATGTCTAATTTTAACAGACTATGTCATTAGACTATTGCACTTTAAGATGAAATCATATAATTTATACTAGATGATACAACTATTATGTATAATACAGAGGCATACCCATTTTCAAGGAACAGTGAAAATCCACAATATTGTGTGTTTTTTAGTCTACTATTATAAACTAACATGCAGTCACCAGAAATGGGAACTGAGCTACAGTAGGCCTATAGTAATATTATACTGCATTTCTTTTTGATGTAGTCTCCCAGCTGTTGACTCATCTTCATGTCTTATTAATCCATCTTTGTTGAGTCTGACTCAATTTGCTCATGTAGTGGAATAACCATACAAAGTGAAATCAACTCTTTTGAATCTGCATATCACAGAGCACGGTCTTAAAACTAATTACATTTCCCTACAGTAATCAACAAAGCATCACGTTCACATTAACTATAATAGAGAGTAGTGTTCAAAATTGCATCCATTTGACCAGTTTTGTGTCAGTTTAACTCAGCAAGACAATGGCTGTCTAATGTATGACTCACTCCATGCTATTGCATGTTGTGAGACCGCTAAGAACCAAAATATATTGTATGCCCTGCTCGTTTCTAGTTAATGCTGTTATATATACACACTCTCATTTGAAACCACCATTAGGTGGCAGGCATAGGTGTCAAAAGTTTTTGAGCACCGCCTGAATACAAAGATAACTTACTCTGTGAACACGTCCCTCAAACGTCAGCATCTGACAATTTTCAAGTGAAATAGTTGACAAACCTATAGAACTATATGAAGCACAGTACACTCTGAATATAGTCATGAGAACACATGGTGGTGTTGGGTGCCTAAAAATAAAAGTAAATATTTCGCTCATAGCCGTTAATGTTCACATTACTTGGAAAGGAATACCTTCATTTTATCCTAAACCTGAAGGGGCTCTCAAACTATGGTAGATTACTCTATACCACAATGCCCACCATAGATCACAGTAAACCTAAATTATGGTTGAGACACTTTTTGTCCAGATACAGTCCTTATCAGATATTTACATTATTAGTGATAAGCTAAGTCATACATAGTACTATATACACTAGTACTAAAAAAAATATCTGGTAAAATATAACATAACCCACTGCAATTAGCAAGTATATAATCCAGGGGACTACCAATTAAATAAATCAGAAATTAATAATATTTACCCTAATTAATAATAATTAATCAAATGAATACCACTAATGTAACAAAGTCTGGCTATGTAACAAAAGTACACAAAGTAGTACACAAAATACTGTGAATATAACATGCCACAAATAATAAAAATAAACTATGGCCTGTAGTAGACCATACAAAGAACAAAGACAGCACAACATTACTACAACAGTAGTAATGACTTACAGCCAAATATATAAAAATTGCTTAATTCACACCACAAAATAGAAAATAATTACATAACGAAAGACATGTAAATAACTGATTTACATCATCTGTTTATAATGAATCAATTGATTTGACTTTTTAAATTTATATATTTTCCAACATGTATACTAGATGCTTACGTTTAGTCTGTTTAAACATATTTCATTTAAATAACTCCTTTTGGACTCATATAACATAATTTTTAATCTTTCCAATATCAAAATGTCCTTCAATTTTATCTTAGATTGTATTATAATATCCTCTCAGTGGTTATTACATACAATATATTTCACCCAAATGTTAAATTACAACCATTGCATTTCTGTGAGCGAAATAAGACAAAGAAATGTGGCAGCCAGGTGTTATAGTGTAACACTGCTAATCTAATTGTCCATCGACTGAGAAATCGAGGCATACTGCTACAGTAGGATGAACAGACTTTGTGTTGCTTTACCAGCAGCATCCATCTCCTGCTTACTCAGGAAAGGATGACTATAGTCAAGCACATCAAAGTGAGCCTGTGTCATCTTTCACAATATGCCAAGTGTGCTGCGCTTGCGATGCAAGCTGAAAAGTAGAGGTAGAGATGGCTCCACGGTCTGGCTGTTTCTGTGCCCTGGTGTCTGCTACACAAGATCAGGGGCCTCATTTATTGGAAGATATGTACAATCTGATTTTATCTGGGAGAATATGTGGGCTCCATTATGTGAATAACCAATTAATCTTACTTTCTTCTGATTTATGTGTGCACGTCTGAAACGTACACACCTAGCGCAGTGTTTTCTAAATAGAACTACTTTAGGCAGCTGGAGATTATTCATGTACACAGAAAATAGCTGAGTTACTTGTCACGTGTACAGGTGGTCAAATTAAGGTTTTGTTAAAAAACATCAGAAACAAACAAAGTTGGGAATCAAATGGGGCCCCTGGTCTCACACTACGGTACTGAAGGGTTTCACATGTCAGAAGTGGCCATGGCAAGACTTTAACAGGCCTTGGCTCGAGACCAGTTAAAGGCTTCTGTAAGAGGCTTATAATATGCAGTGAGAGAATACTGGTGTCAGACAAGAGTTTAGACTGTTGGGTGTCACTTTGTCATTAGAATTCTCACGTTTGCCTGAAATGCTTAGTCCCCTCAAGACCACGCTGCCCCCCTCGCTGGCACATTGGAGAGTGCATACGTGGTTAGCCAAATATGCGAATCATCCTTAGGCTCCCGTCCCGTCTGTTGGCATGTAGATAGAAAAAGCAGATGAAATGCGGGCCTGCCTTTCTTAACCACAGGCCAAGCCATTAGTATAAAGGCTCTGGAGAAGGAGATCCTTCTTGCACTTGTCTATTATTACATCATTCCTCTATAGTGAATGATAATTGGTGTTTTTCTTCAATTAGCCAACTAAGGGTTCCCAGGTGGATCTCAAATGCAGGATTAAATCCAAAACTACTATGCCGTAGCCGGCACTGTGGTTAAGGCTGTAGTCAGTGGTGTCAGCCTTGCCGATTACTCTGCTGCTAGGATACCCGACTTTGGTGACATTGAGGCTGACCTTAGAGTCACCTCCCCCGCTGCCGCACTCTCCCTTGTCGTACCACCATTTGTTTTTCAATTTGTCCAAGAGGCCTTGCTCATTCAGTTTTAACACTGCCAGGTTAACAGCATTTCTTGAAACGATAAAACATAACTTGTAAGAAAATGAACAGGTCCGTGAGAAATCTAATATGCTGTAGATAATTACTAAAAAGTACGTAATACCAATTTATATCAATACTTGAGGAAGGAGGGAGCACGGAAGAGACAAATTGGTTTTTCACTGGTTGGGAGGGGGGGGAATAAGAAGCTTATTATTTTAAGAGCAAAGAAAGTGTTAAATATTCAAGAGGTGGCATGGAGGGAAAACACTGCTCAGAACTGAAGTGGGGGACATTCTGTCATTGAGAGGACGAGACGACAACATCCAGCATGCAAGTTCACATTCATCACCACTGTCGGACCAGCTAGCGGTTAAAGAGCACACTAAGTAAAGCGATGGGCTTTAAAGGTAAATTAGAAGCAATGCAACACTGCCAGAGTACACCACAAAGACAGGAGGGGGTGGGGTGGGGGGGTTCTGGGGAAAAGAAACCAAACAAACAGGAAGGGGAGGGGTAGGGGGGGCGCACACCAACAATCAGATGGCGTTAGCAAGTGTGGTTAATATACCAATAGCGCTGTCCTTAAGAGAAAGAAGAACATAACCACAGACACAAACCAGATTGAACAGAATAGAAAATGGCTGAAAATCTATACTACAGTTGTTTGTTCTTTTGAACTCATAACACGGTTTTACTTATTAATTGGAAAATGAGCCTAATTGAGCATTGAGGAAGAAGAGCGTGTCAAAAGGAGACCTCAGGGCGGATGGAATACTATAACAACATGGAGGACATTGTTATAATATCCCACCCACCCTAATGCGGAGCCTTTGGGCGTGGCCACGCCATAGCCCTTGGAGTCGAGGTTACCGCCAACTTTCATGGTGTCGCAGGGCTTCCGCTGCTCTATGTACTCGTTCATGGTGGACTCCAGGAGGAAGGCGAACTTCCCCTTCGACTTCCGCACGCGGGCCACTCCGTCGGGCGTCGTCTTGGCAAACACGGAGGGTTCGGCCGATTTCATGTACGACCACATCTTCTCGTAAACTGCTATTTTGGAGCGCTGCGTTTTGAGGGGACAAACATCAAAACAGTACAATTAAAAATAAGCTTGGTATGTAAACATACAATATGTCACCATTATTATATATACACATTATACTGTATATATTATATACACATTGACAAGCTGAGTGAGTTTCTTTTGTATGGCAAATAGAGGTTGTACAACATGCAAATTCCAGTCTAAACCTCTCCCCCGAGCAGTGCCTTTAATCAAGTAAATAAAAGAGTGCAACTTTGATGATGTAATAGCTTGAAATAGTGTGTTTCTCATCTTTAAGTGGTGTTAGAGTGGTGTTAGAACACACAAATAACATTGTTTTAGACTAGTTGTTATAATGACTTAACACACATCCCCATCAAATTCTCTATTCAAAAGTGTTCCAGTAATCTATTTAGGCTTGGCCTGAGCAGAAAATAAGGATTACACTGCTTTCCTTTGAATTCTATTCATTGAATAGAACAACATGGATAAATATAACTTCCTATTGATTTATATTGAACAAAAATCATTATATTGTTTATATTATGAATTCATTATAATATTGCATAGGATATTATCCATAATCCATTTATGTCCAGTACTGTGCATTATAAGTCCAGGATAAAAGGTATAATTCCGCTGTGGGCAGGCAGACTATACAACCTGCATATTATCTGTAGGCCCTGGCTCTCATCTATAAAGCTCTGCGGACTGCGTGCTGTTCCAGCAGGCAGATACCATGAGCCCTGGTTGCCCTGATACTCTGTATGCTGCTAAAAATGGCCAGTGAAAGGCTGATCGCTGGTCGCCAGGGAGCTGGGGTGCACAGCTGTCTACAACAGAAGGACAAATATGGAGGCTTCATTAAACTAGGTTAATGTGACCTTCTGCTAGGCTGGGAGGGGGAGATGAGCGCTACAGAGGAAACTTTGCCTTGGAAGTTTTTGTAAATCCCAAATGTCTGTTGATGGACAGCCTTGGACAGGGATGAAAAATGTGCACCTTGTCTGAGAAAATGTGCAAACATTTGGAAAGAAATATACATGTTAGTAATAATGTTGTGGATAAAACAAATATTACAAACCCCTATTTAACATCGTCGTTGAGGGGTTTATACATTTCCTGCGTAATGCAGGCACTCAAAACGTCTTATTTATTTGAGTTGAGTCACTTGATGACATCACAGTCTTGGAGCTCTGATCGTCAGTGAAATGGGTTCACCGGGTTTGTAAAATGTGTGTGGTTTTGTGTGATGAGCTCTGACATCATATTGAGCAAACATCAGGACACATTGACAAACCATGGAGGCCTGTGTATAGTGCAGCATTATAAATAACCCACTAGACTGCAGAGATGTAGATGATTATGGATTCAAACGGAAAGAGAGTGTTCTTGTAAACAATGGTAAATGACAATAACAGCTAATGACAGGTCTCACTGGGTGATAACAGTGTTTCCCCTCTGGGTTACATGAAAATGCGCTTGTCAGTTAGGGGATGCTATCTAGCGGCAGCCGTCAGGAGAATCATTATCTTCCCTTTCAGGCTGGCACTGCATTTTCATAAATTCATATCTTACATTTTAGCTTACATTGTTTTATTTGATGCATTCAGCACATTGTACTTACTGCACTTGACTGCTCAATCAGTGCCTACTGAACATAGTGATTACAAAACACATTCTAGTCTGCCATTAGGAGACATAAAACATAAACGCTGTCACTCAGAAAAGGCTTTGCATTGCTGCATGCCACACGCCATATTTAGAAACTGCTGTGAAAACAGAGGCCTATCTAAATTCACAGGACCAGTGTATTGGAAAAACCAAGCCAGTAAAACAAACACACACACCAAATAGTAAATCACATTTAGACAATAGGATATATTGTGTAGTCAAAATGAAGACCAATATAAAGCAGGTTTTCACTGCTTCACAGTGCAGAGCCTGTATTAAAAGATGGTTCAGGTAAATCCTGTGCAGAGCCAGATGAAAATGACCACGTCATTACAGATTATACTGTATCTGTCTCCCTGTGGTTATGAGACACGGATTAACGGTCACATATGTCCCATGTATTAATCTAAGGTTTCTATAACTTTAGTGAACTGTTTTATACACTCTTTCTCCAGTATAATGAATTGTCTAGACTGGCTGCTCAGCAGTTGACATTTCCAGTTCAGAGGGAGGAAATGTATCCTTCATTATGAAATAATTACACACCTGTCAGTTGGTTCAGGAGTTCTAACCACTGTAATCCTGCCAAACAATTCACGAATCAGCACAACAATTTACCAAAAGTACTTTTATCGCTGAGAATAACACAACATTGACATACATATACTTGCTGCTCGACGGAGGTCACAAATGACCTTACCGCCCGTAAATTCGATGATGATGCTCTTGTCTTTGTTCTCTGTCAAAAACATCGTGTGATTAAATGGCCTGAAACAGACTCTGCTAAAGCTTGCTTGTGTCATTCTCACAAGAGATCTTTGTCTTCCAGAATCATTAGAAAGCGCTCATCAGCCTTTCCCTCTTCAGTTCATTTTAATATTTAGCCATAAACCATAAAAGACAGGCTTGATTTCATCATGTTTAGACTACTGACATGTTCCGTATATGTATCACTAAAAAGCCCTTTCCATGCAGTGTGTAAAAAATATAACTAAAGCTACATTAGTTCTTCTAATTTAGAACATCTTCACTGAGTGCCCATATAGAATTCATTTAATGAATTCAGCCATTCACTCAATTTTTACTCATTGCCTATACGAGATGGCGACTGTTCCAGAGCCAGATCTACGACATTAAATGAGATACAGACATTCATTAAATTCATTGTTTTTCATTTTTATCTGGGATATTAAATTGATTTGATTTCTGTCTCCTAGTGGACTTTTAGCAGACATGTTCTTCTTTCAAAGGATGGATATATATATATCTCCTTACAGTGCTGTAGAATGAATCACAGTTAAGACACTCACCCTAAAGAACTCTTTAGTCGAGCCTGAGTCTAATGTGCCGTAGGCGATCTCCGTCTGTTTGGCCAGGTCTTCTGCACTCTCTATAGGAGACACCATCCTCTCCACGGTCAAGAAAGCAGCCAGGTTGGCTGTGTAGGAGGAGATGATGATGAGAGTGAAGAACCACCACACTCCTCCGACGATACGTCCCGACAGAGACCTGAAACAGAGGAGCAAACACGACGTGAGAGCGGGGTGCCCAGCCAACGCACTAGTTCTCTGGCCGCACGGCCGCCCTCCAGATCAGCTCAACACCCATGTATACACTCGAGACTAGATATGCATACACTGTTTCATAAGGTTTACACGAAACAAGGAAAACTATCTCCTTAAAGGAAGGCTGATTAATTTGATGGAAGATCACAAGTGCAATTATCAGAGAGCCGGTGAGGCTTTGACGATTATTTGACGATAGTTGCATGCCTGTATCAAGCCTGGAAATATGATTCAGTAAATATCACAGGTGCAATGTAGGTTTTTACCACATCTAAAGGCCATTGTGCTGCAATACGAACTCCAGAACTTTCACATATCTGACTACTACTACTGACAGAGGTTTATTGCACATGAGCTCCATCATTCTTGTAAAGCATCTAAGGGCTGATATCTGCTCGATGCCAGTGCAGGCCTCTTGCCCAGTCAGCTGATAATGTGGACATTAGACTTACTGAAACGTGATTATCATCGGCTTGAAACTGCATGGCAAGAGAAACTCCTTAATAAAAACTCAGTCTAGATTCCTTTGATGCTATGCCACAGCCTTTTGGATTAATTTATTACATCACTTCAATATTCACTGGAATTGCAGTACTTATGAAAATAAGTTTTATATTAGATGAGTGTACCAGAATACAAGTGCGTACCCTCAAGAATTACTGTATGCTTTTAACTCATAAATACACGGCATTGGAAGTAAACAATGATTATATCATAATAATTGCATTATTACAAAACAACCACAAACAAAATAAATATACTCACAATAACTACAAAACTTTTACTAAAAGTCTAAAAGTCCAAAAGTGTGCCCCCTTCCCCAACCACACACACACACTTATGCCCATGTACATTATGTCCCAAATGTACAAGCTTTAAGATCAAATTCATCAAATGTAAATTATTTAGACAAGAGAGGGAATGAACCGACTGTGGCTCAAGTGCTACGAGACTGTCGTGCTCCATTTTATTTAGGCCAGGGGGAGTATAATGGGTAATACGTCTCTGTCAGACAAATACCGCCCCCGCTTCACTCCGCTTCATGCAGACAACAAACACTGCATAACTATTAGGCCTAGTTAAACCATTCATTTGATGATTTTAAGACGTTGAAAGCTATTATTTACGTGAATGAGAATATATCAGTAAACTGTAGGCACATTACAGTTGCCCTAAATTTAACGCATTGTCATAAAGAATTGTTTTTGTTACTTAAAGTTGGAGTGAGCCGTGCTCGAGAAAGATTGTTGATATTTGAACTCAACACCCATACACATACATCTCTCTCTTCAGTGCTCCGTCAGAAGCTCCGCCCCTCACATCGGACGCGCACATTGGGACAGTGTTGTGTGGTCTGCACCACTTTGTTTGTGTTCCCACTTACGGTTGTGTAGTAACAACGGATTCTTTGTCAGCGTGGAACGGTGGCCAACCGGTAGCGCTGTGCAGCCACGTAAACCTCACTCTCCGACACCTCAAGAACACTCTAGTGACGGGTGCTAGAGAGCTTGCTAAGGAGTTTGCGCTGTAATCCGTGGGAGCAGGGTTAAAGTCCCAGGTCCCACACACACACACACACATGCACACACACACACACACACACCTAGAACTGACATCTAGCTGACTGTGGAAATACATTTGCTGAATTTAACTGCAATTGTATTTGATTGCTTAATCACCTATTGTCACACCCTGAGTTCACCTGTCGTGGAGTCTCCACCCCACACCAGGTGTTTCCCTATTACCCTCGGTGCATTTCACCATTCTCTGTTCTTCCAGATCGTTTGTCTTGTACTCTCGCTCCAGCGTTTGCCTCCCAGTGTTTCCGGTCCTAGTGTCGTCTACTCCCGGTCTCCCTTCTTCTGCCTGCCCGCCCCTTGGTACTTCCGCCTTCTGCTTCTCGGTGACAACTCTGACTGTTCTGGAGTACGAGCCTGCCTGACATTTATACCCAATAAACTTTTGTTGAACGCTATTGACCTGACTCCGTGTCCGCACTTGGGTCCCTGTATTTGCCGTTGTGACACCTATACTATAACTGAACGCTACTCTATGAGAACCGATTTGTTCAAAAGTGTGCAATGGTTTTCTATATTAATGACATAATCCTGTGTAAGGTGTAAGATTCTGTGTAAAATGAATTATCATGTGTAAAAAAAATTTAGTGTTTTAGTGAATAGTATTTAGTTGCCTGAGTATTATAAATATCATATTATAAACCATAACAGTGTTGGTTTTGTTTTCATAAGCGCTAGAAAATGTGCTTTCCTTGACGACAGCAGTATTCTCTTTGAATATATTGGCCATTCATTCCCTTGAGCAAAAACATGAAATGTGTTGGTATTAGGCAGATAACACTCTAACTGGGCTAGAATAAAACACAATAATCACACACATTATTATTTGAAAACTACACCATAAATATGATGAAGCAACTGATATATTTTCAGCAACCAAGCCAAACATTTTGGTCATACCTACCAAAGCATTAACGTTCCATTTCTATTCTTTAATCCTTTTAAACCCCATTCAAACACGCTTCATTAAATCTACGACAGACCTCTCCTTGAACCTTCCATTATTGCTCTTGACCTAGTCGCACACTACGACCGACCACGATCTTAGCCCAGAGCGAGGGACGGCTAAAACAATCCTCTGAGGAGAAAGGACGGGCATCCGATAAAGAGACATATGAAGGAAGAAAGGCGACATGCTGATGGCACGTGAAGAGCTTTACACTGGGGGGAAAGACATGAAGGTGTTCTCCACAATGAATACATTATATGCACCAAGATGATGACCGTAAAATGGGACATGCAGCAAAGAGACGGTAGCCCTCCAAGAGTCACAGTGAACGCTGGCTATGTGCACACGTGATGATGACCCCCTGTGCATTTTACAGCCCTCAGCATGGTGGATATGAGTTATTTTGTGGATGCAATGCATCGCTACTTGCATGCGCACAGGCTGGGATGTACACAATGTAGGCCAGGGCGGAGATAGCGGACCAGGGGAGGAAATGTTTGTGATGGTGGGATGGAGTGGAGTGTGTGTGTGTGGGGGTGTGTGTTGGAAGGGGGATGGTAACAGCGACAGTCAAAATAACATATATGCACCATGGCAGGATGGAGAGACGGGTCTGGCTATAAAATGCAGAGAGAGAGAGAGAGAGAGAGGCGGTGAGGTGACTTGGAAATGAACACGACAGACCAACCTTGGCGAGATATCGCATCCTTGCTGCATGAAGGCGCCCAGGGAGAACCACAGGCTATTAAATATCCCAAAGTCGTTGGGAGGGTCGGGGGGGCTCTGGGGATCTTTGGCCTCGTCGCTCTCGTCCAGATGCCACTCGTAGGGGCTGAACCGGCTCACCAGGAACAGCACCACGCTCACGCCGATATAGGCGAATACTATGCACATCCAGATCTCATAGGCCAGCGGATCCAGGAAGGAAAACACGCCAGGCTTGGACTTTTGGGGCTTCTTTATCATAATGGAAATGCCCAAGCTCATAAAGGGCTTAGAGAAGTCTATCACTTCCTCCCGCACCAACGTAATAGTCAGAGGAGCCACAGCTATGTCAGCTCTCTGTGAAAATGGGAACAGGCACACCAAGAGTTAGTTGAACAAAAGGAAGCAGAAAGACGTCAACAGAGCCCTAGCCAAACAGCAAATATTGATACATTTGTGGGGATATTGCCGCGCACGTATGCCAACTGATGTGTTTACAGTGTGGAGACTACGAACTGTTTGCTGTGATCATGATAATCTGACAGTTAGTCTAAAATGTAAATGTAACAGAGGGGGCCGATTGAAATACAGTTTGAACCCACTGAATGGGAGAGCTGCAATAAAGACACGCTGCCATTTCAAAATGAGTCACTTGAGTCAGCGGTTCTCATGTCTTTGTCTTAATCCAAATCTCCTCCATGAATCACGCCGAAGGTTGGGCGGACAGAGGTGGTGTGGCTTATGCAAACAGGCATGAATCAGCCTGCTAGGTAGCCTACACATTCATTATAGACTCTTTATAGAGCCTAGCGGGCTGCCATAACCTTTAGGGCAAGAGCAGTAACTTGACCCCACACTGATCCAAATATACAGTATGTGAATATAAAACAACGCATAGATGAGCGTAGTTCAGGGGATTTAAGCACATCCGAGTTCTATTAACCATTATTGCATACACATTTCTTTACAGAAGAAAGACACAGATGAACTGGTTTGTGATACTCATATCAGCTACTTCAGGGGTTAATTATTCTGAATATGTGTTTCTACATAAATGACCACAAGAATGCAAAGACTACTTTTGAGCATATTGCCATGTACAACACATATAGATGGCAGTTTTAACCAATTAAGCTTGTAGTCTGCTGTTACCTAAGATGTTGTCCAAAAGATAAATAACTCAAAGTACTGCAGTCTTCATGTGGGCGGAAAATATTTAGTTAAGTACAGCTCCTCAAAGTACAAGAGGTGCTGAAGGTTATTCTTCTATTACTATAGTGACAGTTCTTCTAGCTTCAAGGCCAATTAATCAAGTCGGATAAACAGTGTGGGATTAGAACTGACTTCCATGACAGTCAAGCGGCGTACCAGTGTCCACTTACCCCATACACCAGTTCACCCACCATCCCGTTCCACGTTCTGCTCTCTGGATCTCTGGCACCGTACTTTCCGTCCGCGACTATGGACAGTTTATATCTTATCCCCACATGCTTCGCGATCTCAGAAGCTAAATCGACACAGTAGCCTTCGTATCTCTCATTACCCTCCAGCTGCATATGGTTTCTCTTGTACATCACGTACGGAGCCTCCTGTCAATCAGACACAGTGTTGAGAGCGTAGCACGTGCACAGCGGACACACCTCTAGGGTCACGCCACAACCACATCTCCCCGCTGGACGCATGCACGCGTGCTCGGGTGACAAAACATACACACAAATGAGGCGAAATGGACGAAACACAAACAGAACGCGGCGCCGGCGGGGGAGAATCGCTACACAGAGTCGCAGCAGGCATGGCGCCACGGTTTCACAGCCAAATGCAGTGGAGTGGCGAGGCTAGGGGGGGGCTAGCGGGAGCAGCTAAGCAGATGATGGGTACAATGAGGAAGGGGCGGGATGCTAGCATGTGGCCCTTCATGCTAACCTACTGCCCGGTCATACTCTGTGGGTAAAGGTAATGGATAATGGGCTGCATTTTGCTTTACATCAGCAGAGAGGGAGAGGAACACTGAATGGAGCATTTTCCTGTTCATGAAGTAAATATCAGTGGCGGGGAAGGAGTAAGAGCCTGCTTGACTTCACCAGCGGCAAATGCTTTAATATGCAGGATGATCCTATTATGCGCTAAGCTGATGTTAAAGACTCAACAAGCAAGGGCCTGAGTCATTCATATTTGCTTTTCATTTAAATGTAACTTCATAATTCTCAAAATATTAGCAAAAGATTATATTCATGATCTTTTACATGAATTTTGTGGAAGTGTAAACTGCTATCAGATGGAAATCAACATTTATATCTGTGTTTATGACATATTTCAAGATAAAATGTGCAAGTACGTTGCTTTAAGACATAGGCTTATAGCAAATTTGTAATTCCTCCCCTCAAATAAATATTGAAATGTAATGTGTGTATACTTGACCATTATGTTTGTGTCTGCAAATTGTTATTGCTTATCATAATAAGTAATGCTGGCAGTGATAATGAAATTACTATGGATCTACCCTAGCATTAACTTGTAATTTCTTGGAATGGTACTGTATGACTTTTACGTTCCGAATTTGCCTAATATGAACACACAATAGGCAAAGTCAGAAGGAAGGCCATGGCTTTAAATGTAAGAAAAGGCTTACCTTATCTTACATTTAAAAATGATCAGTGATTACTAATTCACCTAGATTACTTAGCATCTACACAAGTCAGTATCAATAACCTTAAATCTAGACCCTAATAAACCATAAAAACACCAATTACAATGGATGCAAAAGGAACCTTGCAGAGCTATCATTCAGAACTATCCTTTCCAGGAAGAACCTGAGATATAATTACAATTAATTAAAATAGAAAATACAGTTTGCAGCATTCACGTGTTCAACCCATTGAAAGACAAATGATGATAGCATCTGTCCCTCGTGCCACTGAGAGTTTACTTAATGAGAGGGAAATTGATTGTTACTTACGCATGTACTGAATGTGAATAAGACGCCGTCTATTCTCTACAGTTATCATTACCAAAGCCGTTATTGTGATGTCACTGCTACGACAGGCCACCGTAACATAGAAACTCAAAATGCTTTGGCACCCACACGGATACAGTTGAAACACTCATTGTGCATCGACTGTTTCAACATGTAGTGAGTGGATGGAAAGCAACTCAAAATAACAATTCTACCCTCCCAGGACAGAATGCAACAATGGACACCTTGACCTTGAGTGGCAGAAAATTTTTTGGGTGGAACATTGAAAACCTGCTTGGAAAGTGTACCATAATAGTAGTGACCACAATTGTTCGGTTTTCCACAGAAGAGGTTTCATTGCTGACCGGCTGGTCCGTTACATATACAAATTTTTCGTACTCGTTCCAGTAGCCGATCTGAAAGGGACACAAAGTTTGTCAGTTATTCACAAGAAGCAGAGCAACACCATTACAGTAGAACCTCCAAGTCCGTACGAGTTGGAAGGCTCTCTCTGTACAGATAAAGACAGCATCCACGCTGGCTAAGGAAGGACATTATCAGCTTCAAGTGGCAGCTCTCACCTTACCTGTCCTACACTTTGTGGAGGCGTGTTCTATTCCTAGCTAGGCTCCTCCGCCATTGTTCTCTTACATAACATAAAGCAGCGCCTACGCAGAACAAGCATAATAAAGCACAATAATAATACTGATCCTTGTAAGCAACTAAATGCATGCTTGTGTTCCACCGATCATAATATGACAGTGGAAACCTTTTTGTGTCAACCGACTTTAAATTGGCGAGCTAAAAAGTTTTTGCGGGACTCTAATGAGCTCAGGCGAGGAGAATTGGATGTCTCCCGACTACACGCGCGCGCTTCAAGTCACGATACTCACTCTGTTGTCACTGCAGATCGCCTCGCGGTGCTCGTGGACGTGCGGGCTGCTGTACAAGGCCTTGTGAGCTGGGCTACGTGGATAGCATGGGGCCATTTTTCTTTTGAGTGTCAGCTTTTGTGGGCTCCCCGTCAGAGGTCAGGGTCATTGCGCTCCCATGGTGTCAGCATTGGTGGTGTGCGTGCGTGTGTGTGTGTGTGTGTGTGTGTGTGTGTGTGTGTGTGCGCTTGCTTCTGAATGTGTCTCTATCTATTGGTCTGTCCCCTACATCCCAGTGGCAGGGGTCAGAACCCAGTGTGTGGAGATACGTGAAGTCAGTGTGGTTATGCTGTTGACGTCACAGTTGAGTCAGAAAGCCTTCCAAGCATTTCACGTCGTCTGGTATTTTCTCCATAATGTGCAAATGTCAATATCAAATATCAAATGCCGGTCACGTAATGCAGTATTTAATGTTCCATAAAATCCAAAGTGATACAGCCCCTACTCACCCTCCTGGGACCTGCTGACTTCATCTCGTACACGTCGATCGTGTAGTTAGATCTGCGACCAAATGTGTCGAACTGGATGTTTCCCGTCATGCCCGGTACTTGGACCTGCCAGACACAAACACAGCTCCCATGTTTGCGTAAGAACTGCATTGAACACTCCATGTTGACACCATGAAGCCCATAAAGGCATGACGGTTGCATTAAATGAGCATCTGGACTGAATATAGATTGTACAGTGTAATATGCATTGAAACGTACAGCAACGTCTTAAATTGGTCCCCTAGAAGCCCTACTTTTATGAAGATCACAGTTATTATAACTACATTATCATTGAACCATTAACAAAAAAGTGCATTTAGTGTTATTCCATTCCATTCCATCCATGTTGGCAAGTATATTCTCCAGTGAGTTAAAGAAAGTATGTACTGGGTATGATGATGTAAACAGTAAACTAAATAAGCAGATGCTGCTCCTACCATTTTCAGAGCTCTCTCTATGTCAATGCCTTGGCTCCAGGGTACAGCCGGGTTGGCAAGGCAGTCTCCTGCACTTCCCCTACGAGATACATCCACTCGCTGGCGCCGCAGGTACCGAAAAGCCTCCACAATCACCAGTATGGCATCATGAGTCAGTGCTGATGTATACTGAGGACCAGGTCACAAAGACGGCATACTTGAATGCACAGCTAGACGTTTGACCGCGTTGCTATCATAAGATGTTCTTGGAAAAAGTGTAGTTGAAGAGTTACTGAACAAAAGTAAAAGAAAAAAGTGTTACTGATGTATGCAAGGGTAGTCGGTGTCTGTACAAGCTGTATTTTACAAATGACAAGCAGTTGACAGCTTGTAGTTTGAGCGACGTCTCCCTTACGATGGCGCATATTCTAATTTGTAAGTGTGAGAAAATAGAGATGTCTTTTGGTGAACATGGAATTAAACGCAGGAGTGACAAGATTTGCTTTGCTGACCTTTAGTGGAGTGTTTTTGGCCTCTGGAAATTCTCTTTCATCCAGCCGTTCCCAGCGCTGAAGGAATTGCTGGACAATTGGGCTTTCTGGGTTGATGATCTGGAAGCCTGTAATGTTGGCTCCCCCTGCAAAAACCTTGTCCAAGCTCACATTGGAAAAACCCTGAGAGCAAAGATCACAAGTGGCATGCTATTTGTGTTAGTAGAGCTCTGAATTATTAACAAGAAATTAAGACTAATGTATATAGGAAGGGTTATCAGGTGGTGGAACATTGCTAAAAACCAATTCATACTTTCCTCTGAAGGAATCTTAAAGCAAACGGCATGTAAAACCACACAGATGTTTAGTTATCTGTTCTAGACCCCAGTGTGGATATGGGTGGAGCTATATGATGCTAATTTGCTGAGGTCAGCAAACTGCATACGCTCCAATCCACAAACCAATCATAAAGTCTGTTGTCCCAGTGGGCAACAAAACTTTCATAGGAAAGATAGGAAAGTCAGAAGACATTAAATCACAACACCCATTTGTCAATTACAGGCCATTTGTATTTGGATGCATTGTAATGCGACACAGCACACATTTGCATTATGATGTGGCATAGTAATGCATTGCACTTCATTATGCATTGGTTTGATATATATAGGTTTAGCTGCTGCAGTTTACATGGCGTTGGATTCTCATTGTGCTTACCAGGTTGGCGAGGATGTAATGGTATCCTCTGCTGTTTTTCCCAAGGACAACCACCTTTAAGGCAGAGGGAGGATGACAGACGTCACATTACAGCAATGCGAGCCTCTGCATGAACAGAGATCCAACCGTTTCATGATCACAAAGCAGGACTTTACTTTACTATTGCGCACCAAATGTACAAAACATACCAGAACCCAATCCGCCGCTTATAAATGCAGAATTTAGTCCTGAGCCGATTTTCTCACATTTGGTTGTTGTCTTTTGGAGAAGTTGGGTTAGAGATTTAGCATGAGACAGAGAAAGAGAGATAGAGCGAGACAGAGAGAGAGAGAGAGAGAGAGAGAGAGAGAGAAGGAGAGGTGTATGAGAGAGATTTGTAAGGGTATAGGGGTGACTTTGCATGTGTGTGTGTGCGTGCGCGTGTCCCAGTATGTGTGAGACTAAAGAGAGAGAGTCTGATGACAGTGCGTGTTCCTTCCTATTAACTTCAACATGTAAAATAAGGTCATGGCTGAGCAGCTGCTCTACAGTATGGCCCTGTCAAACGAGACTCCCTTGGTTGAAATCGTATGTTACACAAAAGAAAATAGCAATCAATCCACCTATCTTTAGCCATGTCTTTCTGTTTAGAGTCACAAGGGGTTGGTGCCTATACCAAAATAATTACTTCTCTCTCTCTCTCGCTCTCTCTCTCTCCCTGTGGGAAGAGGCAGAAATTCCAGGGGAAGGGATTCGAGAAGATGCTGCCATGTGGGGGTGGAGATTTTCTTTCTTTCTTTATTTTGTCAACTCCCCCACAGTTTTGTTAAGTACTTTCAGATGCTAAGACTATTGGAATAGCAAAGGTCCAGAGAGATATTTTAAGCTCCCCCTACTGTAGGTGTTTGTGTAACCATATAATTGAAGCGAGGGCATGCATTGTTGTGATGCTTGGTGTCTTTATATTTACATAATATACCTCCATTATATTCCTTCTGGAGGTCACCGCCACTTTTCTGGCATGCCATAATAACACTTCACTAGTTAGGGAATGGCACAATACAGAATATCTGAAATAAATCTGTCCTATATTCACACCGGCCCATCACATTCCTTTGCTATACTTCAATATCTTTCAATTGTCTCTTGAGAGAAAATGCCCTTGATCCCTCACGGTTTGTCCTCTAGCCCGTGTTTATATCTTCAGAGCAATTCCAGCAATAAATCCTATTACTTTCCTGAACAATTGCACTGTGCTTGACATTCAATACATGATAACCAATGTGCCGCTCATCCCCTCTTAGAGGAAATTCTGTGAGTATCTTTAAATCACAAAAGTTAATTAATAAACAACCGCCTCCTTATTTCACAACACAGCAAGCATATAGTATAGAAGCAGCAATAACCTAGACTATATAGGGACTATATGTCCCTGGTTATATGTTCATAATAAAGAGACAGTTCTGCTTTGAATCTTGACAAAATAAATATACAGAACCATCTTTGGATTTAGTTGTTGTGCAGGGTGCAGGATCATAAATTGATCAGATTAAAGAAGATGCATGAAAAAGTTGTGGTTGTGCTGCCCTTGTGGTTAAAACCGGCATTACACACAAAATATATTTAAATTAAGCGGGAACACGAAAGTGCAAAACCCTGCAGTTCATCGAATGACCGCTTGAGGCTGCCTGCAAAAGGGAGTCAATCCCCATAGACTACAATGTTAAAATGTCTGACCTTACAGCTAAAATAAACATGTTTACAGCCTTGGTCTCTATAGCTAGTTCATGCCAACTGTACGGGGGGTGCATTTCTAAAAATAATAATATAAATATAACTAATATATTCACCATGCATTTCTCCCATTATAATGAATAGGGGGCATAGGGGGGCATTGCAGGTGGAGTGAGGTACTGCCATGATGGCGACGGCCAGAGCCAGCACAGCACAGTGTTCAAATATGTTTTTGAGAAAAGCTATGGGTGACGTCACGGAGGGTTTGTCCATTTATAACCCTCCTCCTGTAGCTTCATATGTGTAAAGGTGTGCTACAAAATCTAAACAACCATCTGGGGCAGAAATCTAAATGGAGCAGTGTACATTTATAGTGTACCTTGAGATATACTAGGAATTATCTGAGGTTTTGGAGATACACCAAGCATACCCTGCAGAGCAGCGTTTTTGCTGTAATAAGGCCTGTGAGCATCACAAATATTTTTAGGATTGTGATGCTCTAGTTTCACAGCCGCCTGGGACTATTGCTTTCAGTCAGTGGCCTGAACCAATAGGAAGAAAGGCTTTACCGTCACTTGCACACTGATGTGGTTATAGGACCATAGCAAATGACATATCGCTTGGAGAGAGACCTGACTGCACCCTACAAGTAAGAACACAGCTCTAGTCCCAACGGTATTGATCAACTGCTGCATTTTTAATGGCATTGAATGGAAATTAAAATCTGGGTGCCATTATGCACTGTTGTAACCTGTTATTAGTCCAATTCATGTGTATTCAGGCTATAATCGATTAAGATCAAATTAAATATAACGACGCTTGCTGATGGTGCCTAAGCTTGTCAGAATGTGAGATTAGCGTGAAGAGAGTTAGGTTCGAGTGTCAGGAGACGAACAGAAATGGTTCAACCTTCTACCCAGGTACAGAATATTTTTATGTTTGTGTTTCAGTCGGCGCTGGCAAAAGACTATTTTGCATTGAAGTTGTGTGCCAGAGACAAAAAATTGGCTGTAACTACCACCTGCTTCATCTTGTCAGTGTTGCTATGAAGCAAACAGAAAAAGCCTTTGATTACAGAGTTTAGCCTGTAAAGAAAGACCTCGCTGTTAGCATCAATGGTGCGTTTCGGGAGAAAAACCAAAAGTCATTCTAACGTAGTTGGCTGGTAAGGTGTCACAGGCAACATCTTTGTAAAATAAATATCTACCAGCATGATTAGTCGTCTAGGGAGTTGTCCCCCATCCTGGCTGTCTGTCTGTCTGGACTGGACAGGCTCCAGGCATTGGCGGCTTTAAGATGTGCATGGCACCCAGACCATTAGATAGAGTCCCTAGCTCAAATCTATTCTGCTTGAGAAGCCTGCAGCCACAGGCCTGTGCACTACTGGATGTGTGCCCAAGTTCCTTCAGGGCAATTTGATTGCTTTCCCATTGATGGAGGCTTCTGTTTGTTACAATGATTTGTTATCTGCCTACTCCTGAATTAGCACTGGCGTCCTGCAGCTGATAACCGCCCTGTTTGCCCATTTATCTGAATATACCAATCCCATTTGGTCTACAAGGAAGAATTTGATGAGAAATTAATCTGAAAATGATCAGCCCAAGCCTTAAATTTTACTTAAATTATCAAATGTATGTAATTTAATAGAGCTTCAACTGACGTCTTTTCGCTGCATCAAGCTTCCAACAACATTCACAACCCCCAAACATCAATTCCCATTCAGGCTTCGATTTCCAGCACTCGGGTGTCATTTCAGCCAACAGAATCCTCTTATTTTACTATTACACAATGGCGTGTAATTCCAGTGTTCCACTGGGCACACAGACCTTCTCTGATTCCATCGCCAGCATTGCACTGCTCTTTGACTGATATCCCATAAGCCTTCATTCTTGCCTGCACGCCCCCACCCATGCCGATGAATTCACTGGGCTCCCTGTCCACAGCAATTGGCAAACAGGTCCTATGGAGAGAATTACAGTGCATGCTGACTCCATTATTGATGAGATGCCATTGGAAAGGAGGCTGTGTGTATCGCACTTGTCTTTTCCTAGGTCCACATATTTGCATAGTGTTCTGTTCTCCCCTGAGTGGAGGGTAACAGAATGCAAACCAACCAATGAAAGATCACATCTGAACCAAGGTGTGAGTAAATACATTTACATATATATTAGGGCTGTC
>JAODLL010000006.1:1917404-1936176 GCA_026546735.1 Forbesichthys agassizii | reverse complement strand
TTATTATTATGATATAATCATTATTTCCATAGCCATAGTTCATAGCTCACAAATCTCAACACTTCACTGGGTGATGGACATGGGTCACCACGTTGTCTGGAAGACAAGTATTGTCACGCACTTGTCTGACCTCCCTTAGGACAAGATGATTAAAAGCATCACTCTCATCATCAAATGTCAATGAAAAGGACACAGCCAATAAAGCTTTCTTAGGTAAAGAGCATATTTTGGGTGATTTACGAAGGGGATCTATGCAGGCGGTCTGAGCGGCAATGAAGACAAACCTGTGCTAAAGGTCAGAGTGTCCTCAGGCCAGACATAATGAAGGATCATTATGTCAGGGGCATGGCCCTTACACACCTCAGCAGAGGACAGGAGGTTAGGAGCTGCATGTGATTAATGGTTTGGGTGTGCACGCATGCCCATTCACATACACACAGGCGCGCGCACACACAACCACACACACTCACAAAAATACTGTAATATAAATCTTTGCCAAAAAGGTTGAGGCTTCCGTAAAATATTATGTATTACAGTTTATTGGCTCCCAGTGTAATTGCATGGACCCAATAGAAGGGCTTGTAAATACTTTATTGGTTGGATTGAACTGATAGCATGTGTCTGTTAGCCCTTGCTTGAAGGAAACGTAACAAGCATCCAGTTAGGAAATATTGACACAGTGTTCAATTGGAACGGACTGTATGCCTTTAACACCTCACACAAATCAACTTGGTTTAAAATGTCACAAAATTAAGTTAGTTAATCAGTTAGTTAATCAGTTAGTTAACGCAAGTGTCTTGTGGCTAGTTTCAGACTGACGCAGTTGTCGTGTTCCCGTCCAGCGCCCACATTGTTGACAGTAAACAGCCACTGCACTTGCACACATGTGAGCACCCATGTGTGTCTTGGTATAAACATGAGGTGTGGTCTGGCACATTGCTATCTTGAGGCAGCGGGAAGTGATTGACTGACAAAACCTGGTCTGAAGTCAACAGTGCAGCGCATTATCAAGATAGCAGTGTCTATGGCATGCTTTCACTTCGCTTTGCAAACCCGCCAGTATACTAGCAATCTGCCACGGTGCAAGCCTGCATAGCCCTGGAAGACCCATTTTAGTCCAAAGAAAACATCACTTTGCGCTTTATTTTTATTTTTAAGACTACATGTACATAGCCAATAGGTTATATTGTCTTACCATTGATACCAAATGTGTTTTTGTTTTTTTAGAAACATTTGTAAATATGTATATTGGAGAGCTAAGTGACGTCGGACATTTATCACCTCAGGTCTTATAACGCTAGGGAATAGGAAATAACAATCTGATTTGTTTATTGTGTGTTCCGCCCCAAAACACCCTATGAATAATGACGAGAGTAAGTACAACCCTTTTGAACCATGCGTCTGATGCAGCGACTTTTTTGTCCGCCGCTAAACTAGAAAAAGTGGACTTGGACACGCCCAATATGCCGTTTGTGCCTTGCGCTTTAGACTCACCGCTTAGATGGTTAAAATAGGGACCATGGTCACAACAATTCCTTAGTAACCATGCACAAAACACGTCTGAATTAAAACTACAAGAACGATTACTAGGATAAGATGTTTGTTTGTCTTGTAGGCTAGATTAAGCCGATGTGACCTCAATCAATGTTCAAGACACAACAACCATTCCTAATTAAATACACCTGTTCACCATGTACCCTATTTTAACAATGTCCTCCAAATGAGATGCATGAGACCTGAGGCGACTATAATGCAAAAAAAGGTCTGGAGTAACAGCAGGAAATCAAAACAGCAGCAGGGTAGCGCGTCTGTTTACGGAGAGGTTGTAAAAAAAGAAAGAAAGTTCTTTGAGTTTTCTATTTAATGACGAAATGAAGGCACTCTGATGAGGTAATAGAGAGGCACGTTTTAATCCACATGGGGGCAGTGTGCTGGTGAGATACCTGCTCTAGAATGGAGTTGATCCTGTCCACCTCACAGTCAATAAGGAAGCGCTTCTCCTGCCGGCGATCCATCTCCTCGATGATGCGCCTGTACTCAACGGGGTCCACGATGTTGCCCACCGAGCGGGCCGTCACCTGCCAGTTCTTGGCCACAGCAGACTCCATGATGGCCTGGAGAATAGCAAAACCTGGGGAGAGGAGAGAAATGTGTGATGCGGGCTATGGTTTGCTTTAGTTTAACTCCATTCATTGAGGACAGTCAGGAAGACAAACGGAGAGGTGGAAAATAACCACATACTCTACTCTCTAAACTCTAATGAGGAGTAATCTCTTTCCATGTTATTCTAAGCGCTTCAGCTTCATAGGACATTTTGGTTTCAACTAGATGCTGGAGACATATTCGCTTTTTGAAAGAAAGCCAATTTCTTTTAATTACCAGTATGACACTTTATCTGAGCGTTCGACTTGGCTGGCTAGAATTCTCTTAGGATATCAGTAAACCAAATTAAGTAAATGTAATATATAATAACAATGAGAAAAACAAAACTATTCTACTTGTGTATGCATTGTCATTACAATGTAAATCTTACTTCACGAGAAGAAGAGAGCAAATATCAAATGGAAGAGAGTTCCAGAACATCCTGTATACATGCAGTACATCTACATACATCTGACTGACTACTGACAATAGGACATTCATGAAAGTTAATTGTGTCAATAAGTAACTTTGCATTTCTGACAGAGCAAAGCAGCGTATTAAATACATAGATAGACAGCAATGACCCTTTAAAGGGTAACAGCTGTATCAAATAATGTTATTTAATGGCACAATAACACTATCAACAACACAGTAAATAATAGTTCACCTCCCTCCAGTTAAATATTAACCACCAACCAATTTATAACATGAATCGTGCATTAGCATATTTCCATTATTTGCACAGGCCAGAACAAAAGATGGACACAGGGCTTGTGTTAATGCACTGTGGCGGGAACTCATTATGTAGTAGGTCATAATAGATACAGTAGAATGGCGCTGTTATACGGTTTTGTTTTAACAGCCTTATGAGAGCCAACCAGCTGTAGCTGGCTAAACTCACTGAGCAGAAACAACATTGAAGACACTGCGCTATCCCTTTGTCTTATGGCTGAGGCTAAACGTGCTGATTCAATAGAAAATATGAATATTATTACTGATGCTGAATGAGCCAGTGCAGATAAGGGTCTAATGTAAATACTGGCTGCAATGAGGCCCGTCTACTGCCTGCTGCATCCTATAGCATGGAAACCTCCACTGCCTTAATCCACACACCGTGCTATTGGCTCTGTGTCTCCACATGCAACACGGGGGAGACACCATAGCAACCATTGGTATGCTGTCATATCATTTTCCATCTTTTAGTGAAAATTAAGACATTAAAAATGTATTATTAGAGTGAGTTGGTTAGACAGACGTCATTTCCAGTGGGTGGGGAGTCTAGCCAACATCACCAGCGTTCTACAATATAATTATCCGAGTGTTATAGCTCGCGTTTCTAGACTGCAGCTATGACCAGTTCTCCTTGTGTCATGTTGGTCTTCAACAACGCTGCCATCCTCTCTCGATCCCTGCATTAGTGACCGTCAGGAAGAAGTGCTCTGCAAATGGCAGTCAAATTAGGTATGGCCTTTGAAGCAAAACTATCCATAGTGCACCGCGGTACGGCATTACAGTCGCGCGGCCTCTCAGGAGGCAGCAGGTGGGCACACACTATAGCCTACACACTCTGGGAGGTTAAGAAAATGCAACGTGGCTCTCGATGTTGCCGTCCCTGCCAGAGCGCTATTAGAAGCACTGGTGTTATAGATAACATGCAGGGGTGACCTCTGGTTGGTCAGACGGGGGATGGTTCTGTCACTGTCACCTCCATTAAAACACTCAGAAGTATTATCCCAGAGATATGGGCTCAGCCCGCATCAGGGAAACACAGAGGAAATTAAAAGGCTTACACCAGAGCATCAGATCTTTTCACACTATCACCCTAGACATAAAATTGTATAGACTAAGCAGGGCAGTGCCTGACATTTAAACGTGTTACTGGCTGCTTACGAAAAGGATTTGGGAGGATTTTGGAATTATTCCCTTATGAGTTGTATTTTTGCTGCATTTCTTGACGCTCAAGAGACTTTGACATTTTAAAACGTTACACTTTGGTGCACTGGCTATCAGAATGCATGAGATGGAAAAACATGCTTCACAGAAAGAGTGTCTGGAAAATAAACATGTTGATGTATCCTTACCATATATTGTCACATCAAAGCCCAATGTCACAGAGCATCCAAAGTCACATTGAATACTGTATATAAATCTGCTGCATCATTTTACTCTGTGGGAAAATGTCAAAATGCAAGATATAGCTGACTTTGTAAACAGATGGCATGTTTCACACAGGCCAGCGGGCAAGGCAGAGATGAAGGACATTTTCACAGTCAAAAATACCTGCTGCATGTGCACACAATAAATAATAAAACATGGGAAAACATTCTGTTACAGTGAACACATATATAGAGAAAAAAAGATAATAGTAAAAGAATAGAAAATAAATCAAATTAACAATATTCTTGTTACTGTCATCTGCTACCACAGCAGCGGAACAGATGCACCAGTTTTCAACTGGATAGTTATTTCTCTTGTATTCTCACACCTGACTTGTGACTGGCAGACTGAAAACAGTCTGTCCACCTTTGAAATAAATACATACAATCTACATTACCATACAAAAATGTCTGGTGCAACATCTTAAAAATAGGCTTAGATGCCTTTCAAGGTAATACAATACGTCAGGTGTAAACCCTGGTGGAATATGCACCTGTGCTTTGAGTAACAGTAACTGATTTTTCTATGCCAGTATTGTTCAAGGCCTTCTACCTAGCAGACAGTTAGAGTAAGGGAAAGTAGACAGCGTAATGGAAGAGTTCACTGAGGATACAGCAACAGCTCTCGGCCTTGTGATATTTTCCCCTTATGTGTCTTGGGCAATGGATCACATCAATGCAGCTCTCGGTATGAGGTCTCATCTGTGACTCAGTCGTCCCATACAAGCAAACACCCCTCCCCCACCCCCCACCCCCCCCCCAACCCCTACTATCCCCCACACACGCACACACACACACACACACACACACACAAAGAAGGTGCCCTCTTTAAATTTCTCTGGCAGGCTCAGATTTTTGTTATTGAGATGAGCAGCCCAAAGCTGAGCGCCCCACGAGGGGAGTTCAGAGAAAGAGTCTGAATCAACTTCAGAGATATCTCTGAAAGATCTCAAAGCATCTGCTTCCACAAAGGGCGATATTATAGCTTCAATAGCAGTGACGAAACCAAGTGTGAGCCGAGATCGAGTGTAATGGTGGGATTAAAGTGGGAACACCAAATAGGGCACGTTTTAAAGGAGATGAAAAATAAAGGAACACAAACATGACATGAAAGGAAATAAAAGGAATGGAAAAGGGCCAATTAGAGAGCATTTCCAGCGTCGCTGACAGTGCTCCACGGAGAATCTGCTGAATACGTTCCTACTTTAAAATGCAGTGAACACCATGGCCTTGCCAAACCATTAATCAGGCAAAACCAATGTATACTTTAACAAGAGATGTGTTTTGTTTTGTTTCCTTCTTTTTCCACACACATTAAATGAAGTCAAGTTTCAATTGTGGTTAAAACATGTCTATACTAAGGCGTGTGTAGGGGAGCACACAGATAAAGATATCTCTTCTCCATGAACCAGATACTAAAGTAGAATTTGCTGCATTGCCTGCTCTTTTTTGAACCCGTTCCCTGCTAGGCTACAAAACTAGGGAAATCTCCAAAACACACCAAACTGTAATTTCCTTGTGGGCAAAACAGCCACAGTGAACATCACATCAATCTCTTTCATAACGCAGAATGAGTTCTAACAGTCCCGCGTTACTCTAAAAGCCAGCGTCTCAAAATAGACGGGAGGCATTTGAATGACCCAGAGACAAGTGGGCCAAGGCATAAACAGGACAGTGCTTAATAAAGCAGAGCAGTCTTCCATTAGTCACCTTGCTCCTCAACCATCATTAGATGTGACAAGCTGGATGTCTCATAGACTCATAGAGGGTTGGTAGACGTGTGTGTGTGTGTGTGTGTGTGTGGGGGGGGGGGGGGGTTATAAAATGTGTGCTCCAAATTTCTAAAGTAAATAACATTTGGTGTGTCTGACAGGTCTTGGCCCTGCGTGGGACTTGCTATATTTCTGGAAGGAAGAAGTAGAAAGGCTTTGCTGAGTCTAGCGTTCTTTCCCCAGACTATGCCTTTGTGAAGGATGTTTGGTTTCTATTTGCACTTCTTATTTTTTGAAAGACAACACTAAAGGAGAGAGGACAATCTCTATATATTGCCATCAGAGATCAAAGCCATATCTCTAGGAAGATTGATGAACAAGCTACATACACGTATATACACAATAGAGGTAAAATATATAAAATATATTATTGATTTATTAAGAATGCATACAAAATTAGATGGAATATGTTTAATATTGCAGCTGTTACAGTATACAGTATATATATTGGGTTCTACAGTTAAAAAATTAAAAATATATATATATATATATTAAAACTGCATATAACATATAGAACAAGAGTAAATACAGCAGTGTTTTGTGATGATGACTCAATCGTCTGGGTGGATGAGCTGTCCATGGTGCTGAAATACTGACTTCTGCAGTGGGAAGTGGTATTTACAGTATGGACCTATCCAACCCAGTTACATAAATACTGGAAGCTTCACCAAGAATTGCACCAAAAAAAAAAAGTCTCCCTTTCGCTCTGACATCATCAGTGCACGACATCATCAGTGAAGACATCAATAACCTCAGTTTGAATGTGTCTTTTCTCATGCGGAGATGCCTAGACGTAGAACTCCGGACATTAATGCCATTGTAGCAGTGCTTTGATATTAAAATACCTTGGGCATAACAGCATAGTGTTTGACAAAGAAATGCATCGTTCTACAATGTTACCCAGGGAATTTGTTCCATGAAAATGCTGCAGCCACACATTTACAAGTAACCATTTATTTGGCCTTTGCAATAGAAATCAATATCCAATCAATTCTCGCTTCGTTAGTTAATCTACTGCAGCTTTTACTCAAAGCTTTTTGTATTCTGCAGTCAATAAATTCTTGCAGTTCTATTTTCTAATAATAATAATACTACATTTAACATGATTTTAGACTGTACTGCATCTGCATGCCTTTAATCTGCATGCACAGTATGGATAGATTAGCATCATACAGGTACCTCTGATTAGGGGTGCACAATATATCGACTCAGTATCGTTATCGCAATATCACGTTGCGTAATATCATATTGAAAATGTAGCAGGAAGCGCAATATTCCGTTTATTTAGTGGAGAGATGAGTCCATTGGCCGTGTGGCTTAGATGTGTTTGATTTAGACAGAAAAGTAAGATGTGTGGAGCAAGAAGCTCATGACATAGTAGAGATTGAAGAGGAAACATTAGTGGGCAAAAAGAATGCCTCCTTGATAGCTTGGAAATACGGTCCAATATGTTTTGATATGTTATAAATATATTTTGATGCATTTTCCCATATCCTTGGTGTTTTAAACTTTATTTAAAAATATCTAAATTAATATCGATATTGCAATTTTCATTATCAATATCACATTTGATCAACATCGTGCACCCCTACCTCTGAAGTGAGTTTTCTAAATCAGGGCATTTTGGGTTCTACAATGTGTACATGCATTACAGGGGAATTGAATGGCCAAGACCTCATGTAAACACTCACCTTTCCTATAAACACTTTATGGCTTCTTCATAATCTACGCAAGCTACGCAGATGCACACGTAGCACTTTCGTTTGCGCTTCGTGTCCACGTAGCTTGCGCAGACAGAACTGGATATACATTGGAAAGTTAGGCAGGGACATGTCTAACCTAACCTCGTTAAACGTGAATTAACCTTTTGAAAGGAAATACCCTACAGTCAGGATAGTTATTTGAAACGATCATTATGTGTTTAGTTGGATACCACTGTGTGGGTTCAAAGCAGAGGATTGTTGCATCACTTTTTTACTAAATCACAGGAAGCCATCATTTTCACATGCAGGTTTCTGCTCTTGGGAAATGTCAAATAATGTACAAATACAGCAAATTGTGGAACAAACCCAGTGCTTACATTTTATTTTTTACTCTGCATCGCCAAAATCACTGACATTTTCTTTGATTTACAATTTTAGTTGTATTTTGCATAATAAATTAGATTTACTTTCAACAAAAGGTGTTGCTGTATAGTCACAACTCCTTAACCAACATTTACTATTTGGTAATGGGTAGTCAGAGCCAGCAACTGCTCCTGACTATCTCTACTCCTGCTATAGCCTCTTTACAATTGACATGACAGCCTGATAACTGACGAATTCCCCGGTACTGCAAAACGTATGAGGAGGACCACAGTGTTTGTCCACAGCATGGGGTCTGGCCTTATTGATGTGCGTCAAGCTCAAAGTGAAGGTGCTGTAAGGTGCTCACACAGCGAGCAGATGTCTTGCGCCACTCTCCATCTCACCCACTCTATGTTAATGAGCATGCGTGCCTGGCTGCTGAGACAGGCTATTTAGACCGGTGTGATTAATCAGATGTTTCTCTGCAAAGACAAAATCAAGCAGACATCAAACAGCAGGCGAGTCTGATTACACTGCCCGATGTAAACCTTTTCCCCAGGCCCACCTTGGACAGGAAACATGCAATGCTTCCACACACAACACAAAGACTATTGTGTTGCAATTTCAGAATGAATCAACATCAGGGAATAACACCATATGTTCCCTTCCTCTTTTTTAAATTAAAAATGCAATTGATTCTGAGATACAGTACAGTATGTGCATTTCACATAGCATGTCCAACATTAGAGGAAAGGAAAGGAAAATAAAATTGTCTGTTAAGTGTAGCCATGGGGAAGGATCCTGAGCATTATTTAACAACCGTTAAATAATAATAAGGTAAATACCAGATTCAGAGCAACATAATACTGCAGGGAGAGGAGGAGTCTTACACTAGTCACGATAGGGCGGCTGGTTTAAAAAGCCTTTCCCGCTGATCATTACATCACATCCAGAGGTACCCGTCCTCCATAATGCCTGATTTCTACCTCAGCTTGAAACACAAGCGTGCACAGAGGTGGGGGAGGGGTAGAGAGAAGTGAAAAGGCTAAGATGTGTGTGAGGGTCATCCAGTCTGCTGACGTGAAACCAAAAAAAAAAAAAATGCCGTCTGGAGTCACGTTAAAGTCAGGTGACCCTTATGTCTGGACCCATTCATGCTCATAAGGGGCACCAATGCCACCTAAGACCGCGTTCACACGTAACTTCTTTTTTGATTAAAAGCTCCGGCCTGGGCTTTTTTCATTGTAAAAAAAAAACTAAAAACTAAAAAAGCAGCTGAAACGGTTGTTACGGTTGTTATGGTCTCACTACGCCAATTTTCTTCTGAGAAGTTGGACTTATTTCAACTGGAAAAGACACACACAGACACAAATACACACACACACGTGCACGCACACACACATTTTCTAAGAGCTTTTGAAGTATCTAAGAGGTATTGTGTATATTTATGATGGGTCTATCCTCTCTAATGAAGATGAAAGTGACATTTAGGCGATTATATTGCTCCGGGGCAGCAACACAGGAGGAGGAGGAGGAGGAGAAGGCTCAGATTGGCAGCTATCTGGGCGCTCAGCAAACACAAGCTGTGCACCATGTGGGAATCTCTCCCAGAACAACAGTGTTTACACCGTGTCCCGCTGCGGAAATGAGCGGCGCGTTACAGATGGTGGCATCCCAGCCCAGACCTAGCAGGGTGGAAAGGGACCTCATAAGTCAGGCCGAGCCTTCAGCGGGGGCTAGATCGAGGAGGCCCGCGAGGACAGGTTGATTGCGCCCAGGAGAGGCAATAAACTTGCTAATCACTTTCTGTCAACCCCAACAGCCAGACACTGTCAGCTTCCTGGGTCTATCACAGACCCAGAGGCGCTCTGGTCCACGTCAGCAGTACAGAGAGCTCCCGCAATCTGAAAGTATTACCCACTTCCTTAATGAGGTCACGCAGGAAAGTGAGCGAGTAGAATGCGATTATGAGAGCGTTTCACAAGTACTTCCATTCGCTTTGTGAGCCACTGAACGAAGGATTAAGAGGATTTGTTTGGGTGGAAGCAAGGTTTAAGCCACACATATCCAATTTATTGTGAAAATTGGCCCAAAGAAAGGCATCTTCACAGTTTGCTCGGGAAGAACCAGGGGCCAAATCCCTTTAATGTGCATGAATAAAATACCCAGTGGTGAGGTACACTTTATAGCCAATGTGAAGATGCTCAGTGTAGGAATCATAAACGCATGACATGTTACAAGAAAAAGTTCACTCACAGTTGCATGTATCACTCACATTATAACACCCACCGAACCCCAAAAGCGTGGATTGGAATAAAGATATGGGCAGAAGATTGTGTGTAGAGGAGTAAAAGAATGCACGTGCTCAGGTTTAAGGGGGCATACACAGTTACAAGCTAAAAAAAAACACAAAAAACTAATCCCGTTCTCTCATCCTCGTGAATGTATACATTCATTACTAGGTCACACAACTACAGATGTCTATACTGTGCCTGCTGCTGTAAACATGAAGATGGCATGACCGGTTCATAACACACCTGTAACGATATGCACCTTAGTGTTTGTCTCTATTTACGTCACCAGATGAGCCACAGGGGTGAAAGGAGACCCCTGTGCTAGTACTTATGCAAGTCATAGTATGCTCTGCCCTGTCTATATATAATCCACTTAGAGTTAAGTCATCGTCTGACAGAGCAGGTGAAATGCCTGGGGGTCATATTACAGCACAGAATAAGCAGCACCTGCGATTGCCTCATCCCGCTGAAGCAAAAAGCTATTGACTGTCCCTCAGAAAAGCATTCAGTCACACAGTGAAGCTATTTAGAACCATTACTAGCGGAGATTAGAAGGTATTAGGCCACTTAGAAGGAAGGCTTTTCATGTTAAAGAGAGCGACAGCACATAGTATTAAATGGTCTCTCGCGACGCAAAAGCATTCCCACCACCATGTCACTTTCTCACACGTAGCCTCTGGGGGAAGATCACATATTATAAAGGACTGTTCCCAATTTTGAGTGTCTATTCTAAAACTGTACTCACCCATGATGCTATTGAGCAGTAAATACACTTTAATTATTGAGTGAACCATAAATATAATTAAAATTGTAATACACTTTTTGTCAAATCCACCAAATATTTCTTGGCGGCCTGCACTAGTTTACCGTTCTTTGTGCGTTCTGAAAAGATAATCTGGCACAGCCCTGGATCCCTAAACAGAGACACAAACAAAGTGGTGCAGACCGCACACAACAACAATATTCATAGTCTTCGCAAATGCGTTTCCAATGTGTGATATGCTTCTGAGGCAGCGCCCTATGGCATTGAAGGGGAGGGGTTTTTGTTTGAACTTAGCAAGCGTTCTCCAGAATTACTTACCATACCATTAATGTTATTAATTCCTTTTATTTTATAGCTTGAAGAAATTTGGCCCATTTACTTACAATATAACTTAGGCGGGAAGGTGGGACTCCAGGAATGCTTATTGTGTAGCAGGGTTAAACAAAAGAATATTCCCTGACCAAGAACATTACGACTGAGCAGAAAAGTGATGACTTTAACAATAGCCTGTGGAGTGTGTGCGCGCATTCCAGACAACAGTGCTTACCTCGCTCGGTGTCGTAAAGGTAGACAAACTTCTCCCACTTGTAGTGGTCCAGGAGGCTGAGCAGCACGCCGCGTAAGCTGGGCCTCATCTGGATGACAAACTGCACATCTGTGTCCGTGGGGAAGCTGGGCGTGATGAAGGAGGTGTGCAACGCACCGCAGAATGAGGTCAGCGTGTTCATGGACTTCTTGTCGTAGAAGCCAAATATGGCATAGACTCCTCTGGAGAACTGGGAGCAGACTGGTGAGACAGACAGAAAGACAGACAGAGCAGGCTCAGGTCAGGGACACGCATAACCTAGTAGTTTAGTGGCATGTCTTGCTATTAGTTTGGGTGGCGAATGCCCAGAAGTGACGTTGCACGAATGCCTAGTAAGACACCTCGGTAAAAACAAATGTCTTTTTTCTATGTGGTCCAAATCAGTGTCAATTAAGGCTTCTTGGCATCTACTGGGAGCTCACCATAATACGAATATATACTAAATAGCCTTATTCAGCATAATAAATAAAAAATAATCAACAGAGACTTTGCAAAACCCATGTGAATAGCCTACATGTGAAACAATGTTTCACTGTGGTGCCACTGCAACGTTTGGTTGCTAGGCCACAGCCGTTTGTTGTCACCGAGTTCTCAAGCCACTGCCGGATACGACGTCACGCCGACCAGACGAATGTGCAGCTGTAAACGATATTCTGCCTTATGTAAAAATCCACGATTTTATTTCAAACATAAATAAAAAATGCAATAAAAATTGTCAAATAATGACAATTATCACTATGCGATCCTACTAGAGAACTATTGATCTGCACTGCACAAATAAAGAATCAAGCATGGATTTGGCTGCTAACAGATAATCCGTGGGTATCATCAGTCATGTGAGAGAACTCACAATGGCGTTAATCTACATAAAACAGAGGCGATTTGAATGAATGCGGGCCATGTGGGACGTCTGGCTCCCATTGCAATGCAACGGTGCTGCCCTTCAATTGTCCTTGGACTGAACGCAACTGCTCGGGTAATCAACTAGACATAATGGGGAAATCAGTGCACCGGCCACAGTCCTTCGAAGCACAAATACCCTGAAACATAAGCATGCTAATGTGTAAGCACTGGGCCGGGCCCGGGCCGCACTATAAAAGATTTACAACAAGCCACATTCACTGGCATCTGTGTGCCCGAGAGCCCTGGCTTTAAAACACAGTGAAACACACATCATCCACTTGATCTAACAAGGTGAAGTCTTTTATTATATTTGTACGTAATAAATGGTTTAATAACACCAGGCCGGCGTAAAGGGAATCAACTCTATTTTGTTTTTGCTCGTGGGTTAATAATTGAGGTAAAGGTTGCTGAACCCAATATCCCGGCTGTTTGCGGACATCTGTGTGCCCGAGCCACATTGGACCACCACTTACAGTATGTTGACAGGTCAACTGCAGCACTCCTCCTTATTATGTTACAGTGTTGTTATATAGTGAAGCAATTCATCGTTTTGATCTTTTCATGTCAATGATGCTCGTTCACTAGATAACAATGAATGCCATTTGATTTCTACATCGACACTAACCCTGCGGTTCCATTTGTCCGTTGTGCCTCGATCTGACCGCTTCTTCCCTCCATCTTAGTTAGCATTTCGTCGACCATCCATTCTCTACACTAATGCAGGTGTGCGACTGAAAATAGTGCAGTGCATCTGCTTTCTCGATGCAGATCATGCGTTGCACTGCAGATTATGTATTGCGTTTCAGATATTATTACAACACTTGTTTGCCTTTTTATTTTCGGGAGCTTTTTGCTTTTTTTTATGAAATGGTCTGATCTTCCCTTTTCCAAAGGAAGATCGGGAGAAGGGAAAATGTCAGGGGGTTGTTGGATTCATCATGCGTCGTAGCCACATCGCCTGCATAACAACCAACTGCACAACACAAGAGCCTCAGTGCAGACCTGAGCTTATGAAGCAGCAAGTACTGGCAAAGCCAGAGATATACATCGTTTACTTTATTGCAGTGGTGAATCGAAGCCACAGGCGTTTTTTTTTTCTTTCTTCTTTTTTTCCTCTAACACCGCAGGATCCATCTCTGTTCAGAATACTAACGCACATCGTACGTGAATGAGTGATACCTCACAGAATATCAATTGAACATACAGGTACAGTACGTGCGATAAAGGCTATGAAGATGCAACTCTCTGATGATGTTATACATTCCTTCCTCTAATAAACACCCTCACCATCAGATGAATCTAGCTTTCATTGTTACATCTACTGGTTGCATCCGTTTCTGTCAATTTTCATTTCTCATGAAGCAATCAGAGGTTTTGGCACTCCACCAGGACTTTTCATAGCACAAGGCATTACAACTCCACGCAGTACACACGCCCTGTAACTGGCAGCTGAGGAACGGTCTCCGAGACAGCCGTACAACTCACTCCTGCAAGGGTACACCTTCACGTACGCTGTGCACCGCGGGTCGCAGTCAACAAAGCAGCGCCTTTTAAGCTGCTGTTGCTGAAGCCAGAAGGCTCTCTCCCGACAGCGTAGCTGCTCTTCCTCGTCTGAAAAGGTGCAACCACAGGCAGCCTGACCGTGACCGACCTCACTCATGTAAGCAGGTGACGCAGCCAGCAGGAGACATGGACGGGAGAAAGGCTGCTCCAATGTGTAAACCCCCCTCGTATGGAGAGATGCTAAATCTATGATGGCTTGTGTAATGGCTTGGGCTGTGGCAGGCACTGAAAGCCTTGAGGTCAGCAGGAATTGGACACTGCATTTGGATGGCGTGTCACGATGGCAAATAGGCCTGGCTGCTGCCTAGCGGCTGAGTTATTCTTCGAGTGTTGCCTAAGCACTGCCGCGACACACGAGGAAGCGAAAGCTCGGAGACGTCTACCCTACGGAGCCTTCCAGGGTGAAAGGCCATGTTCCATGGGGGAAGGAGAGGGGAAGGAGGCTTCTCGCCTTGCAGGAATACCTGTCCAAGGACCCTGAGCAGAGATATATGGAAGGGCAGAGCATGAAAATACAGCGGCTGTCAGCCTGCCTTCACGCAGGCTTACAGGAAGAACTAAGGGCAACAGAATCAAGGCAGGAAGCCTGTAGAGATAATGTCTCAGGTGAAGTAAACAACCTCTGCAGCAAAAACCACTTAATCATTTGCTATGTGTTATATTAACTTAAAACATATAAGTTATATACACTATATCTAAATTCCCCAAATTAAACCCTGAGTGTATACTATACTAACTGTAGCACTGACTACATTAGAACTGACCAAATAAATCATGCAGCGCTTATTAATACATTGAAACAGGCTAAAAGATGGGCATGTTCACTGAAAATCCTGTATGTCAATTATATCTTTATCAGGCCATTAGCAAGGCCACACCATTAGCCTTGCGAGATCATCCTGATCTCGCAAGCTTCGTTTTCAATTTCGCCATGAGAATAAATCTGAAAGCCTCGGAATCATTTTGAATGTGTCCGAGTAGCAAGTGAACTTTCCAATCATCATCATGTTGATATCTATACGGGCGTAGTTTAGGTGTGCCGACAGCGAAAATGACCAGATGGTTCATCCAAGTACAGCCAATCACAAACAGTTTCAATGTACGGCTCCCCAGATGGACATGTGACAACAATTGCTCTGGAATGTCATCTTAGGCCACCATAGTACAACAGCCACATATTTGATAATACACTGCATTGAGATCAATATTTTCCATTTCTCAGTCAAAAAACATGACGGAATTAGAAATGCATATCATGAGAAATATAAGATTTAACCACACTGTTAGACAAATGAAATTCCGCTCTGAGTCATCGTTGTCTAAATTGAATATATATAATGACGGCATGATCAAGGAGAAACCCATACTGTACAGCATGCAATGTACTAATTATTCTGCAGAAAGGAAATGTATTCAATAACTGTTATACTACAGGAGAAAGAGGAGTGTGTCTACTAATCAATGGTGACATTTTATAATCAAGACATATGACAGAACTACGACAAATAGGGGTACCAGATCAAAGGTGAAGACACATGGGCAACATTGGAGTTCTTACACAATAAGAGCTTATACATTAAATGTGTTTTTTGAGCTGTAAACGAAGTAAAAGGATTGATCTGTGATGAGACACATCAATGCTGGTGTTAATATTGACAATTGTGACAATATTTCCGTTTTGACAAGAATCTGCATTTTATGTGCAGAAAACGGATCTACGCGTCATGTCCGTTAAAAATCACCCCAGGTGATTCACTGTGGTACACTCAATTCATTCAAATCCCCCTCCCCTGACTCAGTTCCATGAGTAGCAGCTCCTCAGTAGTTTAGTGAGCGGAGTCAGGCTCAGAGCTGGGGCGCAGTTACACTTTAAAACAGAGGTTGTCTCAATATAACTTACTAGTAAGAGAATGGGCATACATTCTCTAATACACACACACTTCTTGTGAAATTATTACAAAAATATAAGTAAATTAGCCATTTTGTTTCCATTAGTTGGAGTCTAACCAAGCTCAATAATTAAACCAGTCAAATTTAAACAGATATTTGACACTTCAAAACAAATGAGGCATTTCCGAGTTAAACTAGAATGTAATATACACGCATGTTGGGAATGTTCCGTGTGTGTGTATCCAATAGTTCACAGTTCATAGTAGCACTCGATTCAACAAACCAAACATAGAGAAAATGTCATATAACTACTAAAGTGTGAGTGAGCATTTTGCCTCGGGCTGAAAGGTCTGTTTCAGACATTACAACAACATACTGTATGTACCTTAAATGAGCGTCATGCTCATTATACCAAAGGGGTGCAATGAAATACATGAGGTATTCCTATAGGGAAACTGGATTAGCCTTAATCTGTGAACCACTTGTGTATGCAGCCCACACGCATCCAACCACACGACAGAGGAGAAAACAGACAGAGCCCGTGGCTATTACAGAATAGTATGGAAGAATAGACTTTAATATTCCAGTAAGCTGCAGCAGGAACACTGCGAACACTCCACCTACACATGCTTTGCATACTGCAGAAAACAGCCCCCAGACCAGAAACAGAACCCTCTATGGAGATGTCATGTTCTTTAGCCAAGTCAGTCGAGAAGCCTGTTCTCTTTAGCACAAAATAGAATGTGGAATGGATCGTTGTGAGACACTAATATAAGAAGAACTCTTAGATATCATTATCTGAAATGGTAGCAAGGAAACATGAAATCCATTTTGGCAAATTACTGGATACTATGAAATTATCTGGTGTGGAGTTTAACATCATAATTCAATTGCGGCATGTACTGTAATCACAACCATAGTAATCTAATCGATAGGAAATGTTTTGGTTATGTTGTTGTTTTCACAAGATATTACATGTAAAACTGTGGTCCTGTGAGGTAAGAAGTGGAACATGTATCACAACAAGCTGTCTGATAAGAAATAAATATATATAAGACCTTTTGTAATCACACGCCTCATTAAGTTTTAAGCTACCTTTTGTGTTTACACTTAAACAACATTGCAATGTCTTTAATTGTGGGGTGAGTTTTAAAACATCAGCCCGAATATATCCATTAATTAGCCTAATTGACTAAATTATACAAATCCTATAAAAATGAGATACTGAACAACGCAAGTCCCTTTAATTGTATAAACGCAGCACGTCTAAATAATAGAGTACACTAACGAGATATTCCTGTTCATTATTCTGTGTGTGGCTGTCACTATGTGTGAGGTACCAGTTAGTGAACTACAGCCTGGCTTTCAGAGGCGGGCGGGATCCGATGTGCGGGCGGGTACATGATAAAGAGCGCCGTATAAAGACTGCAACATTCTGCTGCTTCTGCTGCAGCAGCATCATCTTTGTAGACTGTCAGTAATGATCACTGTCGCTCTGTTACCATGCTGACATGTGGGCACATTCTAACGCACTGCACATCCCGACGGCTTGTCCTCCAAACTATTCAGTACAATTCCACCATTTTGCAGCATCGACACCAATAGCCCCATCATGGCCCAACCCTGCTACATGGACAGGCTTAAATGAGATAGGGTTGGGTTACACCTATACATCTGAAACTAGCAACGGGAGATTTTAATCAGACGAAAGCACATTGAGAATACATCACACAGCATAGGAGCTATATTTATACATAGAAGAGTACAAATAAAATAAAATACTTTTTTTTTCTCAGTTTGGCCACATTCCAACATTCATATTAAGTTGGCTGTATATTACACCAGTCATATTGAATCTTAGCAAATCATATTACTTTGACCAAAATTCTGATTCCAACACAAGCTAAAAGCTATGGGGGCCAAACGTTTTGCCACAAAGAAAAGATTAATAATACACCCTTTCAGTGAATCAGTGACTATACTTCAGCCACACACACAAACCCTAAAGAGAAGAGTTTCAAATATTAAAAATGATTTCTCTGCATTTTTTAAGCACTCATGTTTGTGTGTTATGCTCCCCAATGAGAATAGCATGGCAAATGTGAGGATGAATGCTTGTCAACGTGGGGTAGGTTATACAAGCTGACAGGACTCTGGCCACTTTGGCAGAGGCTGATATTTTTGTCAGTACATCATATTAAAAAGGCACGCTTTGGGAAAATCTCTCCTGTAGTCCGAGTGATCCCAATTCTAGAGGTTCCTTACGACATGAGGATGTTACATCTTGAGATTAAGTGACATATGAACATCTGACAACTGCTTATTGTATATAGTGGTCAAATAAAGAGACCAGTAAAATGCATGTGGTCTACACCAGAGACCACAAAAGAAACCAGTTATTCAGAATGTTTGGCTCAATGGAGACACATGAAAAGATAGATATGAAATACAGTACAAGTTACGGTACAATAAGTTATTGGGTAAACATTAAATTAAAACTAAAAGGCCTGCCTTAAGAAACAATAGTGTTTTAGAATTGTGGTTATCTGATACTGTTATATAGTTTATATTCAATAAAACTGCAACAACCTCTATATACAGTGTATATATATATATATATATATATATATATATATA
>JAODLL010000006.1:1895842-1909266 GCA_026546735.1 Forbesichthys agassizii | reverse complement strand
ATATATATATAAAAAGATAGATATAAATAAAAAATGTTGTGAAATAATAACACTGCAATTATAAATAGGTATAGTCACAGCTTCAACCAACGAGTATTATTTTTACCATAACATTTAAAACCTGTGGCATGTATGACGTTACGTACTGGAAGGGACTACGCCTCTCATTTCAACATGACTTTATTTGTCTTGTGTTGACCGTCTTGCGTTTAGGTCTAGGCACAATGCAATGAAAACTGAAAAGCTGTGTGGAATCCAGGCTTCGGATATATTTTTGAGCCACCGGCGTAACGAGTGATGTCTGGATAACAGGGACAACCCAAATCGATTGAGAGGACACCTCAGTGTGCATTTGTGTCGTGCAGCGGCACCCTCAGGCCCAGACCATGTGGCTGGCTACGTTCAGAGACCATTTGTTGCCTTCACACCTTCTACATCAGCAAGGGTCTGTGACTATTACCCATTGTGCTCTTGTTTGGTGGATATTATGCTCCTGCTGGTCCTTCACCAAGGCAACAAGCCAGAAATTTTACCCAACAGTGACCACCCAATTTGGGAAGCTGAGAGGCCTCAGGGTCCCTGTGCCGAGCGAGGTGCTCCGGCCCGTTGATCAGTACCTGGGGGTTCCATATGCTGGCCCGCCCCTGGGCGAGAAGCGCTTCATGCCGCCGGATCAGCCATCTTCCTGGTCGGGGATCAAGAATGCCACCCACTTCATGCCCGTGTGCCCTCAGAACATCCACAACACAGTGCCAGAGGTCATGATGCCCATATGGTTCACCTACAACCTGGACACGGTGGCCACATACATTCAGGATCAGAGCGAAGACTGCCTGTATCTGAACATCTACGCTCCCACGGACGATGGTGAGTTGGTCCGGCCACGCTCACCGTAACTGCAGCTCTTACATCTTGTTGTGATCATCAAACGCATGTGTGCCCCCCCCACACACACACACACACAGTTGTGCATGTCATTGCTGCCCTCCGAGGTTCGATGTGTCATCCAATGTGTTGCTCTTCTAATTCAATAGTTAAAAACAATAAACATGGCTCAATATATAAGCATGAAATACAGCCGTTAGCTGTTAAACCAGATCTGTGCTACTGCTGCTGGTAAGTGCTTAAAAAAACAAACATTGTCGAGTCTAAAAAGCAATTACCTTTCTGTTTCTATTTTTAAATTATCAAACAAGTAGACAATACTGTCAACAATTGTGAATTAAGTATTCAGCAGTGACACCTTAGCGGGGCTAATGGGTAAAATAAATTATAATTAATAATATAATTAAAAGTGAAGTACCGTGATATGCCAATTGGCAGTTTTCACCTTAAGTAATGAGCACAGTGCCTATCCAGGCGTAGCTAATAGAACTGTCCACATGGGTATAGAAGGAAGGGTAGGTAACCTATCAGCCTATGATGGGAAACGGGTGAGCTTCAGCCACTGAGCACTCAGAGATGGTCGTGCAATCTCAGCCAGCGTCCATCTCACGAATTCCGTTCATTTTCCTCTAAATGTGAATTTGAAGATAAACAACCCTCTCACATTTATTAAGGACATCATGGCTTGTTACTCACCTGTAAGTGAAGAGCTGAAGCGGTTTCAACCTAAAGCGCTTAGATTAAACCTGCTTCAGCGCTTTAGAGTTTTTAACACAAATGTTTGGCTGTTCTTTCTGCGGTAGCATAGCAACTATTATTATCCCACTGTAAAATGGTGTAGTTCACAAAGCCTGGCATCTGAAGGGGCACAGAGAAGCTCCCACACAGTGTGCGTACAAGCAGGTTTATTTACTTTGACTACAAAACAACAATGAAATCCCATAGGCCAATAGCGCTCTGCATTTGTACATGATTAGCATATTTTTATTATTTGCTACCTAGAGCACAGATCATAGCAATGACACATAAGGTCTAAAACATTTATTTCCTGTGTCATATTTGATCGTTTGGTTTGCAATCGGTGCTCGTTAATATTCGTTATTTGTGTGGCAAGATGCCAAACAATCAGTATGCAGCTTCCCCTTGGCCAAACGCACACCTAACCTCCACTGTCCTCATATGCAGCAAGGGATATGCTGGAACACTAACAAGCATATACCAAGCAAGTACAGACTGAAAGGGCTGAGACAGATTTGGTGGTTCGGTCCAAGACATTTGTGTTGCTATCTAGATAATGATAAAGATGATACATGTTATAGAGATGAATCATGTGTCTATCATTTTAATATTCACTCATTTTTGTCTGTACGATATAAATATTTTTATTTCCGTGGATGGCTCCTGTTTTGCATTAGGTGCCATTTGTGTACATTTTTAAAGGAGAGAGAAGCTGGTAAGCAACCAAAAGAGGTGTAGTTGCCATGTCTTCCGTTCCATAGGTGTTGCTAAAGGAGAGACATATAATGGTGGACAATGCTGTTTTGAAGTCTGTACTTCTCTTTCCTCATGTGAAACGCAGGGATGCTACACAAGAGAAAGGGGGCGGCTTTCTCACACGCTGACACTGATAAGGCTGAAGGTATTTTTCTTGAGAGCTCCAAGTCTTGATGCATGGATTCCCTTTTTATTTTTGAACTAACCTTTCACATTCCCCTTGTCTTACTTTCTTGAGAAACGTCAGTGGGTTGGTTGAGAGCAGCTGAATAACTACTATAAATTTCCTTCATGAATTTGTTCTGATAGTTTGCTTTGACTGCATCGTGGCTCAAGATCCCTGATCCTTGTGTCTGTGTAGAGGTCGATGTAATTTTTTGGGATAACAGCCCTGTGCATTCATGTTGCTGTTACATGTACCAGGCTGTTGCAGGGCTGGTGCTCACAACGAAGACACGTTTACACAGCAGAAAACCTTCCTCAGCGACACTAAAGTACCAAAAATGTGGTCATGAATGCTTCCCAAATGAATGATGTTTTTATGTCTGTGCATGCGTAATGTATATGTTACAATACCTTACACTAGACGTACCGTCTAGATACACTACTCGGTTGTAGTTACAGCTTCACCAGAACTCCACATTTCTGCCCCAGCTTAAAGGCAGGGTCAGTCATTCTCAGGAGCGCTTGCTAACTTTGAGCTCAAATCAAAACAGTATCGCTCCGTGGTCCTCCGTCGCCTCACACATTGAAATGCATTGTGAAGCCAAGCGTAATGCTACGGCTTTGTTGATAAGAGTGGTGTTCACCACTTTGTTTATGTTCCTATTTACGGAGCCAGGGCTGTGTACAAGTTTCAGAGTATTTTTTAAACACGCATAGAAAACGATAAGATAGCAAAATACGAGGAGATATTTGGTGAATTTGACACAAAGTGTATTAGCTTAAATTTACCTTCCAATAGCTGACTATACCTTTAAGTGTATTTTAAAATACAACCATGACAGCGAGCTAGCTGGTTGTAAAGAAAAGGGTAGAGAACTATGTGAGCCTGTGAACTCTGTGGGAGGAGTTGAGATTAATTCAAGCCACTCGGTTACAGCAGGATTAGTATCAGCCTCGTCCGTTCATTAGCACTACGTCACATAGGCAACTCTGTGCTAAACGTCTGATATACATACCCCTCTAAGCTCGACACGGGACTCTTTCGGGAAGTAATATTGTGCTCATTTATAATTAAACATTTATTTTAATCAATAACCGTAGCCTACTAATTTTATACATTTACAAGACAGCCAGAGTCCTGTTGTTTAGTTTTCCTCATTGCAAGTTTAACATCCTACTTGGTCATTCACTTACGTAGTTGGTCGTCGTGCATGTCAATCAAAATACCTAGATTGTCAAGTAGGTGGGTACTGACACAGTTAGCCAGCGCTGTGTCCCAGACTTTACGTATCTAAAGGTTGACTTTGCGAGACTACAGCTGGATTAGCACTCTCAAAATTTCAAACCAACGTGGTTTTCCTGGCAAATCAAGGAGTATACCTTTATCGTCAACCTATGGACATGAATAAAATCTTCAATGTCTTACGCGTTGCAGAACACAATGGCCCACTATGTTTGTCCATGTTAAGCACTAACGCATCTTATTTTCTGTCCTATAAACCCTGTGATACTGCATGTGTCCTATATGTTTGGTTGTCATTGCAGCTTTCAGACCATAGCTTTGTCACAGCAATGTGCCTCTAAACTCTACCTGTACCTTCACTTCGCTGACGTTCTGCGTCGCGGGTGTTTTGTTCAGCGTCTGTTTGTGTGTGTGTGTGTGTGTGTGTGTTGACTGATGTTGCAGACATAAGGGATTCGGAGGCCCGACCTGTGATGGTATACATTCATGGAGGTTCTTACATGGAGGGTACTGGCAATATGATGGACGGCAGTGTGCTGGCCAGCTATGGAAACGTTATTGTCGTCACACTCAACTACAGGGTCGGCATATTAGGTAGCAGAAATATTTCATTTTTCCTGTCTCATCCTGTCTTATTATTACAATAGGCCTATGAAAATGGCAAGAGCCACATACAAACTGCCAGTGTATGAATGTACACAAATGATGAGCCTTTATTGCCCCCCGCAAGGACCTGAGATGCAAACATCATAAACATGTCCTCGTTCCACACAATCTGGCCTTTGAGAGTATCGACGATGTTTTATACTTTTGCGTAGATTTATGTAAACTGTATAAAGATTACCAGCCTTTGCAAGACTTGAATGAATCATTTTAAATGGTGGAAGACAGACGTCACAGCCAAGGTCATTATAATTATAGCCCAGTATTAAGCATTCTGAAACAGAATAATGAGAATAGGTAGTCATAGAATAAGGATCTGCATTTAAAACTACTGCTTCTTAGAAGGTAATTCAGACGTACTAAGATAAAACAGTTCACGTTGTAGCCCACGTTAGTGCTATTTTACCATTCCCTGCATCGCTTTATTCATGCTCTGTATGTACATGGCAGGGTTCCTCAGTACTGGTGATCAGGCCGCTAAAGGAAACTATGGACTCCTGGACCAAATTCAAGCCCTCCGTTGGATCAGTAAGAACATCGGTTATTTTGGAGGGGATCCGGGTCGCATAACGGTGTTTGGTTCCGGAATCGGTGCTGCCTGTGTCAGTCTCCTGACACTGTCCCACCACTCTGAGGGTAGGTTTGGGCAGCACATCCACCATGCTCATACTTTCACAAAGGAATGTGTCACCTCTATATTAACACAATGCATGCGTCAGTGGTAGTTGTTGGCATGTCAGTGTCTTACAGGAAAACAATTTAACAACACAACAGAGCACAAACAAGCAACAAGAAGTATAACACCCACAAACACACACACACACAACACAACATATCAAGATATAGTATATATAGATTAGATATATATAGATAGTTGGTGTTGCACTTTATATGAACATGCCTTAACTTGATTGGTTATCGGTCTGTGTATTTATTCTGTTTTTCTTATTGTATGTGCAGTATTAATTTGTCTAAATTACATCAAATTTGTCACATCCTTCCATTTCAATATTAGTATGGGATTGAAATGAAATGAGTGTTTAATGTTCATTCTATATGTCAACTGAATCAGGTTTCCGAAATGTAGTGGCATAACACGTTTTATTTATAGTTCTTGTTCAAGCAATTTCACAGTGCTGCGATTCCTTGAGGACATGAGAGTAAGCTAAAGGTGTTCACTGTTGTTTCTTTCTCCTCTGATGAAAATTGCATAAAAGCTTTGCATCTTTGTAAAGGAGCATGATGACACCAGTGTAAGGTGTTAATTCATGCTCAGCTGCCTCTGGCAGAAACATCTGTTCTTCACTCTAGCAGTTGATTAACGCTATGTCAGTGATTTGTGTACCTTTAACTGGTTATACACTGTTAAAGCTCTTCCAACATGTAGCTCTGCTATCATACAACCTCGTCTTTGAGTTAGTATTGGACCTGTATCAATGCAAAACCTGGCCCCATTGATACTGTGTGCATTTATATATAACCACAGAAAGCATAAAATATCTGATATAAGATTTTATTCAAAGTGCCTTGCAGTGCCATGACTACATACACTTTAGCAAGCGTATCCCATCGAGACTTGAAACCCTTATCTCCACAGTGTGTGCGTTGTGCACTACCCAGCTAGTATGGAAGGAGCGATTGTGTTTTCATCAAAGCTGGCTATGCTGTTGCAACCGTCCTTTTTGAGATTTGTTTTTGATGCCTTAACTCAACGGCAGTGTGAATGGACTCATGCTGCCTTGAAAGCAGACTGGCTTCTGCCCCTTTTAAGTGGAGTATATGAAAGCCGAGATGGGCAGACTGATTCTGTACGCTTTGTACCATATGCTTCCGCCTCCAAAGTGTTTGAGTAAATATATATATCTTATAGGTCATTTTAGGTAATATAAGCACAATCTCTAAAGAAAGAGGTGGGTGAGTTTACTATGGGTCAAAAACTGTTTATTAATAGTAAATTATTATATTATCACTTGGCAGAAAACCTCTGGAGTGGAGTTTGCCAAAAGCCCCCTTTTCACCTATTTTCTGTTGCCAGCGTCTCTTACTAGCAGTGCTTATTGGCTACGCTTAACTGAATCATGATCTTGTGATCTTTTGTAATCGCTTCCTTAACATTTATTCAAAATAATGTATAATGTTTGCATAAAATAGTACAAAATAATATATGCAAAATAATGCAATTTTATTGGACAAGATGAAATACAGTAGCATTTGTGTGTGTGTGTGTGTGTGTGTGTGTGTGTGTGCGTGTGGGTGCGCGTGTATGTGCTTGTGCATGTCTGCGTGTGTGTGTGTGTGTCATTGCAGCAATTGGAGTTGAAATAGTTTAGCGGGTAAATCAGGGTTGCCTGAGCAAGAGCAGATCAAACACATTAAGGAAAGAAATAATAAAAGTGGACTTACATAACACAGTGAGAACTGAGAGAGCCACTTCTCTCATAATGATTTGGTTGTCTTCAGTAACAGTAAGGCTCACCTCTGTATTCTGGCCCTTTTGTACCCCATATTACGTCTCCACAGGTCTGTTCCATAGAGCCATCATCCAAAGTGGCTCGGCACTGTCCAGCTGGGCTGTCAACTACCAGCCCATCAAGTACACCCGCATGCTGGCTGAGCGGGTGGGCTGCAACGTCCTGGACACCGTGGACATGGTGGCCTGCCTGCAGAAGAAGACCGCTAAAGAGCTGGTGGAGCAAGACATCCAGCCCGCCCGCTACCGCGTGGCCTTCGGCCCCGTCATCGACGGCGACGTCATCCCCGACGACCCCGAGATCCTGATGGAGCAGGGCGAGTTCCTCAACTACGACATCATGCTGGGCGTCAACCAGGGCGAGGGCCTGCGCTTCGTGGAGAACGTGATGGACCTGGAGGACGGCGTGTCCGGGAGCGACTTTGACTTTGCCGTGTCCGACTTCGTGGACAACCTGTACGGATACCCAGAGGGCAAGGACACCCTGAGGGAGACCATCAAGTTTATGTACACGGACTGGGCGGACAAGGACAACCCAGAGACGCGGAGAAAGACCCTGGTGGCTCTCTTCACCGACCACCAGTGGGTGGAGCCCTCGGTGGTGACGGCAGACCTCCACGCCCGCTACGGCTCCCCCACCTACTTCTACGCCTTCTACCACCACTGCCAGAGCCTCATGAAGCCCGTGTGGTCGGACTCGGCCCACGGAGACGAGGTGCCGTACGTGTTTGGCATCCCCATGGTCGGCCCCACGGACCTGTTTCCCTGTAACTTCTCCAGGAATGACATCATGCTCAGCGCTGTGGTCATGACCTACTGGACCAACTTTGCCAAGAGCGGGTGAGTGTAGAGAAGAAATCCACCTTTAGCAGTCTTTTCAAAAAGCTGGCCTCAGCGTGTTTGTATGTTATAACTTCAATTTGTATGCCTGTCTTGTCTTAGAAATAGGATTAACTGCTAGGGCATTATAGAAGAACAACTGGCCTCATTTGTGAAGGTCTTTAGGCTTTTGGTTTGAGCGGCTTAGCCCTATATCCTTTTGCTATCAGCCTTCCTTTTATTACTCTAATTAGACTATCTTAAAATGTGCCCTGACTTTTAGAGCAATTTGAGCAAACCTCCTTTCCTGTTTTATTCTGTAAGAGCTCACAGATCGAATTTGGGATTTTTGGGACAATATTATTTGAATATTATATTATATATATACTGAGCTGTTATTAGCGTCAAAATTAGGTTTATCTTTGATGCAGCCACAGCATGCTAATGCAAGGTCTTTATTGCCCTTAGTAAACCCTGCTGTGCAATTACTGAGCTGCTTATTTTTTATTTAAGTCTGGATGTAAAGAGCAAATGCATTTTGCAAATGCTATTACTTTAGAATACTACTTCTGAGTCATTAGCCGTGATACACAGTTAAACGGTTATTACATAACATGAAAAACCCACATAATGTCACAAGCATTTAGTTTTCTATCAAATAAAATATTTCTTAAAAAATGTGTATTTAATAAAAAATACCAATGACAATTGAAATCACCACATTGTTCATTGATGATAATATTTTGTTAAGGTTTCTGATAATAACAAATTATACTTAGTAATTATAATTAGTTTTAATACAAAAAAACCTTGGCTTGATTACAAAGACACAAATGTTTTTGTGTGTATATATATTGAAAAGAGAAAGCCACTGTAAATCTGTTGAAGTCACAATGGACATTGGATTAAATATATCCATTTATTCCATTGTGAAGGATATCTGTTGTAGTGTATAAAGTTTGAAGTCAGGCATTTCAGCAGTTGAACAGTGTTTGAAATGTGTGAATGCTGAGCCCTTGAGGAGGTTTGGGGACATTGCGTCCCTTACAGTAGTATCAGGCCAGACAATCACAGTTAGAAAGTTGGAGATTTAATATTGTACTGTTTTCTAAAGTGGTTTTATATGACTTTCCGCCACTAGATGTCACACTAAGCCAAAGTCATTATAGGCTTATTTCTCCACTACCATCTTGGTCATATCTCCGGGCAGTAATTAGGAAGACTGTTCTGTGTCTGAATGAATGGGAAGGGAGCCGTAACTGCACTTTCAAAGGTGCAAATTGTGAGTCAAATTCGATAATACCTGTTTAAAACATTTTTGTGACTTTAACTCAAAATAACCTTTAAAACGCCTTTCTTCCCCACAGCTAATACTTCTGCTTCACATGCGCAACTGTTGGCTTGCAACAGTGCAACAACATGATTGGCCGTTATCAGACGATTGTCTCTTTTCCTCCAACAGATATATTTGCTCTTATGGACTTCTCCTAGAGTTCCATTCAGAATTCTCAAAAGGGCATCTCTTCTATAATGTCTCTGACTAAGCGCATCAGAATCTCAGACCAAAACAAATGCTCCGTGGGCCACACACACACACACACACACACACACACGCAAACGTACACGCACGCACATACATGCACTGAAATGGCCCAGCTAACAAAGAACAGAGGAGCTCGGATTACCACACACACTCAGAGGGCGTGTGATGTCATTCTGTACTCAGGACGCAGTTACTCCACCATTCATTTACAATAAAAGTAGTTGTTTGCTGCTATAGTAATGCTTAGAATATTGTATAGGGGTCACCTTTAATCAATGGCAATCTCTCTGTTCTGTGCATTGTCAGGGACCCCAACAAACCTGTGCCCCAGGACACAAAGTTCATCCACACCAAGGCCAACCGTTTTGAAGAGGTGGCCTGGTCCAAGTACGACCCCTACGACCAGCTGTACCTCCACATCGGCCTGAAGCCTCGCATCCGAGACCACTACCGCGCCACCAAGGTGGCCTTCTGGAAGCATCTGGTGCCCCACCTGTACAACCTCCACGACATGTTCCACTACTCCTCCACCACCACCAAGGTCACGCCGCTGGACGCCACCCAGTCCAACGGCAGGGCCAAGTCCTCCAGCACCAGCCGCCCTCCGCTCTCCACGGCCCACAATGGGGAGGCGGGGAAGGAGATGGGCCCCCTGATCATGCCCAACCCGCGGGACTACTCCACGGAGCTGAGCGTCACCATCGCGGTGGGCGCCTCACTGCTCTTCCTCAACGTGCTGGCCTTCGCCGCGCTCTACTACCGCAAGGACAAGCGCAGTCGGCAGGACGCGTCCCGGCAGCCCAGCCCGCAGCGCGACGCCAAGGGCAACAACGTGAGCCACGCCACCACCATCGACGAGAGCCTGTCGCAGCAGATGGGGCCGTGCGACACCCTCCACAACTCCCTGCACGCCTCGTCCAACATGGACTACCCCATTACGCTGCGACGTTGCCCCGATGACATCCCTCTCATGACCCCCAACAACATCACCATGATTCCCAACTCCATGATGGGTCTGCCCAACATGAGCCCCTATAGCACCTTCCCAGCCGGCTATAAGTCCGCCGGCCTTCCCAGCACCCACTCCACAACGCGGGTGTAGGCTGCAACACTGGTTGGCTGGTGTAAAGTCCTAGTTAGGGTGTGAGTAGGTCAAATAGGGTTTAATATGCTAATGTAGGCTCTTTTAGATGGTGCGACACCTGCTGGCTACCTGCCTTTGCTCTCCATTATAGGAAGTCTACTGTATGCGCTGAGTCATCTTCATAAGGCAGTCGCAAAAAGAGAAAGGAAAAAAAAAAGTGCATTTCATTTTCCACTTTGGCTTTTTTGGAACTTTATCTAGTACGAGCTCAGTATAATGTTTATACAGTTGGATTTGTATTGGAGGCATTTTTCTTACTCTGCGATATCTATTTTGGTCTCCTACATGGAACTAAGTGACATGAACTCATGGAGGACAGAGGCAATGTCTGGAAAAAGCTGTACAGCAGTATTATTATCAAGCTATTTTATACACATTTCTCATGATACATTATGAAAATAGGTATTTTTACTGTAATTACTTTAGAATTCCATGTGTTCTGCTCAAATAATGAAACCACTATGTTATTGTAACTACAGTAGAACAAATTGAGCCTTTACTGGAAGACTGACTGTGGTAAAAATATCAAATTTATTCAAAAATAATTATATTTCAATATGCAATATATACAAACCCTGCCTGCGTGTGTGTTTGGATGTGTGTGTGCGTGCGTGCGTGTGTGCTAGTGCACAGATGTGTGCCATAATAATGTAAATCGAGGTTTCAAATTAAATTGACAGTTCATTTTAGCATATGTAGTGTTGTGCAATCTATTGTAGTCTTAAGTAACATTAAGTGTTCATTTAATTCCTTCTGTTTGCGTCTATCATTTTGCTAACTACATGGTACAAATATGACTTCTGCTAAATAAGAGGACTGCTTAAAATGTATTCTACTGCTCTAACTCATGGCTCTTTTTGCTTGGCTTGTTTGTATAGACTAAACTTAGTTTTAACTGTTGTTTGTGTATACTGTAAGAAGATCCTGAGAGAGGTATTATTAAAGAAGCTGTAGTTTTAAGTATTACACTTTGAATATTTGCATTCAAAAAAATGTTTCACAAAACTTTTAGATTATTACTCTGTCTCCAGTTTGTTTGGATCCCACCAAGACAAAAATATAATATCCAAGCATTGCTGGGGTCTCTCTTTACAGTTGCATTTGTGAAGATGGACATAAAGCAAAATTTTGATTTTATGAATAATATCTTAATGTTGTTTAATCTAAATGAGCTGCATATTAATTAAAGATTTTTGGAACTACTCGAGTCATGTCGGAAATTCCAATGTTTTTCTTTCACATTATAAAATAGAAAACACATTATTACACAGTATTTTAATTATACTGTAGGCCTTCCTTTAAGACATTTGCAGAAAGATCTCTCTGTTGCAAAGTCTGTCTTCAGCTACAGTAGTCTACATGTAGGCCTATATTCAAAGCTAGCCTCTGGCCTAAACTACAGTATACACACAGTTTGTTAGGTAATGCTTTACAATAATTAATTACAATGTAACAAAACAGTGATAGTATATAATAATACTATGTAAATACTAACGTTTTGTGGAATTACACAAGTGGAACCAGGCCAGCACAAAAATCAGTTTGATAAAGATTATTCAACACTTTTGTTATTACATAATATTGACTAATATTGACTTATCATTGTATGTGTTGTTCCAGGTGTAACTATTGTAACATGTTTTGTAATTACATCTGAGAATAATTCAAGATGTTTCACTTTTTAAGTATAATTTCAGGGGTCTCATCTCATATGGTTCAGTGGGTTATAGGCTTCTTTCCCAGCTTCAAACAGGCAGTCATATAATAATTTACACTATGAATAAACTATTCTGTTTTTATTTATCTTTTATTTTACCTTTATTTTACCATGAAACCATGCCTTGATTAGATGTTATGGACATGTATAACAACAGCAATAGTTTGATATCAAAATGAGTGTATTTACAAAACATATTAGTTACATCTTGAACACATAAAAAATATATTTAAATAATAATAATAATAATAATAATAATAATAAACTAGTATGGAATAATCTCAGTCAAACTGATTTGTAATGTGCTTGTTCCACCAATTTTTGATTGATAGGGTTTACATAATAATATTTTCTATGGTGTAAAATTGTCTTTACCAAACTATACAAGTATGAAGATGCAGGTATTGGGGGGAGGTGTCAAATTTAGTTTCAGTTTAACGGGAACTGATATTGGCCAAACAAAGTTATCGAATTCTTTATTTCCACCTTCACCACAGTCAGCCACACTCTGTTACAATAAAAGAAGCCTATACATAATAATGGATCTGAATGACCAATTTCATTTTGAGAGAAGATTAGATCATAGATACATCTGCATAATAAATCAACATAATGCACAGTCCCTGGTGGGTGCAGACAACATTATGACCTGGATTGTTCTTAGCAGTCATTTATCGAGCACTTCAAACAAGAGCCAACCAAACAAACGCGACTGGACACATAACTGAAAAGGCCAGCACTGCAATCTTGACAGACTTTATGAAATATGGGACCCATGAAACGGCAATTGTTGTTTTTGTTGGTGTCAATCATGTCACAGTGGCTTTTTCTTCTCTATTCACAATCAGGCTAACAAGGCTAATTGCTAGCCTACAGAGCAGAGCTAATGCTGAATGGACTGTGTTGCTTTCCACAGTGCTGAAATGCTGGAGGCCTAATCAATTCACAAACGAAGCCATAAAACACTCATTTTAATGGACTGTTTTCTAAACAATAAGAACATTTTAGTTCATTTGTTTTTATGGCAGTAAAATTATTGATGTTGACAGGCTTATGCACGCACACATGCACAAATATATACACACACACACACACACACACACACACACACACGGCCTCACACGCACACACATAGGCGCACACACACAAGCACACACAGCCTCACACGCACACATCCACGCACACACAGACACATTCACAAATGAATGGAGGCTGTTCGTGGCTATCACATGTAGAACTATTCTTTATAGTCATTAAGTTATTTATTTAAATGAATGGTTA
>JAODLL010000006.1:1880370-1895742 GCA_026546735.1 Forbesichthys agassizii | reverse complement strand
CCCCCCCCCCCCCCCCCCCCCCCCCCCCCCCCCCCCCCCCCCCCCCCCCCCCCCCCCCCCCCCCCCCCCCCCAAGTGACGTATTTATTTTCTTGGTTGTGTTTTTATTGTTGCTTCAAAACTGTTTTTAATGCTCCTAAAACACTGATTATCGTATTTATGTATGTATGTATGTATACGCATATATAACAGCCTGATTTTAAAGTGATTTGATCTACTATTGGCTGTGCTGAGTTATGAAGTGCCTACAGTTTTACGACTTTGATTAAACCTTTGGAATCTGAGGTATTGAAACTTATTTTATTTACTTCCAGTTCTGCATAAGGTTGCTTATCCTTATAGTCCTTTGGATAGATTGCCACACATTATTGTCATTTTAATGTTTCTTGCAGCTGACAGTTTTACTGCAATGTACTGTCAGTGTCTAAAAAAGGTGCTTACACATGATAAGCGATGGGAATGCCATTGCCCAAACAACAACAAAAAAAATTATTTCAACTGGCAGCTATAGGCGTATAAAAGAAAACAAACACATTAATACCAGAATGCTAAAGGTGTAATATTGTCATCTTCTTTGTCAGAGCTAAGCTGCAGGTTTAGTGTTTTGGCAAATGACCCGTCACAATGGATCACAATGGCTCTGTCATAATAACATCCTGGTTGGAAGGCAGTTTGCCAGTTATTGCCTGGTAAATAAAAAAGAACAAACCTTCAAAAATGATTGGTGGCTGTGGGTAATTAATAGTGATCCTGATATTTCCAGTGATTACTTTGCCAGTATGAGCTAATAGCTTGTCAAATATCAAAGTAAATAGAAATTAAACAAAGTTGCTGTTGCCTAAAAAGCGCTGTGTCTCAGCCAAAGTATAAATCTACTTGAGGCATTTAAGTACAAAAAAACAAAAGTACAGAATTATATTTATTTTCTTTTACACTAAATATGATGTATTCTTGTGTTGATTTTTATCAAAGCCCAATCACTTAACTTCTGTGCTCCTGCTAGCAGACTGTAGGTTTGTTTTAATTTCCTTTGTGGATGCCGTGTGACTTTGTCGTCAGTAAGTCTTAGTTTCCTGGCGTTTTCAACTGATTATTTAGTTATAATGCACCTCTTAAGCACCTCTTTCAGCAGTGGCAACAAGGCAAACTCATTAAACAAGACTCCGTAAACAAACTGCAATATCTGTGAATGTTTATCTTAAAAAATATACTGAACTCACCCCATCTTCGCCATTGAGAGTTTATATGAATTCTGTAAACTGTACCACATTAAATGGACAGGTCTCTATGATGTTTTTTTATTTTCCTTAAACAAGAGGGCAACCTATTAAATCCATTCAATGTAACAGCCATTATTTTACACATTATATGAACTATAGCTGGAATACACTATACAACTGCAAGGAACCATCAAGTTGCAATTGTTGTGTGGTGTTTAAGTGCAATTGTAGCAGACTGCAGACAATACTAAGAGTAATGTACTAACTGCCAATAACATAATCCTTTTGATATTATAATGTAATAAAAGTAAATAATGTAATAACTGACCTATAATGTAATAAAATGTCTGAACCAATAAAGTAATAACATTTAGTCAATAATGTAATAAGTTCTAACATTATGGGCTGGTTATTACATAACTGCAACATATTGAATTGTACACATACAATTGAAGTATATAAATCATTTTGACATGATACAAACATTTTATGTTAGATGCCAACCTGATAAGAGTGTTCTCAATTGCCATTTATAATCCAGCATTGCAAACTTGACTGAAACTGCGGCCAATTATAAAAATATGTAGATTTCAATACCATTATCCTTTAATTCAAGTTTGCATGTGCCTCTCATACTATAAATTAATCTAAAATCAGAAATGGATGGTAACAGGGTTGGAAAATATAATAATAATTTTTAAAAATAACGTTTAAATGTAATATTTAGATTAACACTGCAAATACACGTTTTGGGGAATACCCCTAGAAAAAGCAGTAGTTAAGATATTGTTGTATTTGTTTAAAAGCTCATTTATAACTTTGAATTCGAGTTGTCTTCTAAACACTAAGGCCTATATTTCTTGCGCTGCGCCTACTGTGTTAATACATTGTGTCCTTAACCAGATCTAACCAGGTACAAATATTGTGTGCACCTGACAATCTTGGTGATGCTCATTATTATATACTGTATAATTATGCCCATGATATAATTATATCACAAGCATAATTATATAGCGACTATATGCACAGGCTTCCATATACACTGAAGGAAACATCACAAGCATCATTATATAGCGACTATATGCACGGCTTCCATTTACACTGAAGGAAATACAGTAGCCATTTTTCAGGACATGCTGAATTAGACATCATATGATGTTGATGTTACAAGCTGTCGTCACCTGCAGGGTGTTTTCTTGAGTCAATGCCACCCTGAGATGAGTTGACCCTGCATTAAGAAACATTACCATTCAAGATTCCACTCAAGCGATTTAGGTGCTGCCCATATGATGGCTGCTAAAACAGTATGCATTCGTATATTGACTCTTGAGTGGTAAATGTATTGGGTTTTCACATTAACCTGTTCAATGTACACAGTATATTAATTGGATTGCGTCTAGCCATTGAACCACTATACAGTATACAATAGAGTGGTCATACTATGCCAAACAGTAACATTAATGCTTACATTAAATTGTTTTGAGGTAAGTAATCTAATGTGTTTGTATGGGTTTTCTATGCAGACAGGAAAATATAAACTAATAATGTGTTAATGTGATAATGCTTACACTATAATAACATAACATATAGTTAATATTGTGGCGAGCTGGGCGAAAGAAGGGACCAGGAGACAAGTATTTCTTTTAGCTTAATTCCCTGCGTTCCATACACCGCACAACTACAGGGAGAACCACACTTTATTAAGAGATCACCAGGAAACATTAACCCCGGCCACACACACGTCTCTGTCACGGTCACCACACAAAATCGCCAATATTTCCATCCCATCAACGAACACATATGCTATAACCCAACCAATATCATTTTAACAACAGTAACATAAAAACACACGATTACACTACTTAAACCAATAATTGTTAACTTCCCATAATCCCTTGCGCTCAGTCTACATTGGTGCAATACCATCGACCGCCTGCTAGGGTCGCTACAATATTCTTAGCAAAAACCTAGCCAAAGGAAAATATGCATTATAGCTGTCAACAATGAGGATCTGGCTAAATTTGATTTTAGTCCTGCAATCCCTGCTCTCCAGTGTCACAGTCCTCAGACATAGGATGTCATGTAATAAAAGAAAGCCAGGCTTTTTGCAGAACATACAGGAACACGTTAGAGTAGTGACAGATACGAAAGCTTTCATAGTTCAATAGTTTTCTCTAAACCATGTGATCCTTCTGAAATTTTGCAACCTGTAATTAAAAATATATTTGTTTATCTTATCAAAATATCCATACAAATAATAATAATACTACTACTACTAATAATAATAATAATATCCTTATAAAACATTCAAATAAATGAATATCTCTAAAATAATTAAGTATGACATTCTTATAGGAAGTGACGTCAGCAGTAGTGTTGTATTTTTTTGTCTTCCTCGTGCGAGAAAGGTCTGTATTTCTTTAAGATTATTGTTTTATTTGGCAAGTCGGGTGTGTTCAAAAAGCCCGTGTGAGCTATATGTATATATTACGAGTCAAATAATACATGTTTTTGCTTTTATTAAGTTTCAGCTGGTTAACCGGACTGTGCTACATTACACTAATTTGCAGTACCTGTGTTAGCAGTATTAGCTACCGGTAGCGCTAGCTAACCTACATGTAATACTCAAATCTTAATAAACACACGTTTAGCTATCACTACTTAAATAGTACTGTGTGTACATATTTATATGATTGTGTACTGTATATATCCAGTACCAGTAAATATATAGCTGCCATTGAGACATTTCAACTGTTCTGTTAGCTTGCATTAGCTTACTGTGTTGATTTTAAACACACTGTTTAGTTTTTTTGGGGGGTCTTTAGTATGTTTAGTATATAATGAATCACTAGAAAACAAAGAATAATGTAAATACCCTTGTCGTTTGTTGCACACAACAGTCATCAAAGATGACTACAGCTGCGAGACCAACCTTTGAGCCTGCGAGAGGAGGCAGGGGTAAAGGAGAGGGAGATTTAAGTGCTTTATCTAAACAGTATTCCAGTCGTGATCTTCCCGGTCACACGAAGATTAAATACCGGTAATATAAGATAATATATACAGTTTTAACTAACACACTATCCTGTTTGTTTAAGACAACATGTAACATTACTGTAAGTTTTGAGCTATGGTTAATTTTAGGCTACAGGGCACATTATTATTATTAAGGTGACTCCAGATTGGATCTTTGTGTTGCTATCTTTAAGCCAACCGACCCAGGATGCCCCCGAGGAGGTCCGTGCCCGTGACTTTCGTAGGGAGCTGGAGGAGAGGGAACGCGTGGTTGTCCGTGAGAAGACCAGGGAAAGGGGACCAAGAGGTTAGTCATGTCTGTTGATTTGGTGGGTTTAATAAAATAATTGAAGATGACAGTTATCTCCTTGTGCTGTAGATAGGATCATACATGTAATGTAATTTTACTATTTATATAGAGCTTTACTAACTTTTAGCTTTCAGGCCGCTCAAAGTGCTGTACATAATTGCCTCACATTCATATACTGATAAACCAAAACCAAAGCCACCATAGGGTTAAGGAATACCACAACATGAATAAGGAGGCAACGGGATTCGAACCAGCAACTTTTCTGTCACCTGCTGTTACGCTGTACCTACTGTGCCTCTGCTGACTTGCATTGTGGGGTAACTTCTTAGGAACGCCATAGTCAGCTATCAGAGAGTGAAATGCTCTGTGACATCTTCTCTGGTTGATAGACTCTGCCTTTGTATATCATTATAATATATATATTTATATTTAGATAGACCCGAAAATAATTCTCAATTAGGGCCTCATTTCCCTGATTGGGACAACGACTACCTCGCCTATTAAAAGTATAGTAAGTAATTCTCAAGAACGCTTGCTAAACTCAAACCTGTTGATTTTGGTTGGAATTTAGAAAGTGTTCTTGAGAATGACTTGTACCTCCCTTCAATGCCATAGGATGCTCTCTCAGAAGCTCCGCCCCACACATTGGAAGGCTAGGATATTGTTGTGTGCATTCTGCAACACTATGTTTGTGCTCCTGTTTACGGAGCAGTACAAGATGTTTTTTTCAGCATCCACAGATTGGTAAAATGTAGAGCGGACTGCAAGGATATATTTGGTGAATTTGACAACGTGTATTGCTGTTCAATCGTCTACTATATCTTTACTGCACGTGCAGCTAAGTGGTGCTTTCCGATAGCAGACCAACAAACTAATGGGAGGGAGCAGAGAAGGCAGAAATGGGGTTTTGGGTTGTTGGATTTTCAATATCTCTTGCTGCGGCTTTCATATCCTGCATGCAGCAGCTAGTATGTGTTTTGTTGTTTTGCCATTACAGTCAATTTTAATACTTCCCAGAACATACTACATCATCATCCTCGTCATCATCCTCAAAGCGGCCCAGGCTAGATCAGATCCCAGCAGCCAATCTGGATGCTGATGACCCTCTCACCGATGTAAGTGCCAGACAAATGAGATGAGATGCTTCTGAACCGTGACTACACAGTTAACACACTCATTCTGTTCCACCAAGACAAGTGTTTGTCCAACACCGCTGCATATCTTCCAAGGACAGGTTCCTGCAACGGAACCATGTGTTGGACTGTGCTTGTTTGTGTTGTGCTGTAGGATGACGAGGAGGAAGACTCTGACGAGGACAGCGATGACGACGACACCGCAGCCCTGCTGGCAGAACTGGACAAGATCAAGAAGGAGCGCGCTGAGGAGCAGGAGCGCAAGGTAAGACCTCGACTGAAGCCTGTCACTTTAGCGTTAGCCCAGCGGTGCCACGTCTCATTCAGATACATGGGATCGGACTGAAAGCCCAACCCACTCTGCGTGCACCTCTTGTGCAATGACGTTGACTTGCTGTCTGAGAAGTACAGGACCCTATGTAACTTTGTAAGGTTTACTGGTTAGCTAGTGTTTATGACATTGGTCTGATTTCTCTTTTTGAGTGATGGATCAGTTTTGCCTAACCTGCTCAGGAGCAGATTGTCTTGGATCAATAATATTCCAGAAACACATTTAAATGCAGGGTCAGTCATTATTGAGAACGCTTGTTAACTTAGAGCTCAAACCAAAACACTATCCCTCCGTGGCACCGCTCCACACATCACAACGCATTGTGAAGCAAAGTATAGTAGTACGGCTTTGTTAATGTGAGTGATGTTCGCCACTTTGTTTATGTTCCTATTTACGGAGCGAGGGCTGTGTAGAAGTATTGGATTATTATATTGGTGAATTTGACAGTGTATTAGTTACAATTAACTTGCAATAGTTGACTATACCAGGCTTTAAAGTGTGACATACGTGTCCAATTTCCACATCCCTGTGGCTCTAGTAATAATGTTTTTGAGGGGCTGTGGTCTTGTTGTTGAATGTTATTTTGTGTTCCCAGGAGCGGGAGCAGAAAGCAGAAGAGGAGAGGATTCGCATGGAGAACATCTTAAGTGGAAATCCTCTGATTAATTTGGCAGGACAGCCACAGCCAATCCCGACTCCAACCACATTTACTGTCAAGAGGAGGTATTTTAGTCACCGACACACACATATACACACAGACACAAGCTTATGCTTATCTCTTCACCCTTCTGTTGATATAGCACACAACGCTTGATGTTTAAACCACAACTGTACAAAAACGTGTCTAGCTGTAGAGAATGGTATTTTGGATTCTATGAGCATTGTAAGGGGGAGAAGTAGGGGGTCGTCAGCACTGAGGAGCCTGCATGCACCATTGAGTTTTAAACCAAAAGCTGTAGTTGCAATGATAAGGGAAAAGATGAATTGTGCTAATTGAGTTTCTGTCTTCTTTAAGGTGGGATGATGATGTTGTGTTCAAGAATTGCGCCAAAGGAGTGGATGAAGCACGGAAAGAAAAACGCTTTGTCAACGACACGCTACGGTCTGAGTTCCACAAGAAATTCATGGAGAAATATGTCAAATAAAGAAGGCCCTGTACTTTTTTTTTCTCTCTGCTGTTATATGAATATGAAATGCAAATTTTCATTTCTAACAGGATTCATAATATGATCCAATAAATGTATTTATTTTCATGAATTATGGGGGTTTGTACATGAAAATATTGTATATAAATGAGTTCCACTTCAATTAGTTTTAAATGTTTTGTAGTTTTCACCTTATTTTATTTTTTATTTTCAATAAAGATTTGTGTCCTAAATGTTGCTTTCAATTTGTCAGTATGTTGCGTTATATTATACCTGTTTGTAGTATAGACCAGGTATAGACTGAATTCAGTGTTTTTTTTATTGCTTGTACAAGATACACCCATAACTATAAAGAACACCAGGAATATATTTTTAGATTTTCAGTACCTTAAAGTATTAAGTGTTGGAAGAGCAGCATAGTAAGCTTACCATCTAAATAAGCATTTGTAAAGTAAAATGTATACATTTATAAGGGAGATAACATTCGCAATCATAGATTAACTATTCTAGAGGCAATTATTCAATGGTTCCTTAGAGCAGTAGGGGGCGATGTCTACTAACATTTCATTGTTAAGCGTTGGGCGTTTGTGTACCATTCGGGTTTCCATAAGGCTGGGTGAAGATGGCGGCTTCCTATTTAATTGGATTCACTTTCTAAGTCCCTACAACTGTTTTTTAAAACGTTCGCCAGTAGACAAACACATACATTGAATTCAGTATTTTTGTAGTTCAAATCACTACACACTGAACATGGAAAAGAGCGGAAGCGTCGACAGTCTCGGCTCCAAGCGATCCTCGTCAAGACAGCCAAGTACGGATTCCTTGTCAAGGTACCGTAAACAAGATGCTTTAGGTACCTAAAGTTATCTCTAGCTTTTCATCCAAGAAAAAAGCAGGCAACATACAGCCTCCATCGGTGTAATGCATTGATAAAGGTTTGTATTACGTTCTGCCCATCACAAAATTGTCTTTATCAGCTCTTCCACATCTCGTTCTGACCGCTCTGCCCAAGCAAAGACTCCCTCTGCAATGTCTTCAGACTCCATATCCACCACAGAATTCTCCCCAGATCAGAGGGTTGGTAGCCTGCTTCGATTTTCTTAAGACCTAGTGAATCCATGTATCAAGACAACATTGATCATTCTTAATTGGTGTGCTTCTTTCTTTTTTCCCCAGGTGCGACCCAAAGTTCCCATCAAGGTATGACATTTTGTAATCTTACAGTACAGCAATACTTTGTTGGATCAGGATTACAGTCAAGTGTAGTGTGCACTCCTAAAAGAAAGTCATAGGACCATTTTAAGGCGTACGTGTGTTCAATAGGTGGTTAAAGATGCGAATAAAGAGGAACCACAGTTGCTTCCAAATGAAACTGTGCAAGATATTGGTAGGTATATCTGCGTTCCCCTCTCCCCCTCAACATGCATATTGATTCCTATGTTTACAATTTTAGTATAACGGGTTAATAGGATCACAAATCAATGCAAGTTACAGTTTGCTTCTTTTGTCTGACAGCTAAAGATGTCACCTATATCTGTCCTTTCAATGGCGCACTAAGGGGAACAGTGACAGTCACCAACTACAGGCTGTTCTTCAAATGCGCAGACAGGGTACGTTTCTGTTTTTAAATAGCTGTAAACCTATTAATTTGACATCCAAATTATATTCTACATGTATCGTTTTATTGGCTTTCAGGAATTAGTTCTGGACGTGCCCCTTGGGGTGGTAAGTCGTGTGGAAAACATCGGCGGTGCGTCGAGCAGAGGAGACGTGTCCTATGGAATAGTGTGCAAGGTGAGCATAGCAGCCCATGGAAGAAGCCCGGAGGGGCTACTATTGAAGGCTGCTTCACACTTTTCTCAACTCCAGTACAAACGATAGTCTGTGCAGGTTTAAAATGCATGATACATAGGTCCTTTTTGCCCCGATGAAGGCTTACATGGCTGAAACGCATATGAGGGTTTTTATTGTCACCATGACTGTGTAGTTAAGTTATATTAAAGGCTTTTTATATCTTAGAACCTCTTGAGTGCCTCAGGTTGTTTGTATGTTTGTAAGAAATATTCAAGGACTTAAAAGCACCATGGCATACTTTTTGGACACCAAAGCAGCACTCTACGCTAACAGTTTTTTTGTACTGGGTACATAGAGGTTGAAAATCAACGCATGTCAAACTTTCTATTGTTGGAATTGTATTGGTAGTGACGTGATTAAGTAAACATGCTTGGAAATTGTTATCTTCCCAGCCTGGTATCTTCATTTGTGTTTAGTTTTCTGGTGAATATCAAGACTTGTATTGTCTGTGTCTGTACAGGATATGCGTAATCTGAGGTTTGCACACAAGCAGATGGAAGACACACTGAGGAAGTCCATTTTTGAAGTCCTGATGAAATTTGCCTTTCCTGTTTCCAATGGGCTGGTGAGTTAGTGAGCACTCTGTGTAATGTTTGACTACAGCAGTGCACTGACAATCACATTTGTCCCCTAGCAATTGTTTGCCTTTGAATATGGGCAAGTCTTCCCTGAAAATGGATGGAAGGTGTATGACCCTCTGTTGGAATACAAAAGACAGGTAATCTAAAATGGCTTCCTGTAGCTTCTCCTCTGCTCCAAAAGCAGGCATTGCAGTGACATTGGATGGATGCATGCATGCGTTTGTGGTAGGGCATACCCAATGAGAGCTGGCGGATTACAAAGGTGAATGATCACTATGAGCTATGCGACACTTACCCGTCCAGTCTTGCGGTGCCCGTGAACATACCAGACGAAGAGATCAAGAGAGTGTCTGCCTTCCGGGCCAAGGGCAGGGTACCTGTGAGTAAACCTCACATGGCATATCTCTATTGTGTTTTTCTCACGTATTGTCTGTGGGTGTACTATGGCAGGGGTCTGCAAATTGTTTAATCAGTGACACACCCATTCCCAGTGAAGGGAGGGGTACCAAGTTAATGAGTACTTCCTTTTGCTTTACAAATATAGACTGGGAAAATCAGAAAAATATTTGCATTGTATTTAACAGAAAAATAATAATTGTATTACTATATTATGGTTAATAATACTACAAGCAACAAAAATGTAAACTGAAACAAAAGTAAATAAATATAGGTTGTTTATTGGTGGCATTTTGTGGACCACTGCTCTGGTATCGCATACAGGTAACACTTGTATAACGGTACAAGTGTTTGGCATGGATCCTAACTTAACTGTTAAACAGGTGTTGTCATGGATCCATCCTGAGAGCCAGGCTACAGTGATCCGCTGCAGCCAGCCCATGGTCGGGGTGAATGGCAAACGGAGTAAGGAGGATGAGAAGTACCTTCAGGCCATCATGGATGCTAACGCACAGTCCCATAAGCTCTTCATCTTCGACGCCAGGCCCAGTGTGAATGCGGCGGCCAACAAGGTTCATTGTTTAATTTCCATCAGCTTTATAAAGCTGACTGCTTTACAGACACTATGCGATAAATACGTCAGTTTTAAGATGTATCTTAAAATTCAAATAGCTGGATAATCTTCAAAACACATACAACCGGATCTAAATTTGTAGATGCATTAGAAGTATGTTTATGAGAAAGTGGGAGTCAATGGCATATGAATTCAGTTTTGGTTGTTAGTAGTTGTTTTGGTTACTGTATAGCCACGTTAATCTTTTTATTTTATTTTTTATGTTCTTGCAGTGAAAGCTGAATACCAACAATGTATTGAACATATATTTCGGGGCAAAACTTGCCATGTACAATGTTATGTCACCTATGTCTCTCTTTCCCCCAGATGAAAGGAGGTGGGTATGAAAGCGAGGATGCTTATCAGAATGCTGAGCTGGTGTTCCTGGACATTCACAACATCCACGTGATGAGGGAGTCCCTCCGCAAGCTGAAGGACGTGGTCTACCCCAACATCGAGGACTCCCACTGGCTCTCCAATCTCGAGTCAACTCACTGGCTCGAGCACATCAAGGTGTGTATCATGGTGGCCTGGAGGGATGGTTGTTGTCAGTTGGGAAATTGTCAGGCAGTATATATTAACCATCCATCATTCCTAAATAATTTCAGAATACAGTAACATTGATGGTATACATTGTGTGTTCATGCAGAATTAGTGCCTTTTATTAAAAAACATTTTTAATAAAAAGGTATTTTAAGATGCTAATACATTTTTTTTTTGTGGTTAAAATCACCAAATATTTCCTTGCAGTCCGCTATCTTATCTTTCTCTTTGTGTGCTGAAAAAAAATCCGGTAAATTCAAATGTCAACAATCGTCCTCCAGAATTACTTACTATATATACACCTTTTAATCACAACCCCATTACTCAGGAACTACCTTAAGCAAAGCTCACATGGACCCACTGGGACCCATCTTTTTACCAGTTTGTCTGTGTGCTTGTGCGCGCACGGTTGTGCATGCAGCTAATCCTAGCGGGAGCGCTGCGGATCGCCGACAAGGTGGAGTCCGGCAAGACGTCCGTTGTGGTGCACTGTAGCGACGGCTGGGACCGTACTGCTCAGCTAACCTCCCTGGCAATGCTCATGTTGGACGGATACTACCGCAGCATCCGTGGCTTCCAGGTGCTGCTGGAGAAGGAATGGCTCAGCTTTGGCCACCGCTTCCAGCTGGTAAACGAGCCCCCCTTGGTGTGATTAAGATCCTCCAGTGCAGTTCTTGTAATTCCACTGCTTTCTCTCAGAGAATCGGACATGGGGATAAGAACCACACGGATGCGGACCGCTCGCCCGTTTTTATCCAGTTCATCGACTGTGTTTGGCAAATGACGCGCCAGGTACGCACTGATGTCTGCCATTAAGTGTTGGTGCGATGAATATAATCGTTACCTGGTTTAATATATTTGTTTTATGCTCCAGTTCCCTGCAGCCTTTGAGTTCAACGAATACTACCTAGTTACCATCCTAGATCATTTGTATAGCTGTCTGTTTGGGACATTCTTATGCAACAGTGAGCAGCAGCGGGTGAAGGAAGTAAGTCATTACTTGTTCATTTCAAATTGACCTTATTCTCACATTTCCATGTTTGTCGCACTGGAAATGGACATAAATGGGTAACCCATAGCAGCGGCAAGAGGTACACCACACCGTTGTAGGATTACTGAGTGGCCTGTTTTCTAAAAATAAACACCCCAACCTTGCTCTCCACCAATTTTCAAACAATCGTGACCTCAGAAGGTTATGGGTAGTCACGATTAGATGCAACTTGGGTCTTACCTGTACGTTTTTTAAATTATAACAGGCTTTTGTCTGAGCATTTTCATCCTCCCAACCATCACTGGCAAATAAACTTGCAAGCAAAAAAAATGCAACGGCAGTCTGTTAAAATAATTTTGTTAGGTATTTTTGGATTATGCACTACATAGGCTAGTAGAACCTCAAATTAATTAGGCTCCTCTTTTCCTCATTTACTAACAGTACATTGTCGTACTGTGCCAGCAGCTTAGCAGTACTAGCTCTCACTCACCGTACCTGCTAGCCATCTACTACCTTACGTTAAACACTTACAATAATGTTCATGTTTTTAATTTGCACGACGATATCTTATAAAATAAATAAAATATTGCATTATACTTGTTTGTATTATTATACTTTTACAATGGATTGACAGTCATAAAGTAACATAGTTGTTTAGCAACATACCTTAAGTGTTATGCATGTTTTCGTGAAGAATCTTATATTCTTGGCTTTAGATCCATCTTTGCCCTTGGTCAACGAAAACTGATAAACTCTAATAGTATTATTTCGGTAGGCAAACTGCAAAACACTTAAATATGTAGGAAAAAATAAATAAATCGCCAGACTTCCAAGTATTTCTGCTGTCGTTGACCCGCCTATGACCATTTTTGGTGCGACGTATTCTGCATGTGAAAAGGGTCTATTGATAAATACACTGAGTGAATCCGTATCCATGTCTTAACAGGAGATTCCCAAGAAGACTGTGTCCTTATGGTCTTATATCAACAGCCAGCTGCAGGAGTTTTCCAACCCTCTGTATGTAAACTACTCTAACCACGTGTTGTTCCCAGTAGTCAGCTTGCGCCACCTGGAGCTCTGGGTAGGCTATTACATCCGTTGGAACCCACGCATGAGGCCTCAGGTAAGCCGTACGACGTTGAGTGAATTGTATGGGGTTTGATTGACGGCATGGCTTACGGAGAAACACGGTTGTTTTTGTTTTGCAGGAACCTTTGCACCAGCGCTACAAGGAGCTACTGGCAAAGCGTGCCGAATTGCAAAAAAGGGTGGAGGAGCTCCAACGGGAAGTGACCAATCGCTCCGCTTCCTCTTCCTCTGAGAGGCCTGGCTCACCCACCCTCTCCATCAATCCGGTGCAGACGATTGTTTGACGACGCTCATAATGACAATAACCCATCTGGCACCATAGAGGACTTGTGTGACAAGTATGGTGGCACGCCGCTTTCGCAAGACCATGACATGACCAGTTTGGTTCTGGTGATAGCCCACCAGTTATTTGTGCTTTTCACACACACGGTTCTACTGCGACTGACTTTGACACCACAGCCATGCCTAATGCATGCTACACGACTAACATTACAAAAATTCTATCGGAGCCAAATGTTTTGGTAAGCGGCGTCACCGAAGGTCTCGAATTGTGAGCAGGTCACAACTGCAAGTATGTTTTGCAATGATCTGCAGCACATCTTGTAGTGTATGCAGGTGTCCTTTGCATTTTGGCCTTATCTGGCACTTTTTAGTTCATATTAGTACACGGTTTTGAAGGAAGCTTGTCTTAACGACTGGCCCAACTCAATTTAATTGTTTGAAACAAGTTTAACAGGCTAGAACTCCTGGCACTCAAAGCTACGTGGTTACTGTAATTGCGCTAATTTCTACAGTAAACGCACAACACAACCAGCAACACTTGCTTGACAGAATTTACATTTTGGTGGGGAAACACATTTGTTTAATTTGTGTATTTAATTATCCTCATATGCTTTCTATTGTGTAGTGTGTGTGTGTGTATGCACTTACAACTCCCAAGGGAGAATGTTGTACACTGACAGCAGTACAGGGATTTGAAGATTTTGAAAGTTGTGTAGTGTGTACTTGGCAATATCTTCTGAATGGAGACATCCAACTTGATAAGTGAAGTGCACATCCATCTGTTAGCCTTCCTAATATCATTTTTCGCACACTAGTTAATTAAAATGCCTTAACGACTGGATATACAATTTCTGTTCAATATTTTGCTTTGCAAACTCTGGACAGACATGTATTTCAAAGCCATAGTATTTAAGATATTATGCGAATGAGATGTACTTTGTCACACATAACTGTGGTCAGAACAATAACATGAATGGCTTCATGGTTCAGCAGTGAAAGGACTTCTGTGTTGCCTAGCTTTTTCTTATGCTTAAAATATGTAGTTCAAAGAGCATCTCTTGATTCATTGAATTAATGTTAATGACCAAATATGTGTGATTGTGTAGATCTTACGTATGTGTCATTGAGAAGTTTTTTATTTGAATGAAAACCTTTTTATTTAAAGGTTTAACCCGTAATATTGTGTCCAAGTCATAGGATTGTATCATACAATAGAAAGCTTCAGTTGTATATAGATTTTTTGGTATAAAAAAAGGATCATACAATATTTGTTCATTTTAGAATAAGTGTTAACATGTTTAATGAAAGTTAATGAAAATTTTGTTGAAAAGATAACACTGTTGGTCAGTTTTGGTCCATATTCTGCTAATATGATAAATTAACTAAGCTCAACATTTTGAGTTGCTAGTTGTGGATCACTCTTTGCATTGTTAATGCCAAACATTCCAGTTAAATTGTATTGTGTGCTTCCAGACAGCAGAATTTTCTTATTAATGCAGAAGCTGCATAAATAGCTTTCAGTCAAATCTAGCTAGAATTTATATGTAGGGCCTTTTAATAATTGAAGATGGAAAAATGTTTGCAGAGGAATAATGGTGTAGGTTCTCTGAACTAGGCTACCGTGTTGCTTTAAGCCAATTTAAGTTAACCCGACACTGACACACCAGATGTCTGTATGTTGAGACATCCATCTGGGAACAGACTTTTGAAATGGTTTGAACAGTACAGGTGCTTTCAAAAATATTTTCCATGTGATTGGACGAATCTTTAAAACAGAATTATATTGTTCTTGCTGTAGAAAAGTTGGGAGAAAAGTGGGAACATATTTTCCATTGAGAAAAGCCTTTGCTCTTTTATCTGTAGGTGTTTTAGA
>JAODLL010000006.1:1861825-1880270 GCA_026546735.1 Forbesichthys agassizii | reverse complement strand
AGAAAAGTTGGGAGAAAAGTGGGAACATATTTTCCATTGAGAAAAGCCTTTGCTCTTTTATCTGTAGGTGTTTTAGACTCGTTTTTAAATCGCCTACGTCACACCTAAACCACGTCCGTAGCTAAACTACGACGCTGATTGGCAACACATTCGCTTTACCGGCCTGAATCCCCTCGAGTTACAAGCTCTCCAGACTGATTCTCGTGGCGAGGTCAAACTCAAGCTCGACACAACTACTTTTCGGCAGTGTCTCCCATTCTTCTTTTCGCAGGACTCTCAAGTTAGATTGAATGGGGATTGTCTGTGCCCAGCAATTTTCAGAGTTCTCCAGAGATGTTCAATCGGGTTGAAGTTTGGGCTCTGACAGGGCAACTCGAGGACATTCAGAGTGGTCCCAAACCCAGTCCTTTTGTTATCTAGGCTGTGTGCATTGTCCTGTTGGAAGATGAACAATCGCCCCACTCAAAGGTCCAGGTTTTGATAGAGGACGTCTCTGTATATTGCTGCATTTATCTTTCCTTCGACTAGTCTCCCAGTTCCTGCCGCTGAAAAAAACATCCCTACAGCTTGATGCTGCCACCACCATGCTTCAATGTAGGTATGGTATTGACCAGGTGAGGAGCGGTGCCTGGTTTCCTCCAGACTTGACACTTGGCATTCAGGCCAAAGAGTTCTAGCTTTGTTTCATCAGACCATATAAGACCAAAGTCCTCCAGGTGGACTGTCATGTGTCTTACCTGATATCTGGCTTCCGTCTGGCCACCCTACCATACAGGCCTGATTAGTGGAGTGCTGCAGAAATTGTTGTCCTTCTGAAAGGTCGTCTTCTCTCCACGTAGCAACGCTGGAGCTCTGTCAGAGTGACCATCGGGTTATTGGTCACCTCCCTGACTAAAGCCCTTCTCCCCCGACCGCTCAGTTGGCCGGGCGGCCAGCTCTAGGAAGAGTCCTGGTGGTTCCAAACTTCTTTCATTTACAGATTATGGAGACCACTGTGCTCATTGGTGCCTTGACCTTCACTGCTGCAGAAATCTTTGTGTAGCTTTGCCCAGATTTGTGCCTCGGTACAATTCTACTTCATGGCTTGGTTTGTGCTCTGAAATGCACTGTCAATTGTGGTACCTTATATAGATAGGCAGGTGTTTGTCTTTCCAGATCATGTCCAATCAACTGAATTGTTCGCAGGTGGACTCCAATCAAGTTGTAGGAACTCTCAAGGATGATCAGTGTAAACAGGATGTTCCTGAGTTCCATTCAGAGTCATCATGGCAAAGGCTGTGAATAATTATGTACATTATTTACCTTAACTCAATTTGCTGAACTTTTTCACTTTGCCATTATGGGGTATTGTGTGTAGAATTTTTAGCATTTTTTTTAATTTTAGAATAAGACTGTAACACAAAAAAATGTGGAAAAGGTGAAGCGCTGTGAATACTTTCCAAATGCACTTTATGCAACTCATGAGGTAGGTGAAAGTTATGTCTGCGGTGGACTACAATATGGCAATATAGGGCAACTTTTTCGTGACTGTGGGTTCGGTTTCAAAAATATATACAATGCGAATTGTGCCATTAATAGAAATGTTGATGTAGCCTAACTCTCCCTCATGAAAACCGTCAATCGATTTAGAGAGAAAGCATGCACATTATCCAAGCCTGTCACTGTAAAGTGCATATTGTTAAATAAATAAAAAATAAAAATGAGAAGATATGTAAAGTCTGCGTATTCTACTCTGCCGCGTTTTATGAAAAGTTAAGGGGGGGGGGGTCCAATTTGACAGTACATTTAAAAAATTCAGTAAAAGTGCTTTCCTGTTTTGCAATAAAACAAACATATCAGGCGTTCTGCTAATAGCTGTCGTATTTTTGGAAGCGTACAATAAATCTCTTCAAAGTTGTTCAAACTGTAAAATGGTGATTGGCTGCACCGTTCAAAATGTGAACGGCGCGCACGGATGTGGTGTCACGAGAGGCTTTCTCCTGTAGTTCGTCCGTTTCCGGTGAAGTGACGACGTCCGCGATACAAAAAAGAGAGAAGGAAAACAGGAAAATACATTTCTTGGCAAGAACAGTGGAAACTTAATTGCTATAGTCGTGTTTCTGTGAGCTAGTTTCGTACGTACCTGCCTATTTGACGATAGGTCTCCAGCCCCTCTACACATCAAATACATTGAAATAGGGAAATTATAGATGTTTTCAGTTTATTGTTCTTCGCCTGCTACCGTACCGTACCCAACCCGCTATAGCTAACCTAAGCGTAGGCTACATACCATACCTTACTAGCTAGCTAGCCAGCCACAGTTTGGTCTAACAGAACATTTGGCTTCTGGACAACCAATTTCTGAAACGGCAACCGTGCCTGGTTTCTGCGTGGGCTCGGCTAGCCTGATTTAGCACAGTTACTTTTGTTCACCGAGAATGGCATCATCGGCACTGTACGCGTGTACAAAGTGTAATCAACGATACCCGTTTGAAGAACTGTCGCAGGGACAGCAACTGTGCAAGGTTCGGGAATGTGTGTATGTGTGGTTCTGCCTGTAATACAACATCGGATGGCAGTTCCGTGTGCATTACGATAGGATGTAGAATAAAAGATTCTGCTGGCAATCTTGCTGACTGTTCAATATATTTGTATATGATGGTTATGAACCAGGCACTGGCTGGCTATGTCTTTGTTATTATGTAACATTTTGAAATCTTAATTCCAACCTGGAAAAACGAATACAATGACTGCACTTTTTTTAAATTTTAATAATGCTAACAATGTACTGTAATGTTATTTTATTTGTTAAATAGTAATAGCACATTAGGCCACTTTGTACGTTATAAATATGATGAGAGAGTACATGGGGCTTTTCCTCCTACAGGAAAAAAATATATTATCTCAGTTGCATGAATAGATATCATCAGAAATGTTACTGCTGATTTCATAAATCACAATTGACACAAATGTGACAGCTTCCAATAACAGGATGAATGGAAACATAAATAAATGTCTGAATGCATCAAACTTGTTGTGAATTGTGATACTATACAAGTTAGTTTTCAATTGTATGTATGTACTCTCTACTTTGACATTCCAATGCACTGACCTGTAAAACCCCCCTATTAGCGAAGTCTGTGTTAATACAGCTACAACTTTCCAAGATGTGGATTAACTCTCCTAACCTGCATCACTATTGAACTGATTAAAATATTAACAAGAATCTGTTAAAATGTTAAATATTGATAATATTGTCAGGTGTAAAATGTGAATAGAGGTTAGTGTATTATGTTTCTATATATGCTGAATTTAGTAAATATAGTGTAAATATTCTATGGACTCAGATGTTAGAAATCTGCGCTCTAATCCTTAATTGAAAATTCATAAAACCTCTTATCAAGGACATTAAAATATATTATATTTCTGTAATATATATATGTATATGTATGTGTGTGTGTGTATGTGTATACATATGTGATTTTTATTTGTTTTAACCACAGGAGTGCCGAATCGCGCATCCCATTGTGAAGTGTACATATTGCAGGTCTGAGTTTCAGCAGGAAAGGTGAGAACTTTTAAAGACCTGGTTAGCACTCTCAGCCCATAAACCCATTATAATTCACTGCAATTCTGATATTAAATGAATTTAATTTATGTGTTTCATTACAGCAAAACAAATACAATCTGCAAGAAATGTGCACAGAACGTAAAGCAATTTGGGACAGTAAGTGACTTGCTTATCTTGTTTTGACAAATTTCATCGCTATCAAATTTGAATACTTAAGTTGTATCCAGTGAATTCTTGTTTTCATTCAGCGTGGGTTACTTTTTCTGTGTAATATATTTGGTATTTTGACTTTTTTTTTTTTTTTTTTTACAGCCCAAGCCCTGCCAGTACTGTAACATCATTGCAGCTTTTATAGGGACAAAGTGCCAGCGTTGTACTAACTCAGAAAAGAAATATGGTCCTCCGCAGACCTGTGAGCAGTGCAAGCAGCAGTGCGCCTTTGATCGCAAGGAGGAGGGCAGGCGAAAGGTGTGTAATGTAGCATACGCAGGCACACACACACACACATTGTTGAATGGGTGGTGTGGACATGGTCTGACCTCTGTCTTGTGTCAGGTGGATGGGAAGCTGCTGTGCTGGCTCTGCACACTGTCCTACCGCCGTGTCCTTCAGAAGACCAAGGAGCAGAGGAAGGGCTTCGGCTCCTCCAACTCCTCGTCTCTCAACGAGAAGGACCATCAATCCAGACCACACCATCACCACCACCACCACCATAACCAACACAGGCACAGCAGCTCTCACCACAAGTAGGTCCTCCTCTGCTAACATCTTACCTGGCTTGTACTGTTCAGCTATAGAAAAGCACTGTGTCTCACTTATCAACCTTTAACATGTGTTATACAGATTGAGTGGGAGCTTGAGTCCAGAGCAGGAGCCAGGACTATGGAAGCAGAGGTAAAAACAAGTGTTCTTTCAAACCTACAACTCTAAGCCTATTTGATCTGTTCACTGTATGGTCATGCAATCGGTGTTCACTGCAGTCTGACCTTTGCAGCCATAAATCGTCTTCAATCCAGAAGGAGACACCAAAGAAAAAACCAAAACTGGAGATGAAGCCATCTAATGGGGACAGGTATGAGCATGTTATCATTCATACAATTGACCCTTAGGTACAATGTCTCAACGTGAGGTTATTGCTATTTGTAATGTTTTACCCTGCTTGAGTTGACTGCCCGGTTTTGTATTGAACATCTTCAAACCTTTCTGTTCAACCTGTACTTCAAGCAGTTCCATAACCCAGTCCATGGATTCAGGTGGAACTGACAACTTCATCCTCATCAGCCAGCTGAAAGAGGAAGTTATGTCACTCAAGAGACTTCTGCAGCAGAGGGACCAGACAATTTTAGAGAAGGACCGCAAGGTACAATTCTCACCTCACCTAAACAGTAGCTCAAATTAGATGATGATGCTATTGTTGCTCACGGTCACCTTAAACTGGTATGATTGCCTTTCACAGCTCACAGAGCTCAAGGCAGACTTTCAATACCAGGAATCCAATATGAGGGTCAAGATGAACAACATGGAGAAGGCGCACAAAGAGTCAATGGAACAGCAACAGGTGAGGAACAGTTTTATACGTGTGTGTACTGGCAGTGTTTAGTAAAGAGCTCACGCATCACACTAAAGCCCCGGACACGTTGCAAGCAACTAGCAGCGACGAGAGAATGTATCGTCGATGGCATTCAGGTGAAATAATTGCTTGAGAAATGGACTGAGTTAAACTAATCTTCAGTGGGAGCTAAGGATATTGTTGACAGACAGATTGACTGAAACATTTCAAGTGGGAAATATACCAACCACAGCCCGAAATGTAAACAATAGACCAATTTTCAGCTACCAAGAGATGGGTGACGAGCGAATCGCTTGCAGTGTTCGGGTCTTATCGTTTGGGCTTTTTACGATTCCGGTTCCAAATCGATCCTTTTAAACGGTGCCTGAACCGGTTCTTAGTCATTTGTTCATTGCTGTTAATTATTGGTCAAATTATTATAAGTCACAGTAATTATTTGACTGTTCCTAAGCTGCACGTCACTCATCGTAGTAATTTGTTGACGGTCCCTTAGCCGCCAGAGCTGGCATTTGTCATGTTTACAAGGCAATGCCTGTTAAACAGGAGTTACTGATGACAATAAGCCAAGTAACGTAACATTACTTTGCCTTCAGATGAATAATAACTGGCCTATGCAAACATATTGTTTTTATTTTAGAGCGTTTTTATTTTAAAAGATATTGACAGTCAATGTGTGAATGTTGAGTAACTTGACATCTTCCTCTGGCATTCAAAATAATAGAAAACTCCGCAGACGTGCGTAAGCTGTAGGTAGTTTACCGTGACAGTTTATACAGTACAGTCTCTAGATGCGGTGCAAACATCCTTGCGCACCGGCATACATTACAGGTAAAAACATATGATCGGTAACGCCGCTATAATTAGATAGACAGGGCGGTTGATCGGTGCATCTGTTTTGAACATTTTGTATCTAAGCATGTTTAACGTAGCTAACGGTATTCTACATCGTGTCACAATGTGCGATGAATTATGATCTTACATCCGTTTCGGAGCACTAAAGGGAAAATGTATAAATCGCCATACAAAACCCTACACTCAAGGGTTCCTTTCAGTAAATGTTCCAGTGATCCAGTCCAGGAAAATGCATAGCTGGTCTTATTTTTTGCCATGCTGTTCTTCCTTAGTATTAAATGTTCTGACAAAATGCTTTCTGTTAACACCGGCACGAACATGTAATGACATGACGTGTGTAAGTATCACATAATTATGTGGAGCTAAAATACACCTTATTTTAGTTTTTAACCCCCATTTAAAAACTACAATATGTAATGTAGATATAGTCTTAAGTGGCACCGAAATGAGGCACTGACATTTTTGTTTAAATTCGGTCCAGTAGATCATATATGAACCGGTGCCATGTTTTTGGGACCCACCCTACTTAAGAGTTAGTTTGTGAAATGTTTCCATTAACCTAAGTTAACTGACATGAAGTACATTCAAATTCATTAATACACACTGAGCAACAACATCATGACCGCTCGCAGATAAAGAGTAATTCATAACTGTACATGTCAAAGTCTGGGATACATTAGGCCATGGCCGTAACGGTCAGATCTGTAGTTTAGTTAAAGAATTTAAAATAATTTTTAGATAACATTTTAATATATATCTGCATTAGCTAAAGTAAAGGGGTCAATTGATACAAGGTGTTTTCTTAGTAACCAATATGCTTATGAATGATTTTCCCTTAACCTGTTTTTATTTTTGTATTACCACAGGCTAAGAACAGGGAGTTGATGAAACAAGTGGCTGCTCTGTCTAAGGGAAAAAAATTTGACCGGACAGGAAGTTCTTTGCTTTTGCCCTAACAATATGCCTGGCCAGCAACAGCACAGAGTGTAACAGTAACACTGTGAAGGTCTCCCTCCTGTGTTTTCTCACTCATTCATCAACATTGATTATATGTTTATTATCGGTTAAACCCAGAGACCATGCTTAACACATGGACATCGCCTGATGAATCAAGCAATGAGAGACCATCCTTAAAATGTCAACATATCTATATTTTTTATGTTTCCGTCAAGACGACCGTGACACTGGATGGGATGCTACTGTGTGGAAAGTGGAGAAAGAAGCCCTCTGGTTTTTAACACTGCCGTGCCAAACTTAAGCATGGTTTTCATATGTGGATAGCATTGTGAGCAACACTATGTATCCACTTGATTTCTATGATGTCATACAATTTATTTATTCAACTGTATTTCTTAGCTTTCTGTTCCTTCACAACATACTTGGAATCTCCCACATTTTGGGGGATTTTCTTAAATGGCAATTAGTTATATTTTTATAAATGGACGTGATTACAAAGAGAACCTCTGCCCAACGGAGACCTTGCTCAACGTTACAAATAATGTATGCAAAAGTGGGACTTCAGAGTTGCTGGCCAGCAGTAGAGAACTCTCAACATCAACCCAAAAAAATTGAACATTTTAAAAGGGTTGTTTGACAGGAGAGATGCATCTTGGCTGTCCTCTTTTTACCCTGTGACAGCTGTAGTGCGTTGCTGTTTCTTTTTAGTGGAACGATTGTAATATTGCATGACTTATTGCCATATACAGATTGGCATTGTGGTCTCATGTACTGTAATGTACTTTTAGACATTTCCCTCCCCAACTTTTAATTAGTTTTATAAGGATTATTGTAAAGGTATTGCTGGGGTCAGCCATTGTATTTAAACTATTGCTTGTATCTGTTTTAGTGTGTGTGTTTGGTATGGCCAGTTGAAATGATATTGTGTGTAGGATATGCTTTTTAAATGAACACACCTTTCACCATGCATTATTGAGCTGGTTTCAAACTGGCATACAGGAAGACTTTTGTACTTTTTTTCAAGCCCAATGTTTAAAAATTATTAAAACTGGCTAAATGAATTTCATTGTAGTGTTTTCTTTAACATTAAAACTGCTTTTTACAGTTATTGATACGATAAACTCAGAATTATGAACTACAAGGTTTTAGTGGCACATATCCTCGCGAGACCATCGTGATATCGCCAGTATCAGTTCAACATCTGGCGTTGCCCGTCGCACGGCCACACCTATATTAGATTTTGTATAGAATCAAGGCCTCGAGTTAATCTTAAAAATAGCTCTTACACCACATTGACTATGAATCGGGAAATAACACGTGTTTTTATAATAGCGTTTGCTTTTGTTTGTGGTATATACAATGTTCATTGTCAGCTGTTAAAATATATTAGTCAAGCGGCAGGACATAATGAATGTGTGATGCGTAGGTTCAGCCTACTCGAGTTTACCACGAAGTTTACGCCTACCTCAGGAAACGCGCATGCGTGAAACATCCGGGTATTGATGCTTGAGGTTTAGCACTGCTAATCGTTTTGATGCGCTGCTGTGCGCGGAAAAAAAACGCAAACCTGGTTGTATCTTTACACAATTGCAAACGGATATACACAACAACCGTAACAATAGCAAGCCAGCTTATTCTGGTTCATAATTCATATTTGTGTTATGTATTATTTAGCCAATCTGCTTGGAACGACTGGAAGTTCTACCCGATAACGCTAGTTAGCAAATACATAAAGCTGGCTAAAACACTGTTTACCGGAGTTTAATAAAAGGTAAATTTAAGTTGCAGCTGCATTAATGTGTAATAGCTTAATTACAATGAATGTGTTGTGTCATAGCATAGCGGCATGGTATTGGTATAGCAGGGTTGAGTGTTAATACCAAGATAGAGATCTTCTGAATGAATAGTAATTTAATCAAATAACCGCGCTTGCTCAGTGTGACTGAATCTTGAATGTATAAACTGTAGCTTGTGTCTATGATACGATGGCCAAGAAAGGCAATATTTTGCGATTTTCACGTGAGCAGGTTAGTTGCTGAAGCTTTACATTGACATACTGCTGTTTGACACATAATAGTTGTAACTACATGCGTTAAATTATAATAATTGTGTTCCTATTAATATTTCAGAATGTCAGACTCAGACAGCGATGAGGACCAAGACCGCCCATTTTCTCTAACAGGCTTTCTCTTTGGAAACATCAATGAAGATGGCCAGCTGGAGGGTGACAGCGTTCTTGATAATGTGAGTAGTTATTCCATAGTGAGTTTTTGTCATATGCACGGAATACTGGAGCACTGAACATTCCTTGTTCCCATGTTACCTCCTCAGGAGTCCAAGAAGCATCTGGCGGGTCTGGGCACTCTGGGCCTGGGCTCACTCATCACAGAGATCACTGCCAGCGAAGAGGACGACGACGACAAGGGGGAGAGTAGAGATGCTGGTACAGATGCCGAGGGTGAGGACAAACATACCGTACGTTAGCGCTGTCTCATGTGGCTTGAATCTCACATCCCGATATAGGTAAATTACATCCCGATATCACGACACGGCACATTTTCTGTTATATTGCGCAAATATATAAACAACGCATATGATATGAAATGATGAATGAATGTTTTTCTGTCGTCATGACGTATGTCGTCGTATTGCACGGCCCTACCATGCACAGTAGCTTCACATCTGTGTATCACACCGTTGGCATGCTAATGGCCGCATTGCCTTCGTCCAGGTTGGGTAAAAAGCACAGAGGATGCGGTCGACTACTCTGACATCAGCGAGGTTGCCGAGGATGAGACAAAGAAGTACCGCCAGGCTATGGGGACCCTGCAACCCTGCAGGAAAGCAGGTATGAGGTCATAGACAGGCGCTGCTGTTGGCTTTTTAGCTGTGTGGCAGTTTTTGGTTAGTCATTCTCTAAGAACACTTGCTAACCTGGAGCTTAAAATAAAACAAACTCCATCAGAAGCTGTTTACAAAGCCAGGGCTGTGTAGAATTACCAGATTCTTTATTTCAGCGGGGGTGAGCTAGCGAAATGTTAGGTGATATTTTGTGAACTTGACAAAAAGAGTATTAGCTTACACATAGCTTGCAATTGCTGACTGTACATTTTTAACATTTTGTCACTCATTATAGTCACACTTAATTAAAGCAAGTGTACTTGATTATACATGTATTTTATCTTAATGTCTTGAAGATGATGAGGATGACTATGATGCAGACTGTGAGGACATAGATTCCAAGCTCATGCCTCCACCACCACCCCCGAGTCTCGCTACACCGGGCAAGAAAGAGGAGCCCTCCCCTCAGACACCAAGCGGTGAGGAGAATGTGCTAGTCAGGCAATGTATATTCAGCCAGACATTACTGTTGCTGACATGTAGGGGTGTGTATATATGTATGTATGTATATATATTGTATACAATATATATTGTATACACATTATCACGTGATGCAGTCATATCGAAACATATGGAAAATGTTGCAGAAAGTATGCAATATACTGTTAATTTTATTGAGAGGTGTGTCTGTTGGCTGTGTGGCTTAGTTGCATGTGATTTAGTTGGAAAAGTAAGATCTGTAACTGAGGAAGACAACGATTACAATGCAAATTGAAGAGGAAGCATTGGCCTAGAAAAATACTTCTTCGGTAGCTTGGAATTACTTGTTGTACTAGTCCAATATGACTGTTGAAAACGTGTTGATTTGATATGTGATTCATCTATTTTGATGCATTTGTTGACATGTTACCATGGAGGTTTTTGTTAACGGCGTGGTCTCTAACCGCTTGCAGCAGGCGGAGAGGAAGGCGATGGCATTATCCTGCCGTCCATCATCGCCCCTTCATCCATCGGCGACAAGGTTGACTTCAGCAGCTCCTCCGATTCTGAGTCAGAGACTGACCGCCCGTGCCAGGGCTCGGGGGCCGGCGGACCCCCCGACAGTCTCACGCTGCCCCTGGCTGGCATCATGCAGAAGGATGCGGCCAAAGCACTGCCTGACGTCACTCAGCTCTTCCCAGTGTTTCGACCTGGAAGGGTAGGGGACGTTTTTTGGCCGTTGCTCTTCATTATGAATCTGTGGTCTTGTGTTCTTGTGCCAGTGTCATGGTATGACACTACACATTCATCTATCACCTGTCCATTGCATTGTCAATACAGGTGTGTATTGCATTCACAACTGTGCCACTTGGCTTCCCAATTGAAGGCCTTGCCTTTTTATTCAGGTTTTCTGCTTTCCTGTGTTTTTGAAAAGCTCATTCTGTTCCAATTGCAGGTTAAGGATATTGTGATGATTTCCTTGTGAAGTTTTTTTTTTTTTTTTTAATCCCAGGCTGTAACTGTTATCAGAACGATTATCTAAACATGCTTGGACTTCACCAGGTTCTTAGGTTCTTGCGTCTCTTTGGCCCGGGGAAGAACATGCCATCCGTCTGGAGGAGCGCTCGCAGGAAGAAGAAGCGTAAGCACCGGGATGCGCAGCCTGGCACTCCTCCTCCAGAGGGAGAAGCCACCGAGAACAGCCAGGAGAAGAAGTCTGGATGGATGTACGAGTATGCCGCTCCTCCGCCCCCCGAGCAGTGCCTCTCAGATGACGAGGTACACGTGCAAGATGTACACACAGTTGCAGGTTAACAGGTAATGCCGGTGTCATTGTATGTGTGCTGTAGCCTACGAAAACAGCAAACACAAAATGTTCTCCTACGTTCATATTCTGCCTAGCCAAGGTTGGATATAGCGCGTATGTCGTAAGACGTAGAACTCTTTGGTTGCTGGTTGTTTTTCTGGCATCCTGGCATCACTGGCCTTAGTCTTAAATGTGCTCGATACAATGTTTTAAACATTAAAGGCAGGGTAAGGAATTCTTGCTAACTTCGAGCTCAAATCAAAACAGCATCGTTCCTCGGCCCTCTGCGGCACCGCCTCACACATAGCAATGCATTGTGAATCAAAGCGTAGTTCCACGACTTTGTTGATGTGAGCGGTGTTGGCCACTTTGTTTATGTTACTATTTACGGAGCGAGCCACGGCTGTGTAGAAGTTTCAGATGTATTTTTTCAACATGCACAGAGAACGATAGTTTAGCGAAATGCGAGGAGATATTTGTTTTATGTGTATTAGCTTACATTTAGCTTGCAATAGCTGACTTTACCTTTTTAATATAGCAACAAACAACCATTTTCCATGAAAAGGTATAGAGTATTTGCATCTCCAGCAGGGAGTGACATCACGCTCTGTGTGTTGTAATCCAAGCTCCTCTGTTCTTCGTTTCCATATCTGGGCCATGTTTGTTTGTTTTGTTTTGATTTGTTTTGACGCTAGTGCGCTTAGTGCGACATCTAGTGGTAGAGTCGTATAGAGCCACTTAAACACTTTTATCATATTTTCAGCACTAGGCAAGTGACTGTACTAATCAATACACCACCTTATAACTTTTTCTGAATACCGCTCCCATCCAGATAACCATGATGGCTCCAGTTGAATCCAAATTCTCCCAGACGTGCGGCGACTGTGACAAGGAGGCGGAGTCTCGTCCCAGAGTGGCCGAGTGGCGCTATGGGCCGGCCCAGCTGTGGTATGACATGCTGGGGATTCCCGAGGATGGAAGCAACTTCAACTACGGATTCAGGCTGAAAGAGGAGCAGAGCGAAGAGCCTGAGAGCCAGGAGAGGCCCGAGGCCCCGGCCCAGTGTTCCGAAGCGGTCGGTATTATCCGGGAACACGGACGAATGAGCTCCTCTCAAACAATTTAATTGTCTCCCGTTGTATGGTGACGCTCTGTGTTCCAGAAGGAGGACGGCAAGGAGAAGGACCCCAAGACATTGGAGAACGAGCTCTTCCTCATGGTCACGCAGCTGCAGTGGGAGGACGACATCATCTGGAACGGGGAGGATGTGAAGCACAAGGGCACGAAGACCCAGAGGGCCAGCCTCGCAGGGTGGCTGCCCTCCAGCATGACGCGCAATGCCAATGCCTACAACGCACAACAGGGTACGATAGCCTGCTTGCTCCGACGTGGCACACACAATAATAATAATAATAATAATAATAATAATAATACGTTTGTAAAATGTATTTTATTTTAGATTTCCTTAAATCATTTTATAAGTGTATTTATAATGTGCTTTTCTTGACCCAAAGTGCTACATTCATGAATATTAATTCAACAAGATACACATACATACAATTAAACAAAACAAAACACAGGGTACACAAGAATACAAGGTCATTAGCAAAAAACATGCTAACAATTCCATGCAAAAGCATGCAAGACCGAGTCCAGAGCATATACAGTTATGTTTAAAACTAGACTTTTCAAGGGTAGGGGCATTTCCTCAGGCAAGGCATTTCACATCCATGGGATACAGCTCTGTCACACATGGTTTTAAGTCTAGAAAGAGGCCGTTGGAGAGAGGATACTAGCGGTAGCAGATCAAAGAAAGCGGGCAGGTAGACTGCTTTGTTAAATCTCTGAGGCATTGTTACGGTATTGCTCAACATGCGACTGTCTTTGTTCCACAGGCCTGACTAGGAGCAATTCCCTGTTGGTTCCTCCCACGCCTCCACCAATGACGAAGGTCCTTTCCATAACTGGCTCCAAGCGTGACAAAAACATCCACGACCACCAAGGTACTGCTTCACTGTTCTCCGCTGCCATTTGCAGTTTATAAGTTCAGTTACGATAGCTAGCCAACAACAACAAATGAGAGAACACTAAATCTAGGAAAACATCTTTTTTTTTTAGGGCTGTCGGACGCGATGGAAATGTAATCACGATTAATGGCACGCTTTTTGTGGCAATTAATAATGTAAAGCGTGCGAACAATCGCGATTACATTTTTATAACATCTTACAGCCCTAGTCCTCCCCCCAACCCCCAAAATGTTTTATGTACATTTTTGTAATTCACCGCTTTTATTTAAGTCCACTATAATCAGTGCATTTAACATTAGGAGCAGAAACACTCATAAATAAGTAATGAGCAAAGCATGCCGTTAGAACAGGAACCTGTCACATTACATTGATCATATTATACTGTATATTGGAACAATCACAAGCATTTCAAAGTTGAATTGCAAACGTTAGATTATTCCATAAAAACAGTAGAGTGAGGAATGTGTTTTATTCAAATGACACTTTACTGACCGTTTTGCTGTTTCTTCGCTGCTGCTCAGCTTTACACGAAGAGGACTCCCAGTGGTTCTCCATCTTCCCCATCGACAGCGAGGAGCTGGTCTACGGCCGCTGGGAGGACAACATCATCTGGGACGACCAGGCCATGGACCGCTTCCTGAACCCGCCCGTCTTGACCCTGGACCCCAACGACGAGAACATCATCCTCGGTGCGACAGGTTTCCTGCTTTTAAATTCAGCGCTCCACCGCCAAGCCCTCGCTGACGTGCCGTTTGCCCTGCTGTGTCCTTGCAGAGATCCCCGACGAGAAGGAGGAGAGGACCTCCAACTCCCCGTCCAAGGAGAACAAGAAGGAGTCTGCCCTGAAGAAGAGCCGCATCTTGCTGGGGAAGACCGGGGTTATCAAGGACGAACCACAGCAGGTGCTTAGGGGGACAGTCACAGACAGACCACATGATGAAAGACAAAAAGTGTGTGTGTGTGTGTGTGTGGTGGTGGTGGTGGTGGTGGGGGGGGGGGGGGGGGGGGTTTGTTTTCCCATTGATGCTAAGGGAAGGCACTCACAGCATTGAAAGTAGACGTGATTTATAGTCTGTTACCATAAAGTCATAAATGTATAACACATATATAAACATACAGTATATAACTAAATATATAATATGCAGTGCTAAGTTCCATGTATGCATGATCAATCGAGTGATTGATGTATAGCAAAACACAGTGGACTTGACGTTAAGCCCAGCTGTGTCATGTCCTCACCCAGAACATGTCGCAGCCTGAGGTGAAGGACCCCTGGAACCTGTCCAACGATGAGTTCTATTACCCCAAACAGCAAGGCCTGAGAGGCACCTTTGGTGGCAACATCATTCAGGTAAGCACAGGCTCTACACTTAGAGAGATATAATCTGGAACTTTATTTGCATAAATATGTTTTGCCGCTACATGTTTCTTTAATTGATGTTTTGATTGAAATGTTTGGTCATTTAGCAGATGTGTTTGTCAAAAGCAACATATTGTGAGTACAGTATAACGTATAAACAAGCTCTCAGAGGCTAGACATCTTGCTCATGTATGACTAGACCGGGGATGTCTTGGATCAAACTGTTCTTGTATAGTTCTATGGATCAGTCCCAGGACTTTTCATGTGGGAGTCATCCTCCTTAACCACTAGCCTGTCCTACCCTAAGCTAGCAGGTTTTAAATATGCAGCTCTGGATTGGACCACAGAGGAATATGTATCGCTACATAGAGTTTGAGGAACGCTGGCAGCCCACCTGCTTGTTAAAATGCGGTTTGCATTTAAAGGGAGGGACGAACCTATACTAGTTCCTATGGGTGTTTCAATTAACGCAAATAGTCAGGATTGCAGCTCTAAATAAGTATTGGCATTTTGTTAAACATATACATAATGTGTCAATACAAATCCATGTTTGTGGTTTTATTTAGCTATACAATATGGGGTTTAGCAACAGTTCATTAGCGGCTTAGCTTTTAAGTACCTGACCTCCACTAAGTCACCTCTTGTCCTTGCGTGTGGAGCAGCACTCCATTCCAGCGGTGGAGCTCAGACAGCCATTCTTCCCCACACACATGGGGCCCATGAAGCTGCGTCAGTTCCACCGGCCCTCCCTGAAGAAGTACTCCTTCGGGGCGCTGGCCCAGCCCGGCCCACACCCCTCCCAGCCGCTGCTCAAGCACATCAAGAAGAAGGCCAAGGTTAGGGAGCTCCTGTCCTTAATAGCAGGGTGTGTTTCACATGGTTGTCTACGGTGGGGTCATCATCTCTGTGTGTGTGTGTGTGTGTGTGGGGGGGTGGTCTTATCCCAGATGAGGGAGCAGGAGAGACAGGCCTCCGGTGGAGGAGACATGTTCTTCATGCGTACGGCCCAGGACCTCACCGGCAAGGACGGGGACCTGATCTTGGCCGAGTACAGCGAGGAGTACCCTCCTCTTCTCATGCAAGTCGGCATGGCAACCAAGATCAAGAACTACTACAAGAGGGTGGGTGTAGGGGAGGGCAACCATCCCTCCTGCTCGTGCGTCATCCCGTACGCAGCTTTTGACTGCTTGTGTGTGTGTGTGTTTCATTGCAGAAGCCCGGGAAGGATCCAGGAGCACCGGACTGTAAATACGGAGAGACAGTGTACTGCCACACCTCTCCGTTCCTGGGCTCCCTGCACCCGGGCCAGCTGCTGCAGGTCAGACCACCAGGCCTAGCCTTTCACCCGCTGCCTCCTCAAAGCCGCTGCGCTCGACGGAGACACGTCAATGTTCCGCGCTCTTCTCCTTTCAGGCGTTTGAGAACAACCTGTTCCGTGCCCCTATCTACCTGCACAAGATGCCCGAGACGGATTTCCTTGTCCTGCGGACGCGCCAGGGCTACTACATCCGGGAGCTGGTGGACATCTTTGTGGTCGGCCAGGAGTGTCCTCTCTTTGAGGTTCCTGGGCCCAACTCCAAGAGAGCCAACACCCACATCAGAGACTTTCTACAGGTGACAGAGAAAGCTCTGAAGGAGACTAGCAATATGTAACATGTTCTCCTCAGATATTCGTGGCAGGCAACCCGCTTGTTGTCCAACATGGCCGACCCTCACTTCTGCTACTTATAAGCCCTCATAAGATCTAATATATATCTAAAATAGAATATCTAAAATGTAAAGCACAATGTTCTACACTCTGCAGGTGTTTATCTACCGACTATTCTGGAAGAGCAAAGATCGGCCGAGAAGGATCCGTATGGAGGACATAAAGAAAGCTTTTCCCTCTCACTCTGAGAGCAGCATCCGGAAACGGTTAAAACTCTGTGCTGACTTTAAACGTACAGGTATACAAATCATTACACGCACACACGCACACACACACGCACACGCATCTGCTGTTGACAGATACTGGAACATTCTGACTGCTAGATGATTGGTAAAGCCTACATGTGAATGTTGTAACAATGTATCATTACCCCAACCTGGTTGTGTGTCAGGGTCAGTGTTGAAGTGTGTGTCTTGGTTGAAGCTGCTGGTGCTCAGTCAGCAGTAGTGTGCCTTCATATTGACAGAGAGGAGAGTGAAACAGAAGGCAGCTATTTATGACTATGGATTTGACTGGACAGGTAAGAGGTAGTGTAAGAAACCCAAGCATCCACCCAAGGCGTAAAGCTGACAACACTGCACAACATGACACGGCAAAGAGAGGCTCGCTCAATGGGTGCGACTCCACTGAATTGTGCGGGCCGCAGTTCATTTTGACGTTAAAACCAGAAGAAGGCATATGTGTACCTGTGTGTATTTGGTCATTTCAACTAAACTAACAAAATGCTCAACTAACCACTAATAAAAAAATGCCAGTTTAACAATACTGACAATAAATAGTATATCTTTTAAGTTTTTTCTTTTAGTATTTTGTTCATTTTGTGTGGTTCATTTTTTATTTTATTTTCTCAGAGCCATTTTGATGTAATGCTACAGTGGATGATGTTCTAAACCCTCTTTGTAAGATCACCGGTAAGGAGATCATGTCTGACCACATCCTGATCTCCATCACAGGGATGGACTCCAACTGGTGGGTGCTGAAGCCCGACTTCAGACTGCCTACAGAAGAGGAGATCCGAGCCATGGTCTCTCCGGAGCAATGCTGCGCTTACTACAGCATGCTAGTTGCCGAGCAGAGGCTCAAGGTAGGACCGCGTCCATCTGTGGCCCACCGGGCGGTCTGTGTAGGGTCTGCATTGTGTCAGCTGCCATGTCCCTCCACCAGGACGCTGGCTACGGGGAGAAGTCCTTCTTCGCTCCGGAGGAAGAAAACGAGGAGGACTTTCAGATGAAGATCGACGACGAGGTTTGGGGTCCACGCATGTTACGGTCAGAATGTGTGGCGCAGGGCTTCTGTACTTGGTCTAAATCATGGCGAACGTGTGCGTGTGAAGGTCCGCACAGCTCCGTGGAACACCACCAGGGCCTTCATTGCCGCCATGAAGGGCAAGTGTCTGCTGGAGGTGACGGGCGTGGCAGACCCAACAGGCTGCGGCGAGGGCTTCTCCTACGTCAAAGTGCCCAACAAGCCCACGCAGCAGAAGGTAACCCTCATTTCTCCCATGTGACCACGGTGACGTAGAGAGATAAGGCGGTTAACACCTGTGCCCCTTCCTGCGTGTCGTTTCCAGGACGACAGGGAGCCACAACCTGCCAAGAAGACGGTGACGGGGACGGACGCCGATCTGAGGAGGCTGTCGTTGAAGAACGCCAAACAGCTGCTCCGCAAGTTTGGAGTTCCAGAGGAGGAGGTGGGCATATGGAGCGCTCCCTCCCCGTCTAGCGTTGTCTGGTGGTTAGATTACTACTCTTACTCTGTTCCAGAGGAGGAGGTGGGCATATGGAGCGCTCCCTC
>JAODLL010000006.1:1825577-1859971 GCA_026546735.1 Forbesichthys agassizii | reverse complement strand
TACTTGAATTTGCAAGTAAGCAATGTCAAAGATAAATGTTGCAAAATGAAATAATCTGATTGTCTTAATAGTATCTGCATTTTATGCATGCTTTTCTTTTTCGGACATTCCAGGAATCAACCTAAAGCTTTCCGAAAATAATTCTGGAGCACATCTTAAGGCCCAATCACACCGAGACGCGCCTTTAGCGTCCCGTCTCAGTGTGATCGGGCCCTCAGGATACTGTAAATTGTTTCTTTTAATTGAGACAGTGCTGGATGAAATACATATTTGAATATCATTTCCCACTGGATAAACTTTTTGTCAAATAAGTTAAAAGTCCTGTCTATATATATACTGTATATTATTTAGAGGTTTAAATGTTTACAGTTTTCTCTATCGCTAACAACCACTTACATATACTGAATACTTTTTCAAAACTCTTAACACAGCAACACTACCTCACACAAGTATCCAAATACCAAATGTTCTTGTCAAAATCACATATTGTTCATAAAACACTAACTCTACATTTCAAAACACAAAAAATATGTATCTACATATTTAACTCTATCAAAACACTGCAAACCCTTCTAAAAATCACAATTCTGTCAAAACACTAGCACCCGCGTTTTCTTTCCAAGAGGAACATGTTAGTCAATCGTAGCACACTAACTTTCAAAATACTAAAAGCTGATGGCATTATAAAAACTCCACTACTTTTCATGTTTCAGATAGACAGTGTGAATATTTATTTGTAATTATTGTTTGTAAATCAGTTTCCTTTTCCTTTCTGGAAGCAGTCTGGAAACCCTGTTCGCATTGGCATTTTCACAGCCGCCCTGCTGGCGGCCCAATCAGGGTGGGTTAGTGAGATGAAGTTGAAGTGTTTCTAAATGGTGGTAGAGTTAGATGAGGTGATCAAAACAGTTGTAGCAACGCTGGTTGGTTAAGGCTGTCAAATAATTTATAAATTACTGTAACCAGAGGTCTATGCCCTGCAGGAGGCACTGACTGAACACGTAACCAGGCTAACAATCTTCAACAAGACCACATGCTCTCCTGGGCTTGGAACACCACCAAGCATTCTTACTCCTCTCGGCCTACCTCTCCTTCTCCTCGTTCTAGCCCAACTACTCCTCTCCCTGGTCCTCTTCCTCTCCCTTGTCCAGACACTATTAATTATTTATCTTTTGAGAAAGTTGTTCTGAATCCACACTAGATAAACTCAATCCTTTTTACTGCTTTGTGTTTGTCTATATAATTGAAAGTCTTACACCTGGCTATGTCTCTGATTGAGATTAGATTTAGCAGTGATTGATATATTTTACACAAATTAAAATAATTAAAGCTATATCTCAATGATATGTTCATTCAGAAGTTTTTATAAGCTGTTTCAATATTTATTTTGATCTGCTGTTGTTGCAGAAGTAGAGACTTAATATACAGATTTTAGGCCTTCATTTCTGTCGTGTAAGTATTTGTAAAAAAGACAAGAAAGATCCATAATTTTGGTATTGGGTAAACTTGTTTGTAAAGACTATATTAGCATTTTAGAAATGCGTTAATTGACTGCATATTGTGTGGAAAGAACATGAATTTTGTTAGTGGTATGGTCATGAACTGACAGATGTTTAGTTTTGAAAATGTGACTACAGATTGGACAAATAGATGTTAGCGGTTGAAAAAAACTGTAAATTATTTATTCCATAACTATATTTACATTTCTTACCTGAGACTTGAAAATGTAGATCTAAATGTTAACATCGCCATACCCACCTTATTCCTAATGATTATAGTCAAAAATATCTTAATAGGAAAATTATAAATAAAATATTTTAGCATATTTTACAAAAAGACGAGTGCTCCATTAAGCAGAATGATTAGTGCCTGTGCATGGCACAACTGATGATTGGGATATAGGCTACCATGTGAATGGCATCCAAAACTTAAAACAGCAATATTGCCTTCAACCTTCGAAGAGGTCTTATCAGCCATTTTTCTCAAAACACCACTTAACTTTACAGTTGTTTAAGCTTAGAACATCAAAGAAAATTCCTGAAATATAAAGTGCGTGTTTGCTTAAACCAGCACTTGGAGAATGGAAACTGTTTCAGACCCACATGAAAGTATTTTTTTATTGTGTTTTCTCTTTGGATGTCTTTATGGGAACATTGAACATAGGCCTGATAGGCCATAAAAACGTAGACCAGTCGTTGCTGGATAGCGTTGAATCAGGAAAGCAGGCTTTACAATGGTGCGCAGCAAAGGATAAACGTGTAGTTTCACAAGTGAAAGTTCCACCAAAACATTTTCTGAGGTAACAAGGAAAGTTTGCAGCTTCATAGTAAGTTACAGGACAACACAAAACAAAGGGGAACAGTCATGGCCACCCCCACAGGTAAATGTTAATTTGGTTGTGTCCAGTGCCGGTGCGGCCTTTAGCTGCTTAACCTGCAGACACAGCTGGGTATGGGAGAATACAATGACATAGTCATACCCTGCCATCCAGTCTGAGGCTGGGACAACTGCTGGGTGAGGTTTAAATGGGCCATACATGTAAATTAAGCACTGTCTTTGTCTGTGGCCAAGTGGTACATCTAGGCATGAAATACTTTGATCACAGGAAATACAGCTGAAGTGGTAAATTAAGTATGACATGTCTGCCAAAGGCAATAACCATATTTATTAGGTGAATAATCAAATCACATTCCTTCAGGCCCTAGTGTTGTAGGGAAAGACTGGTTCAACAAATGAGACGTGTGTTGTTGTTTAATAGGCATTGGCATAACATCAATAGTCTACTACAGTAAATAATATACTTAGTGTACAACTGTTTGAAATATAAATGGTGCATGCAAATGATGCATTGATTCACTCGAATGCAGTGTTGGGCAAGTTACTCAGGAACTGTAATAAGTTACTAGTTACTTATTTATCTTTCAAAAAGTCATTATATTACTTTACTTACTGGATATTAAAAGGAATTTGTTACATTCCTAGTTACATTACTATGTTACTTTCACAATCACTAATCTGTCTCGCCCCTCCCGAAAAATTACAACTTGTGTAGCCAGGTCATTTTAGAATTAAATCCGCTTTATTGGAACAATAATTAGGAGTCAACAATCAGCCAAAGTGAAAACATCTCAAAGATGATTGGTTAATGTGGTCGGTTCAATTAGCACAACTTTGCTACGACCAGAAATATCGTTTTTTATATTAGTAATTATAATAGTAGGTCTATTACTGTTTTGGAAATAGTAATTAGTTACGCTACTAGTTACTGAAAAAAGTAATTGCATTAATGTAACTAGTTACTTTAATGCCCAACACTGCTCGAATGTGATTCTGGACTGTTTCTGAAAGCCGTATTACGTCCACAATGCTATGATGTTCTTAGGACTTTAGGGGGCGTGTCTGTCTCACACCGGCCATGTGTGAACTGGTTGGTCATGTGACCTAAAGGAAAAAAACAACAAAATGTATGTTTAAAAGCTTACACCACATATGCTCCCGTTTCCAAAAATATTAGATACATAGACTACTTACTTTTAATTACGTTGGTGTTTCTCTCAATGGCTGTTAAAAGCAAGGTTATATATATCCACGTCACGCACACCGTAGCTTATATGGGTATGAATTACAATCTAGGTTAATATGTCATGTCAATGATTTAGGACTTTTTTTTAAATTGATCCCCACTGTCAAGATTTAATATAGGCCTATATTATGGCTACATGAGGCGCGCCTGGCATGGTGTCTTGTCGGTTTACAGAGATCAATCCTACGGTGTAGTGCTGAAGTTGTTACCCCCGCGTATATAGCTGTTTTGTCTACACATTTGATAATAAACCAGTCAGCCTTTTCAGGTATAACATTTACTTGTATTTCAATTAGGCTACAATTGACTATTGGTACATTTGTGTAATATTTGTAAACGCGACACTGCTAGCCATGCTTTTTACAGCAGTTTCATCGAGCCCATAGTCAAAGTGACAATTCCGGCGGAGGAAATATGGTTGGTACAACATTGTCTCACATCGATTGAGCATTTGGTGTTGAGGCTACATCGGTTGCTTTTTTTCAACAACCACTGCCCTCCTCTCAAGAACTATATAGACTACTGTGTGAATATCAATATGAATGCAAATGGGTTTTAAGGATGACTACTGCTTTGAGCACTATATCAGTGATTTCGGCGAATTTCTGTTTGTTTAATGTTTTATTTGCGAAGGTCGAGATGGAGCGCTGCGTTAGCGTTATTCCGTAGTACAAGAATGGCGTTTCACCTGTGTGTTTGGAAACATTTTCGATCGTCGCAATGAATTGCATCATGGTTTTCAATCAGATCTCCTACCGGCGAGACTACATCCTCCAGTGCAATGAACGTTTAATAATAGGTGTGGAAGTCATTTTATGTAGGATAGAGGCGACAATCTAGTGATGCTCGTCTGACTTATTTGAATATCATTGTCGATGTTTCATGACACATCTGGGGAAAATACACCCTTTCCCACCCCAGGACAGCTGTGTCATCAACATAGACTACCGGCGTGGTTTTGTTGTTGTCGATTTTACAAGCATCGGCAACTGGATATCGGCACACTGTTTACCCCCTGCACCAGCCACAGGCTACATATTACTAAGGTAGGTCCATCTTCATAGCCTATTGATTCAGTTTGTTGTTTTAATAGTAGCCCGTCAAAATATCATACAGTATTATTCCATTGACACAACATCGGCATTACATTAAAAACAACCTCGTTGCTGTAATGCAGCTGTGACGATATAGGCCCACAATTCCATTTAACACAGTCTACACCTAATTAGGCAATATAATGTTGATATTTACTCAGTAAATTGATAACCCACATTTGCTTGGCTTCTTGCCATATAGCCTACATAGCCAAATGCATCGGCCAACGCGTACATTCAGACTATAATCAGCCTGTGATGCACATAGGCTTCGCCATGCCATGGAAAACACTAGGCTACATGTAATGTTTAAGTAGTTTCCTCGTGACAAGCCTTTCCAAATATTTCACACAAAAAAACCCCAGCACCATCATCTGACTTGTGATGCAGGCGCATGCACGGCATTATTAATCAAAGTATACAATAAATAGGAGTGTCGTGTCCTTTTGCAAGGCCGTGATATTGTACAAACAATCTGCATGCCAATAATAAGAATATGACAACGATATGCAACGATTATTAATATGCATAGTGGCGTTTGCTGGGCGCATGCAGGTATAAATAAGGGGTGGTCTACAGCAGCATCGCCCGCCAGCGAGGTGTTAGAAAGATGTGTCTGGCTACCAGCTTCGTTCTGATTAACAGCCGATGGATTGCGATAATATCTCAGGTATAATAGTAATTTATAGACATTCAGAGGAGATTAAATATTATATCCTATAGTCTAAGCATTGACATCACTTTATAGTGTGACTCAATTTTTTTTATTTCTATCGGGCGTGTTACATTTGAGACACACGTCAATCAGACTGAGATTCTCTCTTCATAAGATGGTGTGATCAATGGATCTATCTATACATCGTATTACCTACGCTTTAGGCCTATTCTGAATATGACAAACATTAGTTTGTTGATAGGCTATACGGTTGTCTATTATAAGACATTAGTTTGGTCAAAGTTGTGGCCTGAGTTGAAAATGTATAACTTACATTTTATGATGGAAACTGGGCATACTGGTATTTATGGAACACATCAAGTACTGTAGGCTATTAAGAAATCTGAAATTTCACAAATGTCAATTTGCTTCTTGACCTTGGAACTGTTTGCATGTTCTGATATGATTGTTATCTTATGCTGATTACATTTTTATAAATACAACCATTCTCAAATGACAATTCAAGATTGAGTCTAGCAGACTATAGTGGTTAGAATCCTATAAGAAACTTTGTTTTCTCAAGAGGCTGCTTTATTACTGTAAGCAATAGGTCTACTTTTGTTTTGAAATTCATCAAAATGGTGTTTGTGTTGTGTTTATGATTCAGATACATTCTCCATTGTATGTAGTGTTATTTGTTATTTTGGCATACAAGTCAAGTCAAGTCAATTTTATTTATATAGCCCTTAATCACATTGCAGTCTCAAAGGGCTTTACAACCTACATTTCACATGGAAACAAACAACACCCCCTTAACCTGATCCTCAGGCATACAGGCCTTTCAACCAAAATATAATGAAAACTGTGTAATTAAAGATAAAGTTATTTTCCAAAGCATTTCTCCACGAGGCAGCAATAATGAATTGCTCTAACTGAAAATATGGGCCCATGCCGGTTTGTGATTTTTACAGAACGATTGAGATTGATTAATGGATAAGTGAAAGTATTAAACATTCAAATGTGAAGGTAGTATAGGCACACAGGTCTGATAGAGAGATGAATCATAAATATGAGACATACATGTCAGAAACACATTTTTCAATTCAAGAGCACACTGATTGGCTGAGCTGCTTTTTTTTGGTTTGGTTGGAGATGTCAACTCCTGGCTACAAAGGCATCGGCTGATGCCTTATCAATAAAGCAAAGGTAGCTTGTTTATTTGATTTTTATGCATGACAATATTTCACAACATAACATTTCATACACATCTCTGTTCACATTGGCCTCAGGCTCTGCTGTGTTGTGTGCATCAAACTAAACTATATGAGTGCTGCTAGGGGCTCCCACTCATGGGAGAGAGAGGGGGGGGTGAGAGAGAGAGAGAGAGAGAGAGAGAGAGAGAGAGAGAGAGAGAGAGAGAGAGAGAGAGAACAGAGAACGAATCTGATACAATCTTACATTTCAATATAGGCTATTAAATGCTAATTTTTTTTACACTTTTAAGTATAGTATATGGAAAACTGGGTTTATTTTGCTCCCAGATTTGAACCCAGATTTGAATAGATTGCACCTATTTACATACTGCATTGATCTAATTACGTATTTCAAAATTCACAGACCTGGGGAAACTATTGTGAGCATCTCTGTGTTCGTTTATAATGATTAGGTCTAACTTCCAATAACAATATGTAAAAAGTAAATGTATTTATAAAAAAAATACCCTCACAATTAGCCAACATATTTAGAAACTCCCTCAGGATATATTTTAGCATTGTGGGATGGTCAAGACTAGTATGTCAGAAACTTTTAAACAGATCATAGAGATGTCTGTTATCCAATAGCTTGTTTTATGTAGCCTACAGTATATGTTCCATAACACACCATCTATAATTACATAGTCAGAAAGTTCATAATTTCCTACTAGTTAGTTCAGTTTCTATTAAAATATCTTTACTGTATCTTTACTATATACTACCTCACAAGGGAAATATTTAAAAGTGACATTTTATACAAAAATAACCAAAGGCTTGGTTATTGAATACATATAGATTACTTAAATCAATTCAGTTTCTTGCTTTTGTTTTGACAAAATATAAATAAATACGGTAAAATGTATTATTTGTTTGATGTGTGGTAAACAAAAATTGATAAAGTTAGGAATAAAAGGCTATACATTGCTCCTGTATATTCTATTCCTCATATGTTATGATTTCAGTGTTCATTGTGGAGAACATACATATACCACTTTGAATAAACCTTGGGGAAGACTTCTTTTGTTAAATGCAATTAAGGGAGAACAAATACTAAGATGTGGAATTGCTAGAGGGGCACTTTGTAGTTTAGTATTTATTTTTTTATTTATTTACAGTATGCCTGTTTGGGTATGCATGAATTGACTAAAATGATAATTCACATATTAATTTCCTCAATTCTGCACTAATTCTGCTTAAGGCCCCCAAAAGACTAGATACATTTAGGACAATTACTATATATTACATGACATGACAGCTTGAAAATGGTGAGAATGAAAGTGGGTGTAAAATGGAATCAGTTATTAAATTGTAGACTTCAAGGTCACAACACAAAATTGTGAATAACTATGATGTAACTATGAAGGATTTGAAGCATTATAGTCCTGGACATTTCCCGCTGTGGAAATCCATTCTCTATGACATTCCTAAAGGTCACTGTAAATCTGTAAATCAGTGAATGAGGCGGGAATGGGCCTAAATATATGCTTTGTGAAACTGTAAAGACCGTCAATCAGATCCATGCTCTGAGTCACAACAAAACAGAGTTGGACTCCACACTGCTCCACCCCTATAGGCACTTGACTGCTATCACAAAGCCATTCAGCCTAGCCAGGAGGTCTGGACTACATGGTGTTATAATGGCCGCAATTAAATCATGCACACATTGTATATGAAGCTGACAGATGTTTCTAACATAATCATACAATAACTAATAGGGTAACCACATTTTGGCTATTGAGTTGAAAATGTTACTTTTATTAAATATCCAAATATGCAGTGCATTACATTTTTTATTTGACTTCCCATGCTACAGTCGTTGGCTATAAAAAGATTTAAACACTTTAACGCAAAGTTTATAGACCCATAGGTGTCTTCACATGGGGGAAAGTCTGTAATGCCTTTCTTAGATACATTTATGAGCTCACTTATGGATTATAATATTATTATATTATGGAGCTTTTCCCATCTACAAAATATATGGAGATTCTGACTCTGTGTGTGTATGGCAGGGCTACAGAACAGTGCCGCTGAGTCATGTGGGGGTGGGGGGTAGAGAGGAATGCAAGCTACTCAGACCGTAACAATGTTAGCACTGGTTCCAACCACCAGAGAATCCAGCAGCCCATACAAACTGTGGAGTCAGTATAATTTGCTATCCTTTATTTTGGCCATGCCGTCCGTGTCTATACTCTGTGTCCAGCAGCACTCTCCACAGAGTGTCCTACCTGAATGCATTGCCCTTCGTCATCTGTTGTTTGTCACAAGCTCATTTGAACACTCATTAGAAGCTCACATCTCACAGCTAAGAGCAACAAACATTGTTCAGATGAGGCCTATAGAGATCTTAATGCACCGGCACTTAGGCTTTCTTGGTTGAGCTTTCTTCACATTTATTTTGTCATGTTAGCACTGATGGAAATTGTAGTGGAATCAAAGTATTGATTATATGTATAAAATGTAGTGCAGTGAATGTACAGTGATTAATAGTCATGTACACATTCTAAATTCAAACATGTATTATTTCATCTGTCCTATGCCGTTTGAAGCCATATAGAGGACATTGTGGAGATTGAAGTTGATCTTCCTTCCTTATTTTTTGTTTACTTTTTAGTACAAGCCCTCCAAATACTTATTTTATATTCTTATGGTTGACTTTATGTTTAAAATAATTGTATTTACATGACAAATAAGGCCTAATGACTACCTACCTGTGTTTGCCACTGTTCTGCTATGGCATGCAACTCATAGTTATGCCACAGCCATACTCTGCTGCACAAGCTTCACACAGACCCACACACATCCAACACAAGTCAGGCATGCATTTTCGTTGAGGGAACAAACAGAGGGAGCTCTCTGCCTTGCTTCTCTGCTCTTTCATTGTGTCCTCCTGTCTGCCGAGGCTGTTCCTGCCATGCACGCACATATGCTGACTTGAGGCTGTCTCCTCTATTCATTTGTTCTTCTTCATCACTTGTTCCCTCCATCCATTTCATTCTTTCTGCACTTTGTGCTCTACCCTCTTCGCGCTACTCCTGCCACTGCCTACTGTAATGTTGACGGGTTCCAGTTCATGTCTCACTGAGGGAGGCATAGCCCACAGACAGTGGAGGTGCTACTGTCTGCCTGTGGATCTCTGGGTGGTGGCAACACCACCCCCAGCGATGTGTGCTATGGCTTGTTCCCACCATTTTGAATCCTTCTCATCAGCAGTGTAGCGAGAGAAGGCAGAATACTGTATACGAGCAAGCAAAGCCACACTCTGTATCAACACGTATGCTAGTATAGTATATGCTAAGTGCACTGGGTCACCTTGGTTACTGTCGATACCAGCAATAGCTGGGCGAGGATCAAGGCGAGCTGGGGAAATGAGCTGGGAGCGGGGAGAGGGAGGTTGTCTAGTACCTTGCTAGTTTAGCAAGCTATGCTATCTTCCTTTTTAGATAAAACAAGAAAAACTAGGCAAGCCTAGTTCAGCCGGACCAAGCAGCCTGATGTCAAGTTGTAGTCGTTTTGGTGTTCACTGGCCTTTTTTGGGGGGACACCAAGCGCACAAATGACTGGCAGCTACCCTTAATAAAAGTTGCTATGTTATATCTTTCTATCTATCTTTAGTTAAACTAAACAACCCACATAGGTTGTTCTTGCTATTGATTCGGAAAGAGGAGGGCAAAACATGGAAGAAGGCCAAACTCAAAATGGAATGGTTGGGAGCGCTTAAGGATCCGGATTGTCACGTTTCAGGGCGGGGGCGGAGTGGACTTCTGGCGGGCCGCATACGAATCTGCACTAGCTCACCTCGCTAGCTGGCATTTGCTAGCTGGCACTTGCTCAAACGCAAACGGTAAATTTGACTCACCTTCGGACTGTTTACGAGTGGAAGGACGATAACAGTATGAAAAAAAAAGTTAGGGACCAAAAGGCTACTGACCACCAAAATCAATTCATGTAATTAATTTTAATATTACGCACACAGCTTGTAGGCCATCTTTGTTGTATAGGCACATAACAATAACACACTGGGGCATAGAAATGCAGGTTCAGTCTATGGATTGGAGCCTGTAAGTCCAGAAACCTGAAAATGCAGCCTCCTGTTTTGCAGCTACTTAACGATCGGCTAGGGGAAATGTCACTGTCTTCTTCTCTGGATTTTCACACTGTCGGTGCGTTACCGCCACCTACTGTGTAGAATGGCGCGCACATTCAGCACATGCGCTTTTTAACAAGGTCGTTCAGTCAGTCAGGCAGTCCGTCGGGGACTCAGTAAGCGACATCTGCACATGTTGGCCCGCCCTGCTACACCCAGCCCGGCAAAAATAAATAATAATCATAATAATTAATAAATAAAAACAACATCACAGTCATTATAACATCACATACATGCATTTGCTCTTACACACCATAGATAATGTGTTTGTTTTCGCACAGGCTTGCGCCCTAGTTGAGCTGGGATGTGGGAACAAGGGATGTTTATGGGGCATATTTTTACAGCCACCATATGAAATATTTACTTCTAGTTTTTACAATGCTGTGTGTGAAGTGAGCACTTCTGCTTGTGTATTTAGGGTTTTATCGGCTATGGGGTTTTTGAAAGAATGTTACAACAAATATACATCGTTTTTTGTGCTTGTTGATGTGCACATGTAAACTCAATCTCTGTTAAATCATGCTTGTAAGTGATAATATGGTGCAATGTGTGTAAGCGATGTTGTACGTCCTGAGTTTAGGGTGTGCAACATATATCTACATGCACAGTTGTACATTTACATTTAAAACATGTTAACTCTTATATGAATGCCCTGATGTGAGCTGAGATGTTAGTGTGGTGACTAAATCATGGGAGCAGACGCTGTGTTCTTATTGTTGTAACCAATTTATATTTAGCTAATTAGCACCTCTAACTACTTGAGTGTGTGTCAGCCTTCAGACTGTACACCTGTGCCCAAATGTGTGTCAAATTAGCCAAAAAACTGTAATTGAAAATACACGTGTATGTGTATGGAGGGATAAATGTTTTAACACTTAACAGAACTGACTTTAATGAAAACAGTTTACGTTTATGGTAGCATTATAGGGTCAGTGTAAATACATGTCCTAAAATGAACCCTTTAAGCTTGAATCTGATGTTTTTTTATTTTTTTATTTAATTTAATTTAAAAATAATTTTATTACAACTAGATTTTACCGTTTCACATAGCAACGGTGGTACTTGAGAGATTTGCTGGTTCCCAGGTAGAGAGGTTACAAGGTTCAAACATTTGCAAGGAAATGCTCCCATGACATGCATCTAACAATAATGGCACTCAAATGAGTTCACCTAAAGGTTTGCCATAGCAAATGTCTGCTTCTTCCCAGTGCTGTTTTTATACTGTCAGCATTGCAATCGCCAGTGAATTGTCCAAGTTCTCAGTGATTTTTCTTTTCAGGACCACATATGAGTTATGGGAATTAGGACCAAAAAATATTTTAATTAAAAATACATTTGTGACCTGGTTACAAGGTCTGAAGTCAAGGTTGATGAGTTTTTCTTTCACAACCTGACTAAGCATATGTTTTTTTGTTAATGCCTGCATTCTGGGCCAGGATATTACATGTAATATCAACAATCTTACCACTCGGAAAGAGTATCCAATGTTTACACTAACAACTATTACTAATACAATAACACTATTGTATGGCTATAGTAGGCTACATGTGTTTATTTTTACGTGAGTATTCTTTGAATTTCTCTGAAATCATCAAACAACAGATATTTTGATACTCACAGCATGAAGTATGTGGCTTTCTTATTGAATAGGATGGTCAAATAAAATACAATTGAATGATGAGTGCTGCTTAATTTTAACAGTAGGCTACCTCTCATTCAGTCATACCTGATCTTTATTCAGAATGTGAGAAAAGGCATTAGGTGTACTGTAGTCTCGCAGAGCCAGCCTTTACTTACGTTAAATCTGGGAAATATGTAGGCAACGGTTAACGCGTAAAATAAATGTTTTATTTTAAATTAGTAAATAAAGCAGTGCACTCACATCGCCTCGGAAATTACGGCTACATATTTGTGAGTGACAATGCCAACAGCCAATGGAAATCGACAGTATTACTTCCCCAAATTTTGAGTCCTATGTTGAGTTTACGAGCTGGTATCGGACGTTCAGCACACTTGCTTATGTGACATAGTGTTAATGGATGGAAGAGGCTGAGACTAGGTGTACTGCAACTCTCTTTCAACTAAGTGGCATTTGTCACATTCTCAGTGATTCAATAGGCTATGTTTTCCTGGACAGGGGAAACCATCCAAGACTAGCCTAAAGACTAAATGAATGGAAGAACATCTGTACTACGGACATTCATTTTTAACGATAAAATTATTAATAAAATGTAGACTTTATTTTAAATTTGTTTATTTTGGTTTGACATTGACACTACAGTAGGCTATGTTACTCTTGTCGTCTTATAGTTACATTTCAGTTAAGGATCAAACTATAAAAATCAATAGCACAATCTTGCTATAATAAACATGTATGGCTGCATATACTGCATATAGGGCCAGGTGTGTATAGACTCCATTGTACACTGTTTGCAGCCCTGACTCGCTAAAAGCTGTATATGCCTATTGGCTGCTGACACTCCAATTAAGATATAACATTACAGGGAATTCAAATCTGAATGAAAGCGTGGTAAATTGAATCTTCAGCCTGTTAACTCTTCCACTCAGATAATAATGAAGGACAAGGCTGACATCTTGCTTTGTGCATATTCAGTGACTAGGCAGAGATGCATCGCTAGCAGTGTTGCTAGGAGACCACACACAGTGACTAGTGTGAGAGGCTTGATTTCACATCCCTCCCCCATGCTCAGGCTGCTGCTTCTGTTGTTTTTTTAAAATCTGCTCATCCTTTTGACTTGCGTCCATCTGGTTATTCCTCACTGTTAAACCCCCTGTCTGAGTGTTTTGTTATTCCATTTTCACCGCGTTTTCCTATTTACATAATGTCTAGCTATGTGACCCATGCTCTTCCATTTCACGTCTCAAGCTGTACATTTGTCATTTTTCTCTTAAACATTATTCTCTCCCTATGTATGCAAAAATGTCTAAATCTACAATTGTGTAGAAAGTGCAGTAATTTCTACACAATGAATGCACCAAAATGAATGTGCAAATGCTGGGATATATGGGAAAATGTGTTTATTGTAGCTCTATGGAAACTCTGACTCACGATATACATTAGATACTGATGGAGTAGAAATTTGAAACAGGCAGATAAAAGCGGAAGATAATTGAGAAGACGATCCTCCAAGATTTGACGCTGCATCAGCAGGGTGGTCCAAGGCTGTAAAGATGAATAGAAATTAAGCCTACGTATTCTCCTGTCAGATATATTGTTTCATATATCTCTAGTCTGCATCTCAGCTGGTCACCTTATGAAATAGGATGTCATTAAATACAAACTTTTTCTTTGGGGACGTGTGCAAATTATTAGGACAAAAATATATTCTAACACACAAACTCTATTGAAAGTCACTGTTTCATTTTGCTAAGGCCATTTGTGCTATAAATCATGGGCACTGATTCAGTAGTGGAAGTGGATTAATCTCCGAGCGCGTGCTTGATGGGTCTCCTGCTGAAGATGTCGACCTCTTGTTGGACATCATCATCACCGTCTTCCCAATCCAATATTTCCTCATGTGAAGCCGCCACTCTGAGGCGTTCTCCCTCCAGCGGGCTGCCCATGCTCTTATTGGCCACAAGCTTCATTGGTTCGGTTCAGTAATTAAGACGTAAGGATAATATGATATTCAATGGCGTCTTCTTCAACCTATTTGTACTTTGTTTGGCATGGTTTCCATCTGAGGAAATAGGAATGAGTCAGATAATCTAAACACAGGCAGGCCTACACAGCACAATATGTTGTCTTGTTATTACTTTGTTCTGGCCAAGCACAGTGGGTGCTCACTACTATGGGCTTGTTATTGAATACCTTGGAAGGCGATGACAGCATGATCAAGACTCTCAAGTAGACTTCCAATGCAGTACATGACTGATACTGTTCCACAAATCTTATCACCTTGACGACACTAATCGTGAGGAATCGGTACATTTATGTGTTTTTTTTTCTCCCCATATCTTGAATATTGCAAATTGCCTTTCTTTCTTTTGTACATTGATATAGAACACTTGCTCATTGCTGCCCCTTTTGGCCACTGGTAAAAGGAACACCTTTTTATATCAACATGGCTACAGTAGCCTCTGATATTAGTGACCTTAAAGGTATAGTCAGCTATTGCAAACTAAATGTAAGCTAATACACTTTAAATCAAATTCAGCAAATATCCTCACATTTCGCTATCTTACAGTTCTCTGTGTGTGTTGAAAAAATAATCTGATACTTCTACACAGCCCTGGCTCAGTAAATGGCAACATAAACACAGGGGCGAACACCGCTCGTAAAAACAAAGCCGTAGCACTCCGCTTTGCTTCAAAATGCATTTGGACGTGTGAGGCGCCGCCAAGTGGTGCCGCGGAGAGATATTGTTTTGATTGGAGTTTGAAGTTAGCAAGAATGACTGACCCTGCCTTTAAGGCTGACCTCTGGAGAAACCGCAAATGGTCTGCATGATGATATGTGACTGCATACACACTCAGGGGGTTTAAAAGTATAGCCTGCGATATGAAGCTCGAATACACTTTTTGTGAAATGTAGCTAATATCTACTTACGGTGTGCTAGATACCCGTTCTCTGTGGGTAATGAAAAAAGAGCTCTGGCTCTGTAAATAGCAACACAAAGTGGTGCAGACCGCATATTACATATGTATAATAATATCATAGCCTTTTCAATGCTTTTGCATGTGTATAGAAGGAATTTTGAGGGAGAACCTTCTATGAAAGAGCGGTTTGTTTGATTTGATCGATTTAAAATATCATCAAACCTTTTCCAGAATTACTGAGTATACCTAATTTTAGGACCAGGCCAAACTACATTAAGATTGATGGTTACTAGGTAGAATACTGTGCTTCTGTATTTTGTACAAGCTAGACATGTGAGACAGACTTCAATTGATGCCTAAATGCATGTAGCCTATAATACGCAATGTTGTAATAGTGAGGATTAGGATACAGTTGCTCATTAGGGCAAGATGAGAACTAATGTAGGCAGAAGTCGAGCCCATTGTTTCTCTTTAAACTGTAGGTCTAGATGAAAGTATATACTTTAATGCTTTTAGTCCACCAGTCCTTGATGAACATAGATGAAGATTATATTCAACATAATTAATTTAGTGTCATTATTTTAATTATGACATTTACAGTATTATTGATTTGCTTTTCCATTGTTTCTCCACATTAAATCAGGTACAAAGCAATTGCAGATTATAGCTTTATATCCTTTTTGTGTTTCTTTGGGGGATTGTCTACATGAATGGGTAATTACCTCTTACATGGGGATCCACTGTCATGAATCATGCCTCCATCTGCTTCTTATTAGAGGGAATTCAAATTATGTCTAACCCTTTATAGGCCACATGACCGTTTTCTAATTCAAAGTAAACAAATACATCCGAGCGTTAATGTGTTGATAACCCGTGTGTGCTCGTTGTGCCACGGGACACACTTACATGTGAAGTAAAAATACTTAGAACATTCTTGCAGACATACAATGGAGCCTAGACTGAAGAGACCCTCAGCCTGCTTAATTGCACACCAACCTGCAGCAGTGTAATGCGGCAATTGCAGGGCTTCCCGCTCAGCTGCCAGATCGGTGAAACCCAAAACAAAGCTCCTGTTAGCGAGAGCCAAAGCTACAATCTCCGCTCCCTAACCTAATTAACATTGAGCCAGTGAGTATAGCGCGGCAGCCGCCTCCACACAGCAGCCACTACTTGAGAGCCGGCGATATCCGCTCCGACACGCTGGGCTGTGTCACAATCCAGACACACACCTCCAAATCCAAAAAAACAGGTCAGGTTCACTCTCTCCTGCCGGTGCCATTGATCAGAGACACTGGCACATATCTGGAGTTGGTCCCCCCGGGGGGGCGCTGCACAGCGGCCGCCCACTGCTCCCTTCAGGGATGGGTTAAATGCAGAGAACAAATTTCGCTACATGTATGTGTATGTGACAATAAAAGCACCTTTTCCGTTACCTCCTCAACGTGATCCAGTCCTGGTGTGACCAGCTTGGCCTCAGTTGCTGTGCTACGTTTACAGATATACACACATTGTTTCACGCCTTCTTTGTGTTCAGTCTAAATGCTATAGTGGACTGAAGTTGTGAATCGCTTCATACTTTTTAGAAATATATCGGGACTCAGGTTATAGCAGAATGTCTGATACACCATGTAATACCATTCAAGCAAAAGTCTGTCATTTTCTAACCAGTACGGTTGTGTTTTACTTAAGTTCTCTGAAAACACTGTTAAACACTGTTAAAACTAAAGAAAATAAACAATTCCCTCTCCAAACTCTCTGTTGTGTTTCTGATGTTAGAGGTAAAGAAAACCCTGGGAACATGGGTCAGCTGACAGCTGTGCCTTTCTTAGCCAATTGCATGCAGACTGCATTAGGAAACCCTCAAAACTCTACCCTACAACAAGCCTGACTTTGCGTGTTTGTGTGAGACAGGCATCCATGTATGTGTTACAGTACATATGACTATCCTCACTACTGATTGGCTATCAGACAGGCTTAGCTGGGCCACCCCAAAGCTTGTGGTCAGAGCTCTCCAACTGAGCTACGGTGCTTACTCAAATATTCATAAACCGATAAAACAAATATAATTCATGAAATACTGGAGGTTAGCAGTAAACAAGACTACAATTTGCATCTTCACACTATACCCCTGGTCTTATAGCCACACCAGTATCTATACCCCTGGTCTTATAGCCACACCTTTATCTATACCCCTGGTCTTATAGCCACACCATTATCTATACCCCTGGTCTTATAGCCACGCCAGTATCTATACCCCTGGTCTTAGAGCAACACCATTACCTATACGGCTGGTCTTATAGCCACACCAGTATCTATACCCCTGGTCTTATAGCACACCATTATCTATACCCCTGGTCTTATAGCCACACCAGTATCTATACCCCTGGTCTTATAGCACACCATTATCTATACCCCTGGTCTTATAGCACACCATTATCTATACAGCATGGTTTTAAATCCACTCACACCTTGGAGACTTGCATTTCAATCATTAACAGCGAGCTATGGAAGTAGTTTGTGGAAGGAGTTGGGGAAGGGGGTGTGTTTGCGTTATGACAGTATTGAGTAGTGTACCTTAAGTAATTGAATGACCCAACAGAATCATTGCTCACTTGCTACTGCATGTGCTAAGCTTAGTATCCAGACACGGCATGGCTAACTGAAACACGTCAATTTATTCATCACATTTGTCCTGTCTTTGACATCTGTAGGTGATTCGGAGGGGAGCGGCTCTGACACACATCCATAGTGGCCTTCTATACCATGAACTCTGGCTCCGCCCAGGATGTGGCAGTCGAGCATTTCCTGCGTGACATAGAGAGACGGGGCAAGCGGCTACACTGCGCTGTAACGGGCTGCGAGGAAGAGCGACCCCACAGCGACATGAACCTGCTCTATCGTAAAAGTCGGATGGACTGGAGGCAGAGGGACCAAGATGGGGTTAAAAAGAGGTGAGAGGAGACTGAGGGATAGAACCGCGCCTCTCAAGCCTGTCTGCCCTCCACAGACTAAACATAGAGAGCTATAAACGTATACAGTATTTATGTTACAGGATTGATCTGTTATGTTTTAGATCGAAAAGGTATTCATTGAGAGTGCACTTTACACACAAGTGTCGCTACACACGAGACACAGAACACTTCTAATAGACGTATACAGGGTATGCGGTATGTCAGTACTAAGTATTAGTATGTGGCAATTACGGCTCACAATGGACAACCTATTCAGAAAAGTGTCCACTTCAGTCACACACTGAGAGCATGGGCCGTAGCCTGATTAGACAGGCAAGTAACCCAATATGTTGTTGTGTGTGTTTGTGTTGTGTAGGGGACAAAAACGGTGCTGGGTTTTGAGCAGTACATCTTATTTCACTTGAACATAGTAAACAGAACTGAACTAAACAGGCACGATTCACATCTGCTACATTCTAGCTTCAAATGTCTTGTAACTGAATGAAATGTCATTTCACACAGACCAAGCAACATGAGATAACACAAATACATTAAACACAACTACATAAAGTGCCCATGCTATCTTAGCATCTGGCTATATTACGATATATGACAACAATCATAAAGTTACTGTACATGTGATGGTTATGAGAATCCTGTTAAGAATGTGAGTCGTGATGCAATGATTCATCAACTGCTGTGCATCAGGGAAAGGCATATCATTTCTCATATTTCTTTATTTAATGGTACTTACACCTTGCGACTTACAGTAAGTGACGGATACATTATTCCCAACTATGATGTGAGTGGGTGATGAGGTAGGGAATGGTAGGAAAGATCAACATTCTCTACAAGGAGCCACATAGCCTTTATTCTGGGCTAAATATGGCTTTGTAATATCTATGTCGGTTAAGTGCACAGATACCCACAGGCATACAAATACACACACACACACACACACACACACACTCTCTCTCTCTCTCCCACCATAATATGGTGAGAAAGAGAACAGTTGCAGCTCTGTTCTCCCAGATGAGCAGAGCCCTGCACTGCTTCTACCGCGTGCGTTTCTAAATGGAATTGTCTTGATCTCAGCCTCACTGCCTTCCCGGGAGCAGCAAATCTCCCACCATGTCCCACCTCTTACCACATGTAGTGGGATCTCTTGCGTGCGGACACCACATGAATGAGACATTTCCTTGCTAGCTCTGGAATACAACATCTCCTACTACAGATTCATACCAGATTCCAACACTGGTGATTTAAATAAGTGTTGTTGTCGTTGTGTGTTCTCAAAGAGAGTAGATGTGTGAGTACTGAAATAACATGTTGTATTGTGTAGGTAATATCAAAATATATTTTACACATGAGTAAGCAAGCCCTGATCAATCCAGGATAGCTTCGGCCTTATCTTGCCGTTGCTGTGTTGTCAAGCAAAATAGATAATACATGTATGGAAAGCGGTGAAAAACTGGGCATTATTATTTTGCAAATGTTTGCTATAAATTGACAGCACGTTAAACCCCAAGGCGCTTGGTGTCAGTAACCACTGAACATCAAATGCCTTACAGGAACGGATCAATAGTGACTATCTTACCATTCAAAGACACAGAATCTTTGGATTAAAGGCTGTGATATAATATGCTTCTGTGATGTTTTCTGTAATTATATTCTGTTCCTGACCATACAATAGTAGGACTGAGAACAGTTCTTTTAAATCTCCTAGTATACACACAGATTTGCAGTGTATTATGTGGCAAACAAAAAACCAACCAAACAAATTTTTTTTATTTATTTTTTTTAATCTGAATATATAAACAAACTGTTACCATAACAACAGATGGAATGCCTCTCCCGGTCATCAGTGCAGAGATGTGCAATCATAATAGAAATTACAGGTGTGTCGGTCGAGCCATGTCAAGCCATGTCAAGCCATGTACCCACTCTAACCAAACCCTTCTCCCCGCTGATTACTCTGATGAGGCCAACTTCACCCAGCGAGGGCCGAACATATAATAGATATCACCGCAGGCAGGTGGCTGATATGGAGTCTCCGTGACATGTAACTCAACACCGCTGTAACGTCAATCTACTGACACACTGAGAGCATGGCAGTAGTCTGATTGGACGGGAAAGTAACCTCATAGTTGAATATGTCGGGGGAGGGGGGTTGTCTGCACACAGTCAAATGGAAGGATGTGTGTGTGCGTGCCTCTGGGGCAGCTATGGAACCGTTGGCTTGCCAGTGCTCCTATTTCCCAAAGAAAACTGCCTCTCCTGTGTGTGTGTTGTGTGTGTGTAGGTGTGTGTGCACACGTGTACATGTGTACGTGTATTGCGTGTGCACGTGCGCACTTGTGGGTATGTTTGTGTGTGCTCTTGTGTGTATGCGTGTGTGTACAGTACACGCATGTGCATGTGTGTATGCGTGTGTGTACAGTACACGTGTGTGTGTGTGTGTGTGTGTGTGTGTGTGCGTGCGTGCGTTTGCAATAGATAAATAAACAACTCCAACTGAAATAAAAGACCAAGAGATCCCATGCTAGTGAGTGTGTGTGTGCGTGCAGCAGGCTAACCACCGTGCTACCGCCCCACCCACAGCTCCACCCAGAGCGACCCCTCGGCCACCGTGGGCAAGGCCCGCGACCTGGCCTCCTTTCGACGCCACTTCCGCATGGGCTTCATGACCATGCCGGCCTCCCAGGACCTGTCCCCCCACTCCTGCGCCTCCGCCATGGCGCCGCGCTCCCAGTCCTGCCACGCCGTCGGCGCCGTGGAGAACGGGGATGAGGACGACGAGGACGACGAGGACTCCGCCCACTCCCAGCAGCACGGCGGGCGCTGCCCACCAGCCAAGCCCAAGCGCCACCCCAGCACCCGGCTCAGCACCTCCTCCTCGTTGTCAGGGGACCCCCGGGGACCGCCCGAGGCCCCGCCCCCTCACTTGCCGGCCAAACACTCGGAGAAGAAGAACGGTGAGGAATCCCGACCGACGGGTTAGGAAGTATTACGCAAATTACCTTTTTTTGCTGTTTGTAATGCGCTGGGCTCATTCTGACTGCTGTACCGCTTGTAGCCAGCAGGTGGACAGATGTTAAGCTGTCTAAATCAGAGGTCTTCCATGTTTTTCAGGTGGAGGACCCCTCAGCTGATATAAGCATGGTAGAGAGGGACCCCCTAATATTATTGCTTGTTAAACTGGGCAAACAGTAATGTGTAGGGGGGGCATATTGCCATGTATACAAGTCATTTGTATTGATTATTGATTGAATATGGTTAATGTATACAATCCTAAGACATTAATGGGTATTTTCTGACATATTTTATTTCTGGAAGAAAAATAGTAGTGATGAAATAATTTGGCTGACCCCTGCAGTATCTCTGAGGGACCACCTGTTGAAGACCTCTGCCCTAATGGTTACTAGGGGTTACTAGGGGTTATGGACCTGTGGAAGACCTGTGTTTTTTGTTTTAGAGACGCATTTATCGTACAAGTGGGTGAAAGTGTGTTTAAGCAGCCATGTCTTGTTTGTCCGGCACAGCCATGAAGAAGTCTGACTCGGGCGACCTCGGTGGGAAGAAGGTGCCGCCGTTGAAGCCCAAGAGGAGCCCCAGCACCCAGCTGTCGTTCGACACCCCGCCGCCCTCGCGCGCTGCCTCGGCCGCCGCCTCCCTCCCTTTCCAGACGGCGGCGGACGGCCACCCCGCCCGGCGGGGCTCCGGCGGGGACGAGGAGCCCGTCTACATCGAGATGGTGGGCCAGGTGTTCACGCGGGAGAGCCAGACGGCCACCCCGCACCCGGGGCTGGCACCCGCAGCCGCCACGACGCCCGACTCGGACTCGGACCAGAGCGAGGCCATCTACGAGGAGATGAAGTACCCGCAGCAGGACGAGGCCCTGCGGCGGGCGCCCCTCAAGCTGAAGGCCTCCAAACACTTCCACCCCTCCGTGGCCGCTGCCGGCTCCTCCTCCCCCTCTCCATCCTGCCCCCCCTCCTCCTCTGCCTCCTCCTCCAAGCCCAAGGTCAGCGTGTCCCACTCCTCCCCGCTGCCTTCATCGGCCTCCTCCACGCCGGTCCCCCAGGCCCCGCCCCCAAGCCCACATGCCCCTCGGGCACCCACGCCCTACCTGTTGCCCAGCAACAAGTCAGAGGCAGAGCCCGCGGGCACCAAGATCCCCGCCCCGTTCCCCAACCTCCTCCAGCACCGCCCCCCGCTGCTCGCCTTCCCCCAGCCCGCGGCCGCCTCCAGCGGGGTGGGGGTGCAGCACAAGGGCACCTCCTCCTCCTCTGCATCTTCCTCCTCGGCCAAGCCGGGGAGCCAGTGCCCCGGCGCGGCCACGCAGGCCGGCATCTCCTCCTCCTCGTCCTCCTCGCTCCCCTGCTCCAGCCTGCCCTCGTCCGGCAAGGAGGCGTCGTCTGGAGCGGGCCCCTCCCAGCAGGACAAGCACGGGCTGGGCCCCGCGCCGGGGCTGAGGGCCCGGAGCCACTCCACCCCGTTGCCCCCGTCCTCCAAGTCCACCTCGCCCTTCTCACACCACCACCACCACCACCACCACCCGCACCATCGGCCCTCCCACTACCACCACTACCGCAAGCCCGACCGGGGGGACTCGCCCGCCCCCACCGCCAAGGGCGGCTGCCAGGGCTCCGGCCAGGTCAGCGCCCAGACGCAGACGCAGGCCTCGGGCAAGACGGTCAGCTTCTTGCTGAAGGATGACAAGGCAAACCGGGACAGGGAGAAGGGCCGTGAAAAAGACAAGGATAAAGACAGGGAGAAGGACAGAGAGAGAGACAGAGGAGAGAGAGAGAGAGAGAGAGACAGGGAAAGAGATAGAGACAGGGGAGAGAGAGAGAGAGATAGAGACAGGGAAAGAGATAGAGACAGGGGAGAGAGAGAGAGAGATAGAGACAGGGGAGAGAGAGAGAGAGATAGAGACAGGGGAGAGAGAGAGAGGGACAGGGACAGAGATGGAGGCCCTCACTCTTTACAGAGTGACATTACGCCTACCACTAGCAGCCAAAGCGCCACCAGTTCCACCCCGATGCCGCTGACGTCCTCCCAGCGCCCCCATTCCCGGCCGCACCTCCGCTCACACACGCCCCATGGCCTGCCGGCCTACAAGCCCCCCTCTTCCGACAGCCCCCTGCTGTGGACCTACCCGTCGGTGGGCTTCCGCAGACCCCCGGCCTACGACAGTCTGCGGGGCAGCGGCCAGATGTCGTCCCTGCAGCAGGCTTCGGGTGGAGGGGACAAGGGACCTGGGTCTCTCCAGGCCAAGGCTGGCTTCATGCCCTGGGACAGCAGCAGTGGCGGTGGCTTGGCCTTTGCAGATGAGGGCTCCTACTGGCCCATGCAGAGGAAGCTGTCTTTCAGTCATGGAAGCCGAGAGACGGAGAGTAAGTCGGCTTGGTTTTGGCACTCGGAGTGGAGTAGAGCTGTTGGTTAATACCTCAATATCAAGTTGTCAGAACTGATCATTTCCAAAACTTAAAGGTAGGGTCAGCGATTGTAAGCTCATTTAGTCAAATTCAGCGAACACTCTCTCAGGAGGGAGCACACCCATATGGCATTGAAAGAGGCGTTTTTGTTTTGACCACATCAAATACCAACAATCTTTCTCCAAAATCGCTGGCTCTATCTTTACTCCGCCATTGCTTACGCCACCCTTACTCACAATACAGATGATGGACTGGAAACAGTAGCTATTCAGATTCAGATTCACTTTATTGTCACATACAACGCAATGAAATGTGGCTCTCTCCGCCCTTACAGTTCAACAGTAGTGAATATAAATATACAATACATACCCATAAATATACAAGCACATACCCACGTACATATACACCAGTGAACACGATTGTTATCATTCTACTGGCAGTGTACATTATATACATTCTCAGGTTACTACATTTTAGGTTTAATTTGACTATTCAGTAGTTTGTAAAACTGTATTGAAATGAATGGAGTTACTTGAGCGCACACAATACAACTAGAAGTGATCGTGGTCAGATGCCGTACAAACTTGCAATCTAGTCTTTAATAATATACAGTATTTCATGACGTAATTCAAAGACTGTGTACTGTGCTTTATATACAGTACAGCATAACGTATAAGCTATTGTTGGTATCATTCATGCTCATTCTTTTGGTTTTCCCCTCATAGAAGAGGAAGGTCGGGCATGGAATGGTAGTGCTGATGCCCTGCTAAGGACCGACAAAGAGGGGTCTCGCGGAGGTCACACGGGCATCCCAGTGCATTTCACCGGTGGTTCTGGCGGCAGGAGCCTCGGCCACACGGAGTCATTTGCGGGCGTGGACAGCAGCCCAGGGTTCAGAGCCCTGCCCAGAGTAGGGCTTCCTCTGCCTTGCCAAACCTTCCCTGCCTGCCGCAACGGAGGTAGGAACACGGCCACGCCTGCCCAGCCGTCCACCTATAAAGCATGCCTGTCTGTAGACCAATGCTCCCTATGGCTGAGAAACTGCACCAGCGCATTTGTTATCATTGACCCTCCTTAATGTGGATTAAGCACTAAGGCAGCTAAAGTGTACTTACGTTGAATAATGTTCAGAATAAGAGAAGGAATAATACTACAGTATAAGCGTTTGCCTTATTGTGAATATGCTGTGAATTCGGAATACAGACTTATATTACCACTTCGCCTGTGTAAAGATAACGACAACTTAATTGTGCACATCTGTAAACTGATCAGACATGGGTTTATTTAAATACTCAACATTTCAAACATAATTTTAAACATAATTTACCACAGTCTGCCACCCAGCTGAATTCATGCGGCACTACCAGCTGTTTTGCAGCAGTCATTTTCATCCATCTTATTACGTACTTGCTGCTACGGTAGCCTATAAACAGTATATAGGCTACACTGAATTTATTTGGTAATGTATTATGCTACAAATGAATGCTTGCTGAATGTAAGAAAGAATACTTAGTTGTAGCCTTGTATAGTGTAGTAGTTTGAAAAGGAAACATCCGTGTAGACTATATTAGCAACTACAGCATATACATACAATCTTAGATTCCTGTCGTCATAATGTGGTGTATAAAAAAATGATATAACGCCGGACGCAAGGCTAAGCCAACCCTCAGAACTAATAAAAGACATTTGCAAGCCTGCATAATTCCAGTCATAATGTTACGACGCCATAAACGGGCGCACATAATAACGCCTTGCCTAATCGCCTTCCCGTCAGAAGTGGGGAGACTGGGCCGCTCCTCGTCCACCTCTGGCGTGAGACAGGCGGGGGGGGCGGACGTCCAGCGCCAGAGCAGCCTGCCAGCGAGGGAAGGTCTGCACCAGGTGAATAGACATGTCACACTTGTTCACAATCACGCCACACCAGTGGGTGATCAGATCGCTGATGTCGCATTATAAATGATTAAATTAGCTGCAAGCCGCTTGCCTGCTGCTAATTTCTTTATAGCATTACATGTGAATGACGTTTCCCGTCATTCACATGTAAACCTCACACATCTAAACTAAAACTCCCGCTGGAGACAGTGCTCCCGCAGATCTATTTATAGCTTGTACAGTTTGTCCACTGAGCAGAATGAGGTTGTTGCCAGCCGTGGATGAATAAGAGCAGGAAAGCGTTATGTGATGACGTAGAACGAGATGCAGCAGATGTGATTGAACCGATTGAACCGTCTGCCGTACGGTACAGTGGTTTAGTAGTAAGGCGCTGCAGTCCAATAGCAGCACATTTTAAGCAGACTCTTGGCTGCATTCCAAATGCTGACGCAGTTCGAGTGTACTGCGGAGACTGTCTTGTCTGCATGTGCTTGCGTGAGTCTCGCTCAAAATGCGTTCTGTTGTGGCAGCACTGACACCCGGTGGCCATAGTTGGGCACTGCACATCCCCAGTACATCAGCGCTCTGCCACAGTGTATTGGGGCTGGGCTGGGATGGGCTTGGTCCTCAGTATTTACAGCAATGCAGTGTCAATGCAGACCTCTTTAAAATGCTCAGGAGAGCCATTGTTTACATAACACCCTTATAGGTTTTCCCTTGTGTGATCAGGTGCTGGGTGTGTCCCAGTCCCGGGGCCCCTGCAGCCCCAGCGTCTCCCGGCAACAGCAGCAGCAGCAGCAGCAGCAGCTGCACCTCCAGCTGCAGTTCCAGCACCTGGCCCAACTGGCGCAGGGACAGCCGGCCGCCACCGGGGGCATCGCCCAGTCGGCAGCACAGACCCAGCGAGATGGCAAGCTGCTGGAGGTGATCGAGCGCAAGCGCTGCCTGTGTAAAGAGATCAAGGCCCACAGGCGGCCGGACAAAAGTCTGTGCAAGCAGGATAGTATGCCCATCCTGCCCAGCTGGAGACGGACACCTGAGCCCAGAAAAACTGGCACCCCGCCCTGCCAGAGGCCCCAGGCCGTGGTATGGGACACCGCTATCTGAGGAGGGGTGACAGGCCACATGCTATGAGCACTGATGTGACAGGAACACTGGGTAATTGGTGTGGAAGGAAGGGTCAGTGAGGAGGTGAGCATACATAGACGTGGGATAGATCCCCCCCCCCACCCCCACCCTTACCCTGCCGCCCCGTGCAGCAGTAGCGTGTGACCTTCCCCGTGGGAGCTGAGATGTGCTCCCGCTATTGTACGGTGCATGGTCTGCTGATCTAAAGCATATACAGATGTAGAGAAGACGGTGAACTTGTTCACAGCAAAGAAGATGACGGTTGGTCAATGGGCTTTTGAGAGGAGGGAGGTTATAAGTCTGACTAAATGCATTTCTTACGTAGTATTTGTATTCGCTATTGAAGTCCTTGACCTCTCCTCGTTGCCAATTATTTAAAATCTTTATAAATAAATTAAATAAAACATAAAGAAAAGAACATGGGGGGTTGATGAATTCTCAATGTTGCCAAATATCCCAATGACTCAGAAGAAACCACGTACTCTTTGAAGCACTGGTGAGGTTGGGGAAGGTCCCCTTCCCCCGCCCACTCGCCTGTCAGCACCCTAAACACCATCCTCGGAGAAGGTGGGACCTGTCGCTAAGATATCGAAGTGTGTTTTGACTTTGTACGTGCTATTCAATAGATTGTCTTTGTGGAAGCAAATAATCATCGCAGAGTACAAGCTACCTAACTCTTTGCATATTTGTAATGTAAATATATTTACTTTCTCAACGTCTCTGCGGTTTTATAGCAATATGCTCACAGCGTCTGAGCAACATAATTAAAACGTGAGTTGACTAGCCTAACATATCTAAGACTTGAATGAGTCATATTTACTGTGTCATACTCTGCATGTCTCACTAGACATACAGTATTGTGTAAAAAAGAAAAACCGGGGGAAAAAAATGTAAGCGATGATCTTGTGGGTATTAGACATTGCAGATCTTGAATATGATATGGCATACAGATTGTGTTGCTCTGGATATCATTAGAAGAAGGTTAGGTTACTGAAGGTTAGGTTACTGTCAGATGGCACACGCTCGGTGCTGTTCCCCCTGCCAAACATACAGATTAGCCGTACATTAGTCCTGCTTTTTCACAGACCTGCACTCGAGCAATTGTTTCACCCCGTCAAAAGACACGCACTGACATCCATTTCCACAGACTGTATAGAACGATACAGCTAGGTCTGTGAACACAGATCACCTCAAACAGAATGCTGGAACAATCTGCACAAAACATGGCATACACTAAGTAGAAATAAAAACAATATCTACAATAATGTACTGTAAATAGATATGTACAACTGTATTGAAAATGTAGCAATTATTTCCATTTTCATACTTGTAATCAATACATATTATGTAGCATATATTGTATAAACATAACTTTGTTTTTCTAAAATTATTAAGTACTATAGGTGCTGTGCTGGTTGTTTGTGCATTAATTAAAGTCCTCTAATATCAGTACACCCTCTAAACAAGGCACAATCTAGTTGTGTGGTCAAATTTATGCAAGACTCCCTTTAAGCAGTACACTGTTTTATTTACGCCTTTTTTTTAACATTTATTTGTGTACATATATCAAATGTTCATTCTCTTTACATTTAAAATACATTGCTGCTATCTTGAACTACTGGTATTGTTCACTGAACTCTCAATGAGTAACATTATTAGTATAGTGATTATTGTTACATATTTGTTTTCTTTCCAAGAGCCACGTGAAAAGTTTGTACCTTGAAGAGTGAACCCTTCTGTAAAAGTATTAAGACACTTGAATGTCTCTTGTTGTTGTTGTTATGATAGTTAGCACCAAACTGTACAGTAAACCCAGTGGGGAAATATCTAAATGTTTGGGTAACAAAAACAATGATTTGCCTTTTTTACACCTGTGTTTGGGGCCCAGGTAAACTCTCTTTAGCCCTTTTTAAATCCGTATAAACAGATACAATAGTCACACTGGTAGAAATGGGCAAGTGCAATGCATGCAGAGATTCCTTAACACATAAAGATGTTAACATAATACAGACTAATGTGCCCAAGTTTATTTGAGAGAACAAGTTTACTTGGATACTAAACCTAAGGCATCATTTACAGGATAGTTTACAGAAGCTGTTGGTTTCGTGTGTACTAAAACAGTGGCCAATATACGAGTGCCATACTATATTGATATGGTAAGATACGGTGTACCTTGGAAATCACTCTAGTGCTATATTTGCATTGATATTGTCATTCAATAAATTTTATATAATGAACTTTATATAATGAATTCGGTTCTTACGTGTGTTCCTGTTTATTATAGATGTCTTTCAGATTTGCCAGTTTCTGTGTACATGAAATAGTTAAAACATGTACTCGGTGACCCCGTTTAATTGAGCGTAACACGTGTTGCAATGCCTGTTAGTCTCCAGGAGGCGGCATCACCTCCTTTGTTCACGTGATAATGCAGACCGGCATCCACGACCCCAGATAGGGACCACGCAGTAAGGATTTACGTGATTATAAAAAGAATCACTGTTTGTTTGTAACTATGCATTTAAGATAATGCAACGAGTTGCGTTTTCCCACTCCCGCTAAGGCTCTTGGCGCCAATAAGGGGGAGACGTTATTACGCATGAATCACACCTCACAACTAGGCCATTTAAAAATTGTTGAGAGACATTAATGTTTCTGCTTAAGTTAGACATTTTAATTGATATGGTTAACTTAAAATTTGACCTATGCATGCAGTAACACATTGCTGCATGAATGAGATGAGACACAATGCCTCTGCTATTTATAGCCGAAGGAAGATTCTATAATATTCCATGTTTGTAAATTAAACGCAATGCTACATTCTTCTATAGTGATTGTCTGGCGTGCAATGCAAGCGCTAGCTCTATGGTCCAAGGCAAATGAATCATAGCACTACTGTAATACATAGCCTATAAAATTAACTACGCTATCAGAGGGATTCATTGTTCCTCAATGGGTGCCGAAGGGTGCGGGCAATGTGTGCAGAGTGGCGGCAGAACATAGGCAGTGGACGCAGCTGGTCAGAAACAACGCCACACGATTGGCCTACATAGCTGCCCGTCCATGGCATCGGCCTATACAACGTAAGCATGCATTGCAGAATATTGGCCAGGGGTAGCAATGCGATTGGTTGATCACATATCCTGGCGAGAACTGAGGAGGGAGCCGCCGTGGGGGAAGAGGGCGGTTCCCAGATGACGAGGTGAGAGTGCACGGAGGGGGAGGGGGTCGTGGGTGCTGAGAGGCGGAGAGAGCGCTTTACCGCAGTATCACTATATTTCTGCACCACTCATCAAAACTCTGCGGCATGCAGACAAGAGACGGGGGGAGGGAACACACTAGGTCTACGCTGAGTGTAGTAACCCTACCTCTATCCATTAGTATACATTTACAGTTATTATATAGTCTACAATTGTAGTACAGGTTGGGTTTTGTTACTTTTTCTAATAACATTAATTTCTGCTTATGTTATAGCCAATTACTGCTCGATTTTCAGAGCAACGGTTCTAACCGTCTTTGCGCTTATTACATCATTTAGTCTCAAAGCAAAATTCATTGCTCTCATTCACTGGAATCCATTCGTATAAGTCAAGATGGCAAAGGATGGAGAGCAGAACGGGTGGAAGGACTTTATATGGAACCCGAGGACGCGGGAGTTTATGGGCAGGACAGCCAGCAGCTGGGGTAAGTCCACCATGCCGGCGACAGCTGACTATACGGCAATGCAGCAAAGATGGTCCCTGTAACAGGTCCCACATCTACAACATTAAGTTGATCAAAACCGTGGCGTGAGCTATGGTAAAATCACGTGGGAAATCTCGACAAAGCCATATTGAACGACGTAGGTTGTGTTATGGGTATCTTAAAAATGCAGCCGTGCCTTTCTTTAGTTGGGAACTAATGCGGTTCGTCGCTGTCCATTATATTGTGGTGCTGAAATGTAGATGCGGCACTGCTCCTGTGCCGGCAAAAAAAAAAAAAAAACTGCCTGGTTCTTTTTATTTATTAATATAAGTCATTGGGTTTCTTGCGCAATGCGCTTAACATAGGCTATGAGTATGTCGTGGTTTTATTTGAATAGAAACTATACCGAATATTGTCGTATTTAGGAAACATGATTGCTAATCATAAACATCATGTTCTCCACCCTTTGGTTTAAAGCTGGATCTTGTAGGCTATATGTTACTTTTAACCTGTATTATTTGACAGGGGTCTTAGTCTACAATAATCGTATTCTAATATCGAGTTATTCACAAGATCTTTGTTTCGTCCAAAGAATATGCCTACCTTGTCGGGATATAATACATTCTGTTCAGATATAACGTACAGAAACATATATTCCTTTAATGAAATGATTGTGAGCATGTGGCTCTATTATAATGGCATTGGAGCGTTTTAATCTGGGTAAAGCCGTGGGCCAAATGCTATTTGTATCAAATAACCCCATCCCTTCCAGGCGTGAGTAAATCACTCAGGAATTTAATCCTTATAATGACTTCATTGAATGTCGGTGAGGGTATCAAATCAGAACGTACCTACTGTGAATCCTAATAATAACCTTATCATTTTCATTCCCGTCTTTGAACTGTACACATACTTCAATATGAACGCTGCCATTTTATGTGTGTCTGTGTGTGTGTATGTGTGTGTGTGTGTGTGCGCACGTTACCATAGGCTTAATGGAGACAGACATACATACAGACATATTCCCCTAAAAAGGGCATCCTGTTATAATCGCTCATGAATGGGTATTGTCCTACTGTACTGAGTGGAACACCGAAATTATAACTGTAGCCACCGTTGTTAGTTTCTCTCCTACAATGCACCAGTTAATCCAGCTCAGTGCGTCGCAGGCGCTGCGCGGACCGGTGGCCTCTTTAATCTGCATGCGCTCTCTCAGGCTCACTAATTGGGCTATTTCTGTATAAGCCACAACATGGTGGCCTGCTATACTTGGTGTTCGGACGTACACTGGTTGTTGCATTCACATGTGACGGCTTGACATTGTGCTCTCCTCAAGGCTCCATTAGATCAACCGGGTCTTTGTACCACTGATTAGCAGTCGACTGTATTTCCAAGGCATTTAGCTGCTTCGAAGAAGGAGCGCTTGTTTTTAGGGTATAGCATCATATAGTGGGGGAAGATGAGGGGAAAGGGGCGCATGACGATTCAGAGCACGTTTGCAGTGATGTTATAGTTCCAGCAGCTGTTTAGGTAGGAATGGACAAACAATTGTAATTATCTGTGTTTGCAAGGTGTTTTTTTAAACAATTTTATACACTATACTACTATTATATCATGGTGTATAATACACAGTTCTGAATTTACACACCATATGACACTGTAGCTGTATAACCAAATTACATGCCATTTAAAGGACAAAGGTCTGGCCCATCCTTTCTGTTTTCAATTTTCTGTTCAAAGCCTGGTTTGATCAAACATATATACAGTACAGAGCACATGATGCGACATGTCATCCTAATTGATTCTGACTGAAAAGGGACAGCCCTGTCATTGTTGACGGAGCAGGGTCCAGAATGCTGAGGCCGCCGCCTCTTTGTTCTTTGCTTCTATATAGCCTTTCACCGCGGGGGAAATTAGTCTGAAACCGAGATGCTTCAGTGTCCATCATCGGGCAGGCGGGCAGGCGGGCAGGCTGTAAACAGTATGCCACCCATCCAGGGGAGAGGCCACCCAGCCTGCATTCAGAACCCCGTGTGTGCATATCGTTTCCCTGAGCGGTGGCTTTCATTTCTGCGGTTGTCCTGATGTCTAATCGCTAAAAACAACATTCTACTGTATGCCTTGTTGTCGTTGTGTGTCTGATGACGAAACACAGGGTTTTCCCCAAGTACAGTACAGGATGTTCCTGGCTGGGTGTCTTACATGACATATTGTTTTAGAGACAAACGCATACACACACACACACGCACGCACGCACGCACGCACACCACACACACACACACATTTGCCCAGATACTCAGAATAGCACCTCATATCGGGGAGCTTCCACTTGACATTTTGCTAGGCTGGCATCCCTGAGGGGTCTTTGGGGGTATTTGGGGGTCTATGGGGGGGAGTTCGGGGGGGGGGGGGGTTGTCTATACAGCACTCTGGCTCTGCACAAGGGAGATTTGGTAGAGTGAGCTCTGTGTTGGGGGGACCATGCAACAGATGAGGCTTTGGCCCTCACAGCTGTTCCCCAGGGCCGGTGTCTGGTGTCTGAGTTTGCAGTGGGAACGGAGACAGATGCTTCTTCAAACGGAAGCGTCTGTGGTGCGTTTGTTTTAAGATCACACATAAAGTCTCTGGCATGTACACATCTTTACTTCCCTTCACAACAGCCAGCATTTTAACTATCATCCTCTTTTAGGAATAACCTCCAATGTACTGTGATCCTCTGTGGGATCATCGTCCTCGATCACCCTCTCTTATTGCCGCCGCTCTCTCTATTGTTAGTGCAACTTGATAATGAAATTTGACAAGCAGCCATTCAGTCCTGCTTTAACTCACACTCTGAACTCAGGGGAGGTCTTGTGCATGGGCAACGGTCGTGTGTCCCTGGTGGCTGAACCCAGCATTACATAACAGCCGTCGTTTTGGTTTGAAGCCCCTCCCACTCACTCCTCTCTACTCCTCCGCCCATACTATACTCCTAATCTCACACTGTTCTCTGTGCTTCTCCCTACCGTTATGTCTTACATTATAAGCAATGATCTGGGGCGTTCTGCAGATACACGCAATGGAGGATTTCACCTTTAGCAATGCAAGGCACACATATACTGTAAATAATGCCTACAGACCATTTGTTGTGGGTTTTATTAGGACACATTATACTGTTTAATGTATTTTCTAAGAAGCAGAGAAATGGAAAAAAAAGATGTGTTGGCTGATCAAAGAATGACTAAGCAAACTCCAAGGCTACACCCTGATGACCGGTTTAGAGACATTGTGTAATTAAAAATGTATTTGCCTGCAGTCTCATGTCTGTGATGCATGACCAATTTGTGCATATGAATAAATAATGAAAGTGACTACATTTAATGAAACATCAATATCATTACTTACAATGTATAAATCAATTAAATATAATAAGACATAATAATAATAATAATAATAATAATAATAATAATATAAAAAAATGTAAACAGCTACACTTTGAAATCCATATTTTAGTGTCGGTGCAATAGATATGTCCCAATTTTGAGACTGTAGGCAATACAGCAAAAGGATAAATAAAAATAAGTAAATTATTCAATAAATAAATAACTATTGGGTGTTTTGCAAGCCAGCAATACTTATACTGTATATTGCCTCTTAACCCAAATAAATAGATGCATAAAAAATGTATGGGTAAACTACAACATTCAACAGTAAAAAATTATTGATAACTCAAGCGTAAACTGTTTTACAAACTAGCTAAAAAAGCTAACTTGACTTTCCTGTGTGTTGTAGTTTATTATTCTGCTAACATGACTTTCCTGTGTGTTATAGGTCGTATTATCCTGCTAACATTACTTTCCTGTGTGTTGTAGGTCTTATTATCCTGCTAACATGACGTTCCTGTGTGTTGTAGGTCTTATTAACCTGCTAACATTACTTTCCTGTGTGTTGTAGGTCTTATTATCCTGCTAACATTACTTTCCTGTGTGTTGTAGGCCTTATTATCCTGCTAACATGACTTTCCTGTGTGTTGTAGGTCTTATTATCCTGCTA
>JAODLL010000006.1:1801856-1825477 GCA_026546735.1 Forbesichthys agassizii | reverse complement strand
ATGCATGCATAATGTGAAAAAACAAATACTCGAATCCCAATATTGAAATCGAATACATACCCAACAAACGAATACCCAAATAATCGAATATTTGGGGCCAGCCCTATGGAAAACCAACTTCCTGTGGATCTTCCTGTCTCCCTCTATAAAGGGGTGTTTTGCAGTGAGAAAAGGCTTTAGTAAGAAAAGTTTTAGTAATACAGCCACATGGGGGCAACTATAAAGCTCTTCAATAATTTAACAGCAAATAAGTGTCATGCACTTGCAATCACCCAGCGCTTTTATCCAGACCAATGGAGTATCAAATTTACATGATATATGCTTTCTAACAAGCTGTTGTGATGCGTCATAAATAATGAATGATGTGCTCTGTGCTAATTGTTAGTATTTCTATTGCAACAAAGTATGGTTTTATCTCATGTGCCCTTTTGTATTTAGATTTAACATACAGTAGAGTGCGATATGTAGGAACAATGGGCGTGAACCATTTAAGAGTATATGTTACTGTTGAACTTGAAACTCGAATATTGCGCTGAAAGTACGGAAATAAAATCCGCTGCTTGCCTTTGGTTGCCTTGGTCACGTTGCATACATTCAAGAGACTCCCTAACAAAAGCCTGCTTAGTGTAGATACGGTCAGGCTAACCAGACAGGTTTAGCTAGCTACCTACGCTGGGAACATGATGACTCACAGGCCTCCCTCTTACACCTAGAGTAACAAAAAAGCTTGCGGCAGTAGAAGATATTGGATGACAAGAGTAAAAACTTGTATTGGACAATATTGTATGTGTATTTGTGTAATGCAACAATATTCTGTAGCATCTACCATTACAACAAAATGTTTGTCTACCCACTGATATTTGAATTTATAACGCAACAATGCCATTGTCTTTATCACACATTTTTTCATTAGCTCTGTGTGACATGCACCCTATGAGAGCCCTGTTCCTGATACCAAGAAACCCCCCTCCTAAACTGAAGTCCAAAAAATGGTGAGCGCCATTACTTCTTGTAATGCAATTTAAATATGATTTTAGTCCTGTCCTGTATGTGTGTCTACAGTATTCATTTGGCTCTCCTTTTTTAAATATTTTTGCTGATTCAGTTGTCAATGTTGTCATTATGCCATTTTATTAATTGTTATTGTTTCACACACTTTTGTTTCTGCTTAAATATTTTGGACAGCTCTCTTAAACAAATATATAGTAGGGATGATAATTTTGTATGTATGTTACAGGAACGTTTTGTATTTGTACTGTATACAGTATAAATGATCAAATACACAATATAAGCATTGTAATAATTATAGTAACTAAATGCAGAGATATAGTCTGTTGATAGTTTCCATTATTACCAAGGGCAATTCAAAATTCAACATCAAACTCTGTTTTTGTTTTAACCATTCAAATCATCTTTGATGTGCAGGCAGTTCAAACGCTCTGGCCTTAGGCACTGTTGTGAAGTGGGGTTTATATGTTACCAGCAAAAGTTATGCATACGTTTTGTTAGCTGTAAGAAAAATGTAATACTCAAAAGTATTCATAAGGTCGACCGTCATGTTTTTATGTGGCATTTTCTATATGGTATTTTATTTAGAGTAAGTACAGTAACAAGATATCTTAAGAGTTTAGCCCAAGTTGGCTAGTTTATTGTATAGCATATAGCAGATGCTTTTATTGAAAGCAACCTAGTTAGTGCATTTGTCAATAGTAAAAAACTTTCTAAACACAGTTAATCTTTTTAAAATATTGCATTGAAATAATAGGGTTATTAATGTACACGTTACTGGTCGAAATGGCTCTTTTTGCGTCAGTTTTTGTTTAGAAAATTAATAGAAAATGTCTCTGAGATTGTTTGACCCTTTCTATTCGGTCGTCTCTTTGAGTACAGGTTTGAGTGTTGGTCTGGTAACCTGACATGCCAGATGAATTGTTAGTCCCAACTCCATCTGGTGAGCCATCCATTGAATCTGCAATACACATTCACAATATACTTGGCAGTTGATTGGATGAACCATCTGGTCATTTTCGCTGTCGGCAAACCTAATAGCTAGGCCCATATAGCTATCAATACGACGCTGATTGGCAAGTTCAGTTTCTACTCGGACACATTCAAAATTATTTCTCCAGACTCTCAGATTCTCACGGCGACAATAAACTGAAGCTCTAGGTTATTGAGGCTATTAGTTTGGAGCTCTGGCTAACAACAGACTATCTGCCAACTCTTCCATATCTGCCTTTCCTTCTCTTCTCCTCTGCCTCACCAGATTTGCCTTCCATTGAAATCTCTCTTCCCAGGTCCAAGAAGTTCATTGACTTCATAGAGGGATGCCTGGTGAAGACGTACCAGAGCCGACCATCCACAGAACAGCTCCTCAAGCACTCCTTCATCAGGGACCAGCCCACCGAGAGACAGGTCCGCATCCAGCTCAAAGACCACATCGACCGCACGCGCAAGAAAAGGGGCGAGAAAGGTAAGGGAATTATCTTGAGTGACTGATACTCTCAATGGGTAATTTTACATTAGAGCAGCATTTTACATTGCGAGTCCTCGCTGCATTTCATTCTGCTCTTTCTAACCTGGACAGATGAATCCCCTGTCCAGGGTGTTTCCTTGCATTCAGCTAGGGGCCACTGTTTCAGTCTGTCCCTCTGTTTTAGAGGAAGGTACACCCCTGAATATTTTGTGCTCCGAGCGATATTAGATTAGTATAGATGTTACGAGCAGGGAGGAACCCATGCAGAATATCGTGTCGTGACTGTAATCATCCACGTAAACCTGTTCTCCTCTCGATCCTCGCTCTCCTGCAGAAGAGACCGAATACGAGTACAGCGGCAGCGACGAAGAAGACGAGAATCGCGGAGACGAGCGGGAGTCGAGGTACCGTCGGTTCTCCGTCCAATCAATCACAAACCCAGGTTTCCCTGGCAACCGTCTTGATCCCCCCGTTCTCCGCCGTGCACCTCCCCTCCGCAGCTCCATCCTCAACGTGCCAGGAGAGTCCACCTTGAGGCGCGACTTCCTGCGTCTCCAGCAGGAGAACAAGGAGCGCTCGGAGGCTCTGAAGCGACAGCAGGCTCAGCTGGCGGCCCAGCGACGAGACCCCGAGGAGCACAAGAGGCAGCTGCTGCATGACCGGCAGAAGCGCATCGAGGAGCAGAAGGAGCAACGCCGCCGGCTGGAAGAGGTACCTGCGCCCTTAATATATTAAATATACATACACTCTATTTGTATTTGTGTAAAGACCCTGCACCTCATCTGTTCTGCCGGATGAGACAGCGTCTCATGTTGAAGTGTGGTGCATCCCCAGGGTGAAGCTGTGTCGTGTGCTAGCCTTGCACGACCATCCTGGTCTTATGAGTTTCAGTTTCATTCCATCAGTCTGCAACTCGTCAGTGCAAAAGCATTTCTTGGAGGCTGATGATGACAAAGATGACGACATCATTGTACGTTGTATGTATTCACCGACGCTCTAGCTGATTTTGAAACATTCTGATTGGGTGAAGTAAAAGTAGGAAGTCAATCGTATGTAAGGACATTAGAATGAAATGTATTCGCATTATTTATGACACCTTTGAATTGAATGTTTCCAGACTGACACTCAGGTGAAGTAAAACAGTAGCTTGCGAGATCAGGATGGTATCACAAGGCTAGCTGCTCTTTGGCTGAGGTCAGCAAATGGCATAAAGTCAAAGGAGCCAATCGGAAAAGGTGGTGTGAGTTGTCCCGCCCTATAACGGCAACACACCTGATGTAGGACGTGTCATTCTATCATGTTTGTACATGCCCACATTGTCTTCCGAAGCCTCATTGGCCAGTTGAACTCAAACTAGGGATGTTCTGAGCAGATTCGGTCATCGGTAGCAACTCAACGCCACGACGCTTGCTAGTGTTTTATCTAATTTAATCTCGTTTGGCCTTCATTCTCAAGCATAGATGGGCCTCCGAGCATGCACACAGTAAAAATCTTCCCAGGAAATTGTAGTGGAAATATGATTAGAATGTGACAGTGTCCTAGCAGCTATTTCATATATAGCCTCATATATATTTACAAAATATTTACATTACATATAATGTAAATATTTTGATAGGCGATAGTAGAGCATCATATAGAGCTACTCTTTGACTGGTGCTAACCATAAATTCCCTTTTTTTTAAAAGTGCAATTCTTAAACACTTGCATGTGTCCGTGTGTTTCACAAATATGAAAATATTTCTCACATCATATACTACATGTGGCACTGCCTAATTAGATACGTTTATTTTTAAAGTACACCTGCTAAATGCAGCACCTATTTGTTGAATTTCCTTTTCAGTCCATCAAAAAGCATCCAAATTAAATGTTTTTGATGTCTGATAGCTACTGTATAGCTTCGTCAGCTGTCATTTCTCAAATACCCCACACAGATTCCTGAAATATTTTCCCACTGAGGAAAGAGATGGGATCTTACAAAAGTCAATATTGAGTAAACCTGTGTTTTACTGCAGGGTGGAACAGGTAGTATATTTTTTAGGACTGCTTGACTGTGGTATATACTGCTCAGATGATTGACAATCAAAAGTTTGCAGAAGACCTCTAACACTATTCCCATACCGTTTTTGTAATGCGTGTTTATGGAGGTCCAGGTGTTAAGTTTGTACTGCCAAACTTTTGACACACTTGCATTTGAAACGAGAGTTTGCCGTTGTATCTAATTTTATTTGCCATTTTGAAGTACACTTAACCAGCATGCCAACATGAAACCTTTTATTGGGAATAAAGGGTAAGATAAAATAAACAATTACATGTCTAAATGTTATCCCTTGTCTTTTTCCCAAGCCACATTCACTTCTATCTTTTATTTCTGTTCAGTGTAAAAGATTCACATTAGCATTTGGCTTAATTTGACTTAACAATGTATGTTGTGTACTGTAGCACTACAGGCATGCCTTTTTATTTTTTGGCTATCCAGCTTTCTAGTCTATATACAGTGAAAGGAGACTTCATTTTATGGTTGGCCAAATGTCTCTGTTTGTTTGCTGCTTTCTTCATGAAAGAAAGCTGACATCAGCTTCTATTGCAACATCTCCTGTCTTATAGTCACAAACAAATGTCCACTTTGCTGCAGCAATGGCACATTGTATAATGTCTCAACAGTAGCCTTGGGTTGGTACAATAAGTTACATACTGGCAATCTAGTCAATCTAATTTTGTCAGATTCTAAAATAAGCAACCAATGACCTAATATCTTAATAGATTTTTGTTTATGGTTATAAAAGATGTACTTTTTCTTGTCTTACTCTACCGTACGACATAGGAAGTACTGTACCACGTACAGTATGACCATTTCTTAAATTTCATATGTCCCATCCTCGATACAAAGCTCTTCTGCAGTCATGTTGTTTTTTTCTTCTCTTTTCTCTGGCCTACCTGCATCCTTTATCCTCAAGTAACAACAGACAATAGTTCTAAATGCAGTGTGCTTCATTACCAAGTGGGACCTTGTCTTTGAACGTAGAAATGACATGTGGCCCTAAAAACATCCGCGTTAACGTCCTTTGGGGAACAATGAGCCGACGAACATATGCTCCTTGTGCAGATTAGCAAATGAGCAAACGAATGACCCAGATTCGGTCGGGAAGCTACTCGGTAGGCGCGCGGTGTTGGTGTCTTGACTCTGTATCCTCTCTAAAGCCCAAACATTCCCCCCCCCCCGTGGCTCATGTCTCTTCTCGCTGTCACCCCCTTTTTCCACCCAGCAACAGCGAAAAGAGCGGGAGATGGTGAGGCAGCAAGAAAAGGGTCCCCACCGGAGACTCGATGAAATGAGGAGGGAGGAGGACAGGAGGCTGGCCGAAAGAGAGCAGGTAACCAACCGCGGGAGACGCAGGGCTGCGTTCAGCCAATCGGGGGGGAGGTGTGGGCGTGCCAGTCGCCGACCCTGTGGTGAATTTCCACGAGTAGGTTGCCATAGCAGCAAGGATCTAAATTAGAGTATTTATTCAGAGATGAGTTTTCTGTGGGTGAGCTCTCTGCGCCTCTCACGCTCACTTTCCAGTCTTCCCTTGCTAACACAGTCTGGCGTTATGCAATCACCATATACATATTATGAAATATGAAGTCCACGGTAATGTCTCTGCATTGCCTGTAATAGCTGCTTTATTCCCATTACCAGTTTTTTCTATGCAAACTCTGAACACTTGTAGAAATAGAACACTAATATTTGGACAGGAGAGCTCCCGTGTAACACATACTGTCTGTAAACTCACAGTAAACAGGTATGGAATCATTTTCACACTTTTTGTTAGGGAATGGGATTATGTAACCTATTCCAGCTCCTATAGTTTCATAACAGTAACCACCCCATCTGAGATGGTGCAGTACTATTAGTGGCCACCAGGTGCTTCGCTTCAAGAAAGTCCAAATTGCTGTTCAAATGAACGGAAATCTATGCATTCTTACCATGCTCTTGTGCATTTTATTACATTATGTTCATAAGTTATTTCTATGGTTGGGAAAGGTATGAAAATGAGGTACAGGTTGATTCTGGCCGCAATGACACTTTTTAATAGGTTATTCTTTGTGAAATGGGGTTAATTATGAAAGTTATTGTTATGGTAAGATGCCACCAAGGCCTACAGTAGGTTTCAACCAATCACAGGAGAGCACAAGACCCAGTCAGATGATTTGGCTTCAAAATCCTACCTGACGGAGGCACTCCTAAAACCAAACTCCTGGCTACAAAATGCCCCTTCTTTTACATAGAGTGGCCGGTTATCTCACCTGTGTACCTTTCCACTGTTCCACTCTTCCCAGGAGTTCATCAGGCATAAGTTAGAAGAAGAGCAACGGCAGTTGGAAATCCTTCAGCAGCAGCTGCTTCAGGAGCAGGCCCTGCTTATGGTAACTCCTCATTATTTCTCCTGGCTCCTGGCTGTGGTTTTTAGTGTGTCCTTCTCCTTCTTCTCTCCTGGTTATCATATCTCTCCCCGCTAAGCCAGAGAAGGTGTTGCAGTGTCCGATTGGCAGTGTGCGCCTCACCACGATCAAAGGATTTGCTGCATTTGCAGTTTCCATTTTTGTCAAATCAGACATGCTGTACTGTATTTTGCATGTCGACTAGTGCAGATGGTGGTCGTATTTATTTATTTATTCATTTATTTAATTGTCCCCCAGCAGAGATAAAAACTACTTGCGGTGGATTTTTTTTTATTGGCGACTCTAATCAAATAAAAAGTCTATATAAGAATTTAGAGAGATATAAATTGACCAGACTCTGTTGTCTGAAGGATTTGGCTCTAGGATACCGTGTGCAGGTACACTGTAGGCTTATATCGGGGATGATGCCTCAGAGCTTTGGCAGGAGAAAGACCTGTGAGTTAATTTGGATATTCTGTAGTCTTGATTCCAGAATACCCCCTTGGTAGCTCTCAGAAGCATTGGAAACACCTGCCTCAGTGCCGAGCGAATGGCACTAGTATCGACTCCTCCCCCTTCAACTCATAACATAAACAGTGAGCTGGGGAGTTTGATGTTCTTTGGACGATCGATCACAGAACTGCACTAGTGCCGTTATGTTCTCCAGGGTTTGGACTGTATTTACAAACGCCTACTCTTGTCTTTTTTCATTTATTAAACCTTTATTTAACCAGGAAGGCACATTGCAAGTCTCTTTTTCAAGAGCGTCCTGGCCAAGATAGGCGGCAGCAAGTCTATAGTATATATAAACAATTGCGCATTACAATACATAAAATACAGGTAACATTTAAAATAACAACATGAATATGTAGCAACAATTTACACAACTAACTTAGAAACAGCGACAGGTCAGGGAAAACCTCACAGTCCCTCATCATTGATTTAAATATATTCATAAGACAATCCTTGCTAGTAGGTCAGGCTGCTATGAAGCTACAGTGTACAACCGCACGTCGACACTATTGATGCGGGTCCACATCTGCCGTCGAGCTGAAAATGGAAGTAGGCAGACGGTTAATCAAATCTCCCCACAGTAAATTGACAGCTGTCTGCTCAGAACGAAGACGGCCTGTGGTTTGGCGCACGCACGCGCGCACGCACACACACACGCACGCACGCACACAAGCAACTCGTCTACGTGAGAGCGAGCATTGGGTTGTGACGCGGACGCACTCGCCGAGCGGTGTTTTTCAGCACGCCTTGTGTCTGTGTGCGTGTGTGCGTGTGTGTGCGTGTGTGTGCGTGCGTGTGCGTGTGTGCGTGTGCGTGCGTGCGTGTGCGTGCGTGCGCGTGTGCGTGCGTGTGTGTGTGTGCGTGCGTGTGTGCGTGCGCGTGCGCATCCCCCACGCAGGAGTACAAGCGTAAGCAGCTGGAGGAGCAGCGTCAGTCGGAGCGGCTGCAGAGACAGCTGCAGCAGGAGCATGCGTACCTGGTGTCACTGCAGCAGCAGCAGGATAAGAAACCCCAGCTGTACCACTACAACAAGAACCTGGAGCCCAACAACAAGCCTGCCTGGGCCCGGGAGGTGAAGCCCCCCCCCCTCCCCCATGATAGCAGTGTTGGGCAGTAACTAGTTACTGTAATCTTAACACTCGTCTTCAGTAACTCACAGTCATCTGGTTTCAGAGGCTGCAATGTTTTCTTTGGCTGGTTGTTGACGCCTAAGGTTCATTACTGTTCCATTAAAGAGGATTCAATTCTATGAGCTGGGGACACAGGTTGTCATTATTCGGAAGAGACGAGGCAGGGTAGTGATTGTGAAATTAATGTAGTAATGTAACTAGTAATGTAACTAATTACTTTTAATACCCAGCAATAAGTAAAGTAATATAACTTTTTGAAGGAGTAATAAGTAACTTATTACAATTCCTGAGTAACTTGCCCAACACTGCATGATGGTATTACAAACCATGTATTACAAACCATAGCAGCGACAAGCACACACTTTGTGCATTATATACATAATAGCAGTGCTACATAAAATGTACATTCGCATTTCTAACACGTGGGGGTTACTCAAAGCACTGTGTTTTAGTGATGCACGGGTTTTTTTTACAGCCCACACCCACCAGACCCGTTAAGAGAGCCAACCCGACCCACAAAAATATGCGTTCATCAACGACCCGACTCGCAATCCGCCAACTTGAGCCTGTATAGCAATGGCGATATAGAGATAACGATTTCTATTCTATTCTAATTAAATGCACGTTTCAAAGGGACACACACTGGCACAGACAATAGCTTAATGCAGAGCCACCAAAGCCCGTACACCTAATGTCTCTGGAGACACGGTAGGCTACAACAAACTTAGCCTATTTAATTGTTTTGTCTGTTAGCAATAGGCTAGCATAATGAATTATTGCATAACCTATAGGCGGTAGCTCGTCTGCATATATGCTACTAAATTAGCAAAGTTTACGTAGGCCTAACCAACTTTATAGTTTGGTATTGCTAATGCAGATTAGTCTATTGACAGTCAGGGCATGAGAGGACCTGCACCGCCGCTTCAGTGCATGGTCTGTGCCATTGTGCATGCTTGAAAGAACCAGGATCTGAGAGTCCCCGCACACACAGTGTTTCAATAGATTGTTTATTACTTGGAACATCAGGAGCACATCAAGAGCAGGTATTTTGGTATTTCTGCAGCTGTTTTGGAGTAAATGTACTTTGTTTCAGGCCATGCATGGTAGATTTAGCGGTCTGTGCACTGCCTAAGTCAGCCTCCCCAGCTAAATGCCATTAGTGACACGCCCACTTAAGAGCATTGTAATTAATTTCTGCTTCCATTGAAGTGAATTACAATGCTCCATCTTTGTTAATATTCTTTTATCTTTGTCGTAGGGTTGCCGGGCGACCTGCTGTACTCCCACTGTGCTCAAAGGTCACAAACGTGTCTGTTCTCCCATTTTGCTGCCCCCCTGTGTTCAGGTGGAGGAGCGCAGTAAGCTCAACCGACAGGGCTCGCCCAAAATCTGCACCACTGTTTCCGACACTGCCATCCAGTCGCGCTCCGACTCCATCAGCCAATCAGGCCAGGCGTCCCAAACCCCGCCAATGCAGCGGCCTGTTGAGCCCAAGGGAGGGCAGAGCAAGGTTCGAGTCGACGCCTGCGATTCATGCAAATGAAGAGTGCGACGGAGCGTTTCTTCCGTTTGTTATCTTTTAACACTGCCTTTACACTCTTCTTCTCTTTCTCTCCTCTCCTCTCCCCTGGTGCCGGGCCGTGTGAAACACTCCTCCTCCTCCGCTTCGCTTTGCCTACGTCCTTTCCTCCACCGTGCACTGAACTCCTTCCCTGCCTCTCCCACCCCGGTGTGCTGCTTCTGCCCTGGGCCAGTTCCAGATGGCCCACTTGGTCCCTCTGAAGCCTTACGCCGCCCCCGTGCCTCGCTCCCAGTCGCTGTGCGACCAGCCTACTAAGACCATGTCCGCCTTCCCCACCCAGGACCCCTCCCTCGCCCCAACGCCCCGGCCAATGCACTCCCGCGAGCTGGTGCGCCAGAACTCTGACCCCACCTCGGAGACCCCGGCACCACAGGTCCACCCAATCAGGGAGGACCGAGGCCCCTGGATCCGCCTGCCAGACGTGGAGCTGCCGCCCAAGGTGAGAGCGCTCTCTAGTGGCTGGAACATGCAATGTGTCCTTATGGACACATTTTTCATACAAGAATTGCAGCTGAAAGTGCGTTACAGGGACGGAATACATGCACAATCGTGCTTCCCAGAAGATAATACCGAAAAATTAATACATAAGGAATATAAAATGTTTTAAGGAATAAAAAAAATGGTTAATACACTAATTTTTTCAGTTGGTTTTCATTTTGGAGTGAGTCTCCATCTCCCAAACCCCAGTGAAACCAGCAGCATAACGTCATTGCATTTGTATTCCCTCTGTACTGGACGGTACTGCTTTGATTTCAGCTTCTGAAATCATAGTGCAGCTGCGACTCATTACAGCAGAACGTTGGTCGTCAGGTGATTTACGTGATTTGTTGTGATCTGTGAACTATGACATCCTTTTCAGATTCCCCAGAGGACAGCATCCATTGCCACAGCTCTCAACACTAATCTTACCTCTGGCATAAGACATCCAGTGAGAGCCAGGTAACGCATTAGCAGCTAAAGCAGACACGGCCACAATTCAATTCAGAGATGGTTATTGATGGGATATTTCTCACTGCAATGATGTAAGTCGACTGTATCTTCAAACCACGGCAGCAATCCAGACCTCAGCCGCAATGACCGCTGGGAGAAAGGTGACAGTATGATCATGGCGTCCAATCTGCCTCAGACGGGCTCCCTGGAGAGGCATCGCATCCTCAGTGAGTCCCAGTGCTGTTTCTCAGCAGAACATGTCCCCGCGTTGTAGCACGAGTGTGATTATGCTGCTCCACACCCCCTGACCCAGGTTCCTCCAAGATGGACTCTCCCATCTTGTCCCACGATGGGCGTCATAAGCCCGGGGAGTCGCGCACCTCCTCCCGGCCTAGTCGCCCGGCGGTAAGCCTTTTCTTTTGTTTGTGTGGTCTAATATTGTGTTATTACCCAGCATTATTCTCAGACTAGTATTTAGGTGTCTGCATGTCCTGAGAACATGCAGTATTGTCCAGCGGGTTTGAAACCAAATGTTGCCTGTCTGGTTACAACTCTTACATCTAAGTTCTAACGCGGTCTAAACTCCTCCAGCCCTGGTCTGTCTGTCTGTCTATGAAAATGGACATGTGCACTAACCAGAACTTTCCTCTGTTTCCTCATTACACCTCCACCATTACCTCTTGTGGCTGCATTTCTCCTTGTGTGTGTGTGTGTGCGTGTGTGTGTGCGTGCGTGTGTGTGTCCTTCCCATAACCCTGTTTGCTGGCTCTACCTTTGGTGCACAGAGTTACAAGAGAGCCATAGGGGAGGTTAGTATCGCTGTGTTTGTTTCACTGCAACGTGGGCGGATATGCTCGTGTGTTTTGAAATCGTACCTACCCTGCATACCCTGGCATGTATATACCCTGCTGGCTCACGGCCATTTTCTACCAGAGCTTTCTCTTCTGTATATCCCCCCCTCTGTTTCCGCTCTGCTTTCTACTTAATGAGGGGAAAAAAAAAAATGGAATAGGGAAGATTAGAATATCTTGTTGTTTCATAAACCACTCCCTGTAAAAAAGTGTATTTCAGAGAATGAGAAGATCCAGGATCAAAACATTTGCTGTTTCAACATATAGCTCTCATGCCTGTTTATGTTCAGTGTGTGTTTTATTCTAATTACTACATCTTTACTTATAAATGATCCAATCTAGTAAATAGTAAACATTTGAGTAAAATGTAGGGTGAATCCATCAATCCATACCAAACTTTCAATCAGATGAAAGAAGGCATTCTCTACAAATCACAATTGCATGCATGCACAACTTTACAGACTTATATTGTATTGTGTATTGAGCAGAGATTATTATATTTCACCAGGTACTTTCAAATGTTCGATCAATTTGCTATATATTTTATGAAATCATTGAAATTCAATAATTTGTTTAATGTAATAAATTCAGTTATTTGAGTAATTTCTAGCGTGCTGCTGGTACATTTATTGAAATGTACCAGTAAAGTCAGAAACACCACAACGTCTGCACGTGTGTGCTCAGGACCACGGCCTCTACGCCAAAGAGCGCGCTGAGGAGCAACCAAGGCCCCCTGTGAAGGCCAACGACTACTCCTCCTCCTCAGAAAGCAGTGAGAGCAGCGAGGAGAGCGAGTGTGGTGAAGGAGCAGAGGAGGAAGAGAGCCCCACAGACCGGTCAGTACTGGTTAGGGTCACAGGTTGTGGACCACGCACAGCTTTCTGTTGGTCATTATGTGGGTCAGAAGGCCTCAGAACTACGCTTATTACAGTATATAGACTATTATTATATTTAATTTTATTTAATTATTATTTATCTCCAATCCTTTTTGACATTCTCTTTCCCATCAGGCACAGGGATGCAGACACCGACTCTGTCAATACCATGGTCGTTCATGAGGATGAAAACGAGGGCGTTGAGGCGGAGCCAGCAGGAGGTTACGGGGACCAGACCATGCTGGTTCAGAGGGTAAGACCTCCAGCTCGTAGAAATCATTAGGGAGGGAACACTCATGCTAACATTATCTAGCAGGAAAACAAAGTACGCAACTGTGTTTATCCTGTATAATGGTGTTCCAACGCCAGACAAGAGTGCACCAAATAGGAATGGAATTTGAGGTTGAATTTGAGAATGCAAAGCACGTTCCAGAACCTTGCTGGAGCACATAAAATGCAGACTTGCTAATTGTAGCATTCGTGACATATTAAGATAACACTTAATGTATCACCAAGGGGAAATTTGGATATTGCAGCAGCAGATCTTATCATTACTTTGTAGTGTAGCAATAGGGATATGTAATTACAATCACTGACAAGGAGCTATGATTGATTTAACATGTATAATCAGGCTTGTCTTAAACTACTTCTCCACACAACACAGATAAACAGTATTTTGTTGCCGACTTGAGCAACTGTGGAAATCCCCCCAGATTGGGCAGTTTGGTGATTACAGTTCATTACACTACACATTTTGGATTGCCGTGAAATGGAATCTATAGATTATGTTGAACCTGTAAAATAGAATGAGTCTTATTCAAATTAGTTGGATTTGAATGTAGTGCCTTGGTCAAGAGAAAACTACATAATACATACTTTGTCTGCCTATGAGTTCTTCAGAGGAAAACGTACATCTGCAAATGGAGAGTACAGAAATTAAATAAGGTAAACATTGAAAGGTCAGGTTGACACTGTCCAGACAACATTGGTTCCATACACCTGGGAACTGAGCAGGCAAGGCAGACAAGTTTAACTAGATAGATAGAACATTCCAAAACCAGACCTGGGACAGGAATGGGGGGAAAAACGTAATTTCTCCCATCATTTGGTCATCTGATATTAATTAAACCTCCGTAACCACTGATTCATACTATAACAAGAATGTAAAAATGTAATTCTTAAGTGTTACTTTTTACAGTACGTACTAACTGTAAAAACGGTACGTACTGTAACTCACAGGCGTCTCCAGTGTGCTTGTTGCATTGAACATTATTGAACCACCATGTGAGTGATATGTTTGGGTGATAAGGTGTGTGTGTGTGTGCGTGCGTGCGTGTCCTCTCCCTGGCAGACTCCAGAGAAGCGGAGCCACAACGGATACACCAACCTGCCAGATGTGGTGCAGCCCTCCCACTCGCCCACTGATTCAGCCACCCATTCCTCTCCAGGGAAGGACTCTGTGTACGATGTGAGTGCTCCACGCAACACTGCGGAACATAGTCGCTGTATCTTAGAAGGTTGTGACACACTGATTGACCGATCCCCAAGCCCCGCACACCTTGTTTTTTTTTGCATGTGCTCCGATAACCTCCCGTCAACTGTCTATTTTCTCGCTATGCTGTTTTGTCCAACCTAGTTACAGTAACTAGGTTGGACGCATGAAAGGGGCGGGGCTTGGGATGGGTCAATTGTAATGTCTCTCAAGTCGTCTTAGTGACACGCTCCTGCTTTCCAAGCTAAATAAGGGTCATAAGTAATAGGTGATTGCTTGTAAGGATGTTGTTCATAGAAGCCCCTAAGGCCGTGTTCAGACGTGACTTCTTTTTTTGAGGAAAAGCGCTGGCCTGAGCATTTATCATGTAGAAAGAAAAGAAGCAGCTGGTTGTCATGGGAAACGCCAGGTCTCACTACGCTGCTGGTGATTGGTCAACTGTCAAAAAAGCGGATGACTTCTGAGAAGTTGAACTTCTTTCAACTGAAAAAGAAGCCCAGAGCTGCTGAAAAAAAGCATCTGCGGCAGCGTTTGTGCAGTATTGTTGCTGTTTTTACACTTCATGCGATGTTTGCCGATGTCATTACACCTGCCTAGGGGTTGCAGTTGAAAATGAGCCAAAATGGCTAAACTGGCATATTCATGGAAATGTCTTTTAATGTGAGCTTTCTAACTTTAAAATGTATAAATAAATCTATCTTCGAATGAGCTCAATTCCAGGTATTGAGAACAGGGAGAGGTAATGAATCTTGCTCAAGGATGCTTCCAGGTAGACCGGTGAGCCTAACTCTAGCCTGTCTCTGTGTTACCAGTACCAGTCCAGAGGTTTGGTCAAGGCATCTGGCAAGTCCTCCTTCACCACCTTCGTGGATCTGGGCATGTACCAGTCCCCTGGGGGCACAGGAGACAACGTATCAGTTGGTGGTGAGTGAAAGCCTCTGCCATCTGCAGCAGCAAATTGGTTTTAAAAAATAAAATAACAACAAATATGTGTGTGTGTGTGTGTGTGTGTGTGTGTGTGTGTGTGTGTGTGTGTGTGTATACATACACACTCTCTTGAGATGTAGCATCACATTTTAAAGGGGTCCTAGAAGCTAAATGTTCCTGAATCTTGCCTCCTGCTTTCCAGGGATAAGCTCCAGGTTTGAGCAGTTGAAGATGGAGGTAAGAAAAGGCTCCATGGTGAACGTGAACCCCACCAACACCCGCCCCCACAGCGACACGCCCGAGATACGCAAGTACAAGAAGCGCTTCAACTCGGAGATCCTCTGCGCTGCTCTCTGGGGTGAGGCCTACGACGTCCATCTTTATCTGAACCAACAAGCTATTTTACGGTCACTGCAGTTATGTGAGGGGGCAGAGAAATGCATTGAGCAGCTCCAATTCTATTTCTTAAAATAACCATATCCATGGGTATACTGTCAGATAATTTGATCAAGGTGCATCTGGACAATTTGTCTCTTGATATTTCTCATAAATTATTTGAAATATGATTCAGTATCTATTTTATATATGTTTTTCCACACCTGTAAAAGATGGAGTCAGCCACCCGGACTCTGAGGATTTTAGGTCAGTTGGTGTCAGTCCGTAAATAATGCTCATTCACCGGCTAACTAAACTCATGTAAATCTTGGAAACTAATCACACCATCTGTAAACAATTGGGTGGGTGGAATATAATGACATCAGCTGGCTTGGGTCAGGCTGGGCAGTGATTGGCTCCTCTTCTTCAGTGTGCATAGCTTATTTTTGACAGTGATGCCAATGAATCAATAATGTTTTCAACGTTACATTTTAAAGGGGTTTTATCAAAAAAACATCCTTTGTTCCAACTGCCATTGGTTTTTTACACAGGTTGTGAATGCGTGTTAGGATCGTATTTGGGATGACTGCATTTATTTATACTGTATGTATTTGTATGTGTACTGTGTGTATAAGTGTTGACTACTATCTGTAAGGGAAATTGCCCTGTGGGGACATTAAAGATTTATACTACTACTACTTTTACAGTATATCTCAAGAGATGCATACGATGGTATTTTGTGCGTGAAAGAATGTATTTTGAAGTGTGTGTGTATGTGTGTACATTCACAGGTGTGAACCTGCTTGTGGGCACAGAGAACGGGCTGAAGCTGTTAGACCGAAGCGGGCAGGGCAAAGTCTACCCCCTCATCAACTCTCGCAGGTTCCAGCAGATGGATGTCCTTGAGGGACTCAATCTGCTCATCACTATATCAGGTCAGCAGGGCCGCCTCAATGGTCACCTAGCTGACATATTTTATGGCAGGGCTATTCAACTCCGGTCCTGGAGGGCCGCACCCTGCATGTTTTAGATCTCTCCCTGCTTTAACCTGATTCAAGGTTCTTAGAAGCCTGATAACGACCCGTTCATTTGAATCAGGCGTGTTGGAGCAGTGTTTTTTTAATGTTAAAGTTCAATCTTCCCTTAAATTAACCATGGCATGCTTCAGTTGCATTGGATTAATTTAACATTTATTATTTAACATAACAGTTTGCAACCTTCCAAACGTCTGAAAGCGCCAGTGTCCTCTATAATGAACCATTTGACCATCAAGGTAAGAAGAACAAGGTGCGTGTTTACTACCTGGCCTGGCTGAGGAATAAGATCCTCCACAATGACCCTGAGGTGGAGAAGAAACAGGGCTGGACTACCGTGGGAGAGATGGAGGGTTGCGTCCACTACAAAGTGGGTGAGTGCCATAAAATATGCATTATTATTATCATTATCCTGCTTAGCAGGAGCTGGCCTGCCACACAATGATACATTTGTTTGCCTCGCTAGCATTGTGAATTATTGATTGCTGCTATCTGCTATCAAATGGTCTCTTTTGTTCTGGTGCCCAGTGAAATACGAGAGGATCAAGTTCCTGGTGATTGCCATGAAGAATGCTGTGGAGGTGTACGCCTGGGCTCCCAAACCGTATCACAAATTCATGGCCTTTAAGGTGGGTCTGCCCGCCTTGTCCCCTGAGATGTAGAGCCCTGGGCCTGCCCGGTCTCCTGGTTCTCAAGGTTTGCCGAGAGGTGCTTTTTAAGGGTTGTGGGATTTCATGAGCTTTTATTATCATTATAAACTAATTATTATAATGGTTATATGGTGGCAAGGCATTACTAGCGATGAAGCTACTTGCTTTTTAGTCAAAAAGCTCAACAACCGTGGCACGCTTTCTGTTCTCTCACTGTCTACTACATCTATCTGTCTCTCGATCTATGTGCCCCCCCATCCCCATTCCTCTTTCAGTCTTTTGGAGACCTCCCCCACAGGCCTGTGCTGGTGGACCTGACGGTGGAGGAAGGTCAGAGGTTGAAGGTCATCTACGGCTCGTGCGCCGGTTTCCACGCCATCGACGTGGACTCCGGGAACAACTATGACATCTACATCCCCGTCCATGTGAGTTGTGGGTCAAATGCCAGACCCTGTAGCAGGTTGGCTGATGTTCAAAATCCCCTAAGGAATTCCAATACAAATGTGTTGCACATAAAGTCTAACTGCACCCCAGCGCTGAGCCTGGCTCCGCCCACTACGATGCGTCAAGGAGCTGGGTGAGGGGAATGGAGGGGCTGAGAGGGGGGGCCCCCATTAACATTAACGTTTGAATTTGATGGTTGGTTTTCATCGGTACACTTGGTACGCTCATTATGAGCCCCCACACTTCGTATGCTCATAATGAGCGTACCAAGTGTAGCGATGAAAGCCAGCCTGGTGTGATTTTAATGGATATGACGTGTAGTTCATAAAATACAAGATTTTTATAAAAACGGGAATATTGTCAATATTTACACCAGCATTGATGTGCCTCATCACAGATCCATCCTTTTGCTTCAATTACAGTTGATAAAAACACATTTTAGTGTGCAGTTATACTTTAAAGCCAGCTGATCACTATCAATCACTGTCTCAAAGGGCTGCAGAGACCCACACTTCACACAGGCACAAACACCCAGTACCAATGGATACATTTGTCCAAAGCCACTTAGAGACTACTCTTACTGCTCCTTAAGTGTTACAGTAAGGAGCAGGTAGGGGTTAATCTCTGTCTTATCCTGCTCCCAGCACAGCATTTGATGCATCATTCATTCAAGCTGAGGACATACTGTATTTTTATTGCTACTGTATCCACACTAGGGATGTGCGCGTTTAAACTGTTAAACGCTGTTACCATTGCTAGTGGGCACCATAAATACTAGTCTGTTAAATGCATTATTTTATTTTTATTTATTTTTTGAAGCTAGTGGCTCAGTTGGTCTCTCCCTGCCTCAGCCTACACTTGAAACCATAGCTTGAAACATGCGAAACAATCTGTTGACGCTGCAAGTGTAGTGTGGAGCGCTTGATTCAACATAGTGCCATAGTGGCGATGGAGCGGGGACAACTCTCAAAGCGGCAACATTGGGATGTTGGCACTAGCTCCTCTTGCAGAAGACGACTCAGTTTAAATTTACAACGCAGTCGTGCATTATTCAATGAGAGAGCAGATACTTGGTCAGATGCTCAGTCTTCCATGGGTTAAACACAAGCGGATACAAGTATGCTAGTTACCGGTAGCTAATCAAACAAATCTGGATTCAATGGAGTAAACAAGAAAACAAATATTACATAGCAGCAATATTCTCTGCTATCGATTTAATCATACAGTACAACTACATTAAATATAGGTACAAATAAATAATGTTCACCTTTTGTTAAAGTTAGGCTACATAGCATTTTGCTAGGCTAAACTAGCTATGGAAGTACGGTACAATAAGCTGTAATTAGCAAACACTTTTCAACACAAAGTCAATGCAGCAAACAATATAGTCATACACAATCAATATAAAGTGAGGTTTTCATAACACTCTCGTCCTGCTGCCTGTGAATAACAAAGCAGTATTGGCACGCTGCCTTTGTTGTAGGCTACTGACTTCAATTGTATCGTGATATATTCGGATACACATTACGATGAATTTCAACACATAATACACTGTAAAGCATATTATATTGAGATGTATTATTATTTTTAATTTAATCAATGATGATCAGTGATTGCATTTTCTCCTTCATTTTCTATATATATCCACATTTGTTGTGTATGCTATATTTTCTTTTTGTTTAACAAAAAACCTGTTGATGCTAGGGGGTTAAATATCGAACTGTATCAATGCGTTTTTTTATTTTTATGTGTTTATTTCGGTTTTATCTGTTTTGCGCAGCCCAACATTGTATGGACATGTCTTGTTCTACGGCTGTTAAATGGTCAAGGAAGCACAAATGACCTCCAGCTCACTGGCCGTGTGTCCCGTCCAAACAGATCCAGAGCCAGGTGATGCCCCACGCCATCGTGTTCCTGCCCAGCTCCGACGGCATGGAGATGCTGCTGTGCTACGAGGACGAGGGCGTCTACGTCAACACCTACGGGCGCATCATCAAGGACGTGGTGCTGCAGTGGGGCGAGATGCCCACCTCCGTTGGTACGGGAGACGGAGGCGCACACACACACACACACACACACACACACACCCAGACACTCCCACAAGCACACAGACACCCACACGGACACACACTTTGATAATAGCTCATACATATAAGCAGCCATGAATACTATTTTAATTCTAGTCAAATAGAATGTTGAACTTCTCCTCTTGTGCTCCACCTCGCAGCCCACATCTGCTCCAACCAGATCATGGGATGGGGAGAGAAGGCCATTGAGATCCGCTCTGTGGAGACGGGACACTTGGATGGAGTGTTCATGCACAAGAGAGCTCAACGGCTGAAGTTCCTCTGTGAGCGCAATGACAAGGTACAGTCCACTACATGGACGTCACATGACACAGTTAATGCTACGCATCACAAGATGTGGGTGTCCTTTTACTTTAAAATGCTTCTTTTGCTTTGAAGTGGATCTCACAGATGTCACAGAGCACCAGCATCTCGGACCAAAACATATCGTGGGACGCGCGCACACACACATACACACATTCACATGCAAGGCTAGACCGGCTATGAAAACAGAGTAGAGTGTGTGACGTCATTCTCTGCTCAGGATGCAATAACTCTATATCTTTAAATATAATAGTTGTTTGCTGCTATATTAATGTTTACAATATTGTATATATACATATATATCAGTAAGGTGTATGTACAGACTGATGGCTGCTCTTGCTTTTGTGTTTCATCTCAGGTGTTCTTTGCATCTGTGCGGTCTGGAGGCAGCAGTCAGGTGTACTTCATGACCTTGAACAGAAACTGCATCATGAACTGGTGAAAGAACAACTGCTGTCTGGTCAGTGCATGGATCCTCTTCCCTGCAGGGTTTGGAGAGGGTGCCTGAATCCTGGCAGAATCAGGAAACTCCATCTTTCTCTGCCACCTGCTCACACACACACTCTAAATTCATTCCGGCCTAAATTCATACGCCCTTCTCTTTGCATTGAATTGTCTTCAGAATTTACCAATTGACCTAGAAAGTTTCAAACCATCTCAGCTTCATTTGTATTGTAAATACTCGTGGTTTGGGGTTTTTACTTAACTTGGTGATCCTGTGTTAAGTTCTGTTTAGTTATTTAGTGCGAGATATGTAAAAAAAAAAAAAAAACCACACAAAAAAAAAACATTCTTTGAGGCAGTGAGGCAATTAAAACGAAGGCATTAGTTACAGTGTGGATACAGTATGTCATGATGGAGCTGTAAATATATTGCACCTAGAATAGATTTAAATGGCAGATTATTGTATATAACCTTCCTATTCAGATGCTATCTAAAGCGACCCTATTATCCTATACTATTAAAGAACTCATAAATGTTTTCTGACATGACCAGAAATGTTTCACGGCAATAAAGCCTATATCCTATATGATTTAAGTTTGGTTGTCAAGGTAAAACTGGTTGTCAAAGTAGTTTGCACAAAAAAACATATTCGGAAATGTTTACCAAACTTTCATCCGTGCTAAGAAAACCCCCACACTTTCTTGCTTTCTTTACTCATTGTTTATAAAAACTCTACACATTTTTGTTCTCATAGAAGTACCTAGAAATATTTGATATTTATATGTAGTGTTTCTGTATTGTTATTAGCCTACTGAAATTCTTAGTTTTTACTCTACTGTTATAATATTGCCATTATATTGCAATATATGCTATTCTTGTGGAGTCTTTGTTTGAAAAGGAAAGTTCATGTGTTTATTTTGCAGACGGTTATTGTTTGGGGTGTGCCACATAACTTTGGAGGAGAAAGATGTCTGGTTTTGTTTGGAACTGCAAGCCAATGTTCGAGGCGTTCTAATGTGAATGCTGTTTCTTGATTCTCCTAGGGTTAGCGTTCACAATTTTCCACCCATCTACTGCAGACGTGCTCTATACTGTATTTGTTTAATTAGATTTATTCAATAGTGTGGGTTTTTCTGTGAAGAGTTAATTCATGGGATTGCAGTAGCTGGGTTTTTTGTGTGATTTCAAATTATACATGTTTTAGGCCAGTATTCTTTCTTAATGCCTGGTTTTGTAGTATTGTTGGCTCTGGAGAACCAAAATTTACAAAAATCATTAGGCACTCTGGAGAAGAAATGACGTTCCCAATAGTTCCCATTACGTCTGCTACTGTGTATTAATCAGTTTTTAGGCCAAAGGGAGAAAAGCTTTAGAAGCCTAATTTGTTGATACTTATTTTATCTCATATACAGTAATTGCTTAAAAGTCATTTTGAGAGACGGGTTCTTTATTATGACGCAATATCATTGTCATACAGTATACGCATGGGATACAATTTTAACATGTTTTTTTTACCTCATGCTTCATAAAAGAATGTTTGCTAGTGATCAACACTAGGACGATTTAGTTTATACTGTATAAAATAAGAGCAGGCAGTTCAACTAATATATATATATAATGATTCGATCTGAATCAAATTATTCAGAACACAATACATTGAGAAGCACTTTCACTTTAGTCAAATATAAATGTATACATATATATATATTTGTACTTTGTACAAACAAATTCATACAGTATAGCTTTCTCTGTGCGTATTACAAATAATTAAGTAGAGGATTTATAAAAGTTGATTGCCCTTCAAGCAAACACGTTCTGACTTTGTCATGTGCTATGGTGCGCATTTCAAACACTATTGCAATTAGCAGTCCACCAGAAGCTGTGGCAGTTATCAATCTGCAATGTTTACAGATGAGCAGTGCCTTGGAAATGGGAAAGGTTTTCAGATGTTTTGCATCAACCCCACTTTACTTTATTTGTACTTGAAATGTCACGTCTGCTTCCTGTCCTGTCATGTCCTGTGTAAGTGCACTTAAAATAAGTTAAAAACATGTATAGCCTGGTTTCTAGGGGAGTGTTGCTCAGCGATTCATTCAGCACAAATCCATCAAATAAGTAGGCATGGTTGTGAGTGGGGACTGGATCCAGGCTATAGCATTTCAGAGTAAACAGCTGAACGTTTAAATAAATTAAACACAAAATATAATGTAATACTTTAATGTAAGATTAGTCCATGGTGATATTTATTGCAAATATACCAAAATGTCCAGTCATTAATCATTGACTGATAGCAAGGGTGGGTGACAGTTGAAAGCCATACAATTTCTTTTGTTGAGATTAGCTACATGTGCACAGGTTGTGATATGAGACCATCCAGACTCCTGAAATAGATTGTAAAGAAAAGATGGGTTATTCTTTTATAATGTTGGTTATATAATCTTGAGTGGGGAAAGTATCTTAATATATTCTGAATTAACTATTTTAATAGACAATATGTACATTAGCTTAAATTTAAAGACTAACATAATAGATTTGTACTAGTGCACTGTACCATTATATTATCAAAAGCACAATGTATGAAATTTAAAGCATCGAGCAAAATGGTGAGCGAAACTGTATAGCTGTGGACTACATTTCACCATCAAGGTCGTTAGTTTGGAACTGTTTGTGCACATACTGTACATGGGCAGGATTCAAGGTCATACTGTGCAGCAGTATGACAACAGATACTGTAGCTATAGAGAGAGCTGTGAGCTAGTATGACAACATACTGTAGCTATAGAGAGATGTGAGCTAGTATGACAACATACTGTAGCTATAGATAGAGCTGTGAGCTGGTATGACAACATACTGTAGCTATAGATAGAGCTGTGAGCTGGTATGACAACATACTGTAGCTATAGAGAAAGCTGTGAGCTGGTATGACAACATACTGTAGCTATAGATAGAGCTGTGAGCTAGTATGACAACATACTGTAGCTATAGAGAGATTTGAGCTAGTATGACAACATACTGTAGCTATAGAGAGAGCTGTGAGCTAGTATGACAACATACTGTAGCTATAGAGAGATGTGAGCTAGTATGAC
>JAODLL010000006.1:1784616-1801756 GCA_026546735.1 Forbesichthys agassizii | reverse complement strand
AACATACTGTAGCTATAGAGAGCTGTGAGCTGGTATGACAACATACTGTAGCTATAGAGAGCTGTGAGCTGGTATGACAACATACTGTAGCTATAGAGAGATGTGAGCTAGTATGAAAATTGTCAAGGTTATGGTAAAAGCCTTGCTTGGACTCCAGGTGACAATCTTGTCACCACATTTGGTGACTTTGTATTTTCTTTTCTTTTTAAGGTAATATAGCATAGTGACCCACGGGACATAGTTGTATGTGTATGATGGTCAGTCTGGAAGCAGCTCGGGCAACATCTCAGCCCTGTTACCTGGAAATGAGCGTGTTTAGGTATTTGTTGATGACCAACATTTGTGTGCTGCAGTTTTGTCCTTGGACAGTGAGTGGTCGTTTGTTTAAACTGAGATGTGAACAGTTAGTTGAAACAGAATGCACATGTATTTGTCCATGCTTTAATGATGTCAGTGTAATAAATAATAAATCCTGTCAAAGAGATCGGGTGCATATTTCACAAGATATACAAGATTTAGTACTGTACATTTATTTTCTCACCACACACATGTGCATGGGCACTGAACTCTGATTACATAAATAATCCTTGTCCGCAACCTTGACACCTTCCTTTAAAAAAAATACAAATTGAGGTAAATTATAATTTTATTTGTAGAGAGAGCATGCTTGCAGTCGGGAATTTTGTATTTTGTTTTCATAACATGAATACTTTTTAATGGCCATTCAATCTTTAGAGCATGCAAGCATAGTTGCCCTCTGCTGTCCAACTTTGCAACTATATTGAGGAGTTAATTTGTATGATTTACTATCAGCCTGTTTAATCTTTTTTTTGTCTGAGATAAATACAATTCTGGACTTAATAGAGATACAATAAAACATTTTACTTAACAATTTATGTTTTTATTGCATTATCTGTACAGTTGTTAAATTTGTAAAAAGCCTTTATATTAAAGTGGGACAATTTTACACATCAACCCGTGCTTACAGTATACCTCATCAGGAGTGCTACAAAGTATGTGAAAGTTTATGAAAGTGGCTCCGGACCTCTGGACAATGAGCGGAATGAGGCAATGAGAAGGCTTTTTTCTGAAGAGGTGGCAACTGCTTACATACAGTAATCTCATAATGTAGTTCTTAAGCAGGGCTATTCAACCCTGGTCCTGGAGGGGTGCTGTCTTGCATGATTTAGATGTTTTCCTGCTCTAACACCTGATTCAAATTAATGGGTCTGATAATGTGGAGACGTCTAAAACATGTAGCACAGTGGCTCTCCAGGACCAGGGTTGAATATAGCCTCACGAAACCATCCTGATCTTGCGAGCTTTAGTTTAATTTCGCCGTGAGAATCAGTGGATAGCCTCTGAATCATTTTGAATGTGTCCGACTAGCAACTGAACTTTCTAATCAGCGTTGTGTTTATAGCTATACGGGCGTGGTTTAGGTGTGCCGACCATGGTGCTGACAGCGAAAACGACCAGATGGTTCATCCAATCAACTGCCAAGTGTTTTCTTCCAAAGTAAGAAACGGTTTCAATGTACGGCTCCCCAGATGGACTTGTGACAACAATTCCTCTGGCATGTCAGGTTAGGTTGAATAGCCCTGTTCTAAGGAATTTAAACGAATGAAATGAATCAGCTTTTCTCTCAGCTATGACTTGAACCACAGGGTACATTACCAAACTTCACATGCTGTGCAGCACTCCTCATGACAAAGAAATGCATGTTAAAGTGCAACGTCCAGTCCCGCTTTGAGTCCATCTGCATCATCTATGGAGACATTTCGGTTGTCTTGATGGCCTTATGTTCTGTAGAGTGCAAGTAACTATGCCTAATTTTTAAAATCATTATGTAATATGAAGAAAAAGAAAAAGCAGTTTATTCAATGTACACAATTTCTAGAACAAGCATCAAATGTTCTATTAAGTGCTCTGGAACGATGTCATCATAGTGAGTATGAGTATTTTCAAATATTGTTTGATACCTTTGAAGCATCAGTATAGACTAAGCAGAAGGTAATTCAATTAAATTTAACTGAAAGTAAGAATGTGTTCTCTATACATTGATAATACTTAATTATTTGAAAGTATTGTTACACTTGCTAAATGTGATTTGAATGCCACACATTTTATTTACAGTAACGTTGTGGGAACAGGCTGTGCTGCTGATTAGATTTACTGTACCTTTGTATAGGTAGCGACACATTTTAGGATGCAAGTCCTTGCTTTGTGCTTATTAATGTAACTGACTTAAAGATTCATGACTTCCAAAAGATGAAATCAGACGTTCTGTCATATTACATCTCAGTTGTAAGCAATATTAACATTTTAATTCTGGGGCGTCTACCACGGCAGTCTAAACCTGTAGGACATATTTACTTTCCTGTGGCCTTTGGCAGACTGAATGTGAGATTGTCCTGTCTCGTTAGAGAAATTTTACTGTACATGCTTTCATTTTTACTCATCTTTAATCTCTCAAAATATTACTACTTGTGTTCAACCTATTAATTGAATTGAATTTATTTTATTGGGATACTTGTTTTAGATTTTAATTGATTATATTAAGAAATAGCATTTTATGAAGTATATGAATCAATGGTAAGTAATAGTTGAGTTTCAAACAAACCATTAAAGTCAAACTCTGAGAAAGGTAGTTTGCAGCTGTTGTCACACAGACATGTCAGAAAGACAGAAAATGAATCATTTAACATGACTACTTAATTTCTAATATAAACTTAACATATTTCCTTTGTATTAGAGAGTTTGGGTGTGCGTCTGTTACTTCCAGATTGTATTCCATGGACTGATAAACGTTCAAAAGATTGTCGAATAAATTCATGTCTTAACAGAATTGTTTGGAAAAATAAAGAACATATTGGTCTCAAGTAGTCTCTTGCATTTATTTGTAATATACGTCAAATGTGTTTTCATAGTATTTATCTTGACCTCTATTTTAAAATTCTTAGTGCTGCAAAGTTCCTATATAAAAGTGAAACGAGGATTATTTCCACTGAAAATTTTTCATTCCTGTGGTTGTATATTTTGAACTTTCACGCCTACTAGTTGCTGGATAGTTGAATGTTCCAACATTGACTATCATGGAGAGGCGTAAGATGACACTTTCTTGTCAATAGATATTAAAATAGCTAATGGTTCATCGTAAAAGCATGTGTTCTAGATAAATAAAAAAAACAAGCTTTCAAGAGAGGCAATGTGTATTTATTAATAGTATGTACAGTTATATTGTTAAAGTTAGACATTTATTGACGAGGTCAAAGTATGGATATTGGCCCCTGCATGTTTAAGATATCGCTCAGTAATCACTCCTCCCCCAAACTCACTCTATGAACCTCATCTTATTCAGTTTAATATTTCTTTTCATTATTCTTCTTTAAACCCCTTAGTGTATCTGAGGCACACAGGGAAGAAATTAACAAAATAAGTGTTAAAAATAAAACAAAAACGTGTGTACATATCTATAAAAACACTATATTAGGACATTTTTACCAAGAAGAGAACAATAATTTATATTTTCCTCTGGCTTCCATCAGCTGAAATAACCCCCAGTCAGTCATCTTTTTAGGCCTAACATATTTGTCATCCACATTCTTAAGATGTATTCTAAAAATGTTTTAATTCCTTCAAATGTTACCTCCACTGAGATATGTGTTGTACATAAAATCAGACTGAAGTGCATTCTGGACTACGGTAAACAAAGAGACCAATAACAACCTTCCCGTTTCATTCGAGGACTGTCTCAGTAAAATGTGTGCATTATGTGCATGTATTTGTGTGTGTGTGTGTGTGTGTGTGTGCGCGCAGGAGCGCATTGTATTTGGTCTCATTTTGAAATGGTATTTACTGTAATTACTGTATAGCTGTACTGTAGCCTTGCTGTTGTGCGCATAAATCAGTTGTGGGTATTGTGAGCAGGTGAATACAGTAGAACTGTGGTAGAACTATTCCTGCTTACAGCTTGTGTGTTTGTGTAAACGCATACAATTCTTGTCATATTATGTACAGTTCAAATGTTTCAGTTTGTTTGCTGTATACAGTATCATACGTACAGCGTAAATAGTGTGCGAACTACGTGTCCCAAAATTGTGAATAGTTTGTGTGGCTGTGTGTGTTATGTGCTCAGCTCATGGGCATTCATCAGTTCCAGATTTTAAGGAAGCTATCCCAAGACCCAGTGGATACTGCCATGCCATCGTCTGTCACACCTAGACAGCTCACACGATTGTCATGACCAGCCAGGACTCCTGTCGAACAGAAAATTCAAACAGGAAAATGTTATTCAAATTCAATGAACACTGAATTCGTTTGCACAGTACATATCAACTAAAATCGAATTTGTATGGCATGTTACCTACCCAGTGTACACTAATTATTACACTAACATTTTAAATAGGTATAGGTGTTAGAAGAGTTAAAAAGGGTCAATGTAATTCTCTTAAAGATGAATTATCTAAATTCAGAATTAATTTGATTTAAACAATGATGCATTGATTTGTGTGGAAAGAACTGAAATGGCAATAGAAAGACAATGTTACAGGTACAGAAATTAAAGCATGTATTAATGTACTGTGACTTATACTATATTGCAAAGCATTACATAATACAATACATTGCCATGTGTCATAGCCAGGTGGATTTGCTTGACAACTGCAGACAATTCTCCCAGGAAATGACATTTTGATATATTAAACAAAATGTTTTCTAGAAAAGACTTTCAAAACAAGTCACTGACCTGCTCGATCCCCCTTCATAGCGTCCCAAATGTTGCAGTTGAAGTCGTCATAGCCGGCTAGCAGCAAACGTCCAGAGCGTGAGAATGCCACGGAGGTGATGCCGCAGATGATGTTATCATGGGAATAGAGGCTGAGCTCCTGGTCGGCCCTCAGGTCGAACAGCCTGCAGGTGGCGTCGTCCGAGCCAGTAGCGAAGGCGCTGCCGTTAGGAAAGAACTGAGGCACAGAAAAGGTGTATAAGAAAATGTATCGTGGTCTTAACAATGAAACCAGTTGTGTTAATTGTTCGTACACCTGCTAAACAAACTAGTACAGCCATTTTTGTTGTGGAATACAGCATTAGCCTCATAGCAAATCTAGCCTAGTGACGTTGGCACACTCACACAGACAGCATTGATGTCAGACTCGTGACCTGTGAAGGTCTGTCTGCACATGCTGTCCCTGATGTCCCAGAGCTTGATTGAGGCGTCACAGGCTCCTGACACAAAGGTGCGGAAGTCAGGAGACAGGGACAAGCTCATGACGTCACCGCTGTGTCCCGAGAACACTGTGGTCTGCTGACTCGTCTCAATGTCCCACAGTGCACTAGGGCAGAGAGACAACAACAACTTGGTTACCAAACCCTACAGGTCGCAAGATGATACAGTTCCAGTTTGACAGCATGCATTAGTGTTTGTGTAGGACTCACCACGTTGTGTCCCCTGAGCTTGTGATAATTTGATTGTCATCGATGAAACGGCAACAGGAGAGATAACCTGGGGAAAAGGAACATTTTTGGATGGGTCAAAGTTAACATTTATATCCTGTCAAAATATAGTATTAAATGGAATAGATTTCATCTATTATATCAAGACAGGAAAAAGGAATAATCACTATTTATTCAAGATTGCACATCCTGAAACACTATTAAACTCAATAATATACAGCAGAGGAGTTACAGCTGCAACCACGTCTCTACTCAAAATGAATGTGTATGGCTTGTGATTAATTAGTCGTGTAAATGTAATCTTCATTGTTTAGGGGTTTGGGACTGAAGTCTTCCCTTGAGGCCAGAGAAGCGGTGCACATCTAAATTAATCGTATATCATCTGTAACAAATAGACACAGCGCAGGCCCGCCCTCATGTCAAACAACCATTGCTAAATAACCGAGTTACCTGTGTGGCCAGGTAATTCCCTGCTGACCCTCACATTGCCCTCGCGGGTCTTCAAGCAGTAGATGGAGCAGATGTTATCGAGGCCTCCGCAGGCCACAAAGTTCCCAGAGGGAGCATATGCACAGGTCATCACCCAGGAGGACCGCAGAGGAATCGCATGCATCTAGGAGACAGTGTTCAATGGCAGTGAGTGAATTCTCTGTAGTCAATGCAAGAACTATGTCGTCTCTAGGCAACGGTGACCAAAATGCCAGACAAGAGTACAAATATAGGTTGATGGTGAGCCCAGAGCCATGGATATACACCAACGAAAGTTCAAAATTGTCACATGAATCACGTGACCGTTCAAAACCTATGGCAAAAGAAATTCTCGGAAATGCTTGGTGGGCAATTTGAATAATACAGATGTATAACTTTAAACTGAGTTTTTGGGTAATTAGTAGTCAATAAATGCACCAATTTACATTTATAATAGAATGTATAGGGTACTTTTAGTATTTAGGCTAACTTCCAGGAACTATTTTGAGGCTCCACGATCCGCCATTGCTGTGAAAAATTTACACTCTACATGGCTCTGGGTGAGGCTAAGTATGCAAAAACTACTTGCATACTGTAAGGTTATGTAATTTATTACCAAGCAAATTAATTCCATCAAGAGGACATTCCTTTTGTATTTCATGGTTATGAAGCAAACTAAACATGCCTCAGCTGGCTTATTCCTCAACTGCCAGCATCCCTGTGTAAAGACAGCACCTTACCTTGTTAGTGGTGTAGCTGTCCCAGATGATAAGCTTTCCATCTTGAGAGGCACTGACTAGAAGTCTGGGGAAACAAAATATAATATGCAACTAAAGTAGTGTTGGATTTACAGTTGACCAAACATATTTCTCCTAACATTGATGAAGATGTAATTCATCGTAAGGACACACAGGCACATAGTTCCTCTCTTTCAATCAAAATAAATGCTTTGTCCAGTCACAAGCTCTCAATTGGAATCAAAACACAATGATGTATAGCTTGAAAGTAGTAGAAAGGTATAGTCAGCTATTGCAAGCTAATTGTAAGATAACACTTTTTTGTCAAATTTAACCAAAAAAAAAAAAGTATTTTACTCACATATGTATGTTTTACACTATATATAGAAATACCATAACAAGACAGTTTAAAATATGACATTTGCTTTTTCACACTGTTCCTTTCTAATTAAGTATATATGGCATAGACATTCCTACAGAGATGGTGTTCACCCACCTTGAGTCAGAACCCCAGTGCATGGCGTAGATCTTAGCCAAGTGACCACGCAGGGTGCGTCTTGTCCTCATCTGGATCCTCCCTACCGGGTCCAGACCTGCAGTTATCTGGGTCAAAAATAAACTTTTTTTTTGCCTCACCACATTAGATATCCATTACTTGCTCAAGACACCAAGTTGATATTAGAAATGCAAGTAACTCATCAAATATCATGATACTGTATACCGTACAGGTATAAGGATGCTCATAAGTGCACGTGGTACCAGAGCACCCTAGGCCGAAGGTCGATGATAGCTTTTGTGATCGTATCGTCTGATCTGAGGCCGAATGTTTTGGACACTCGAGTGAATAGAGGGGCAGAGCATAGCTGGCTACCGACCGGCATCTTGGGTGTTTAGAAAGGCGTCCAAAATAAACGGGTACTCGGAACGTCTGGGAGGAGGCCCCTGTCCGTGTGATCTTCAACGCACACCTCAGGCCTCCACCGGAGGTGGCATCCCTGTGGAGGTTGCGGACATTGAAACTGAGTGGAAATTGTTCAAGGGGCGGTAACCCTCGAACACCGTGGTGGACACCGGTGGTCAAGGAAGCAGTCCGACTGAAGGATGAGGCCATTCGGGATATGTTGTCCCAGAAGACTCCGGAGGCTGTTGGAAGCTACTGACGGGCCCGAAAGGCTGCAGCATCTGCCATAGCAGAAGCAGTGGGTTTGGGAGTGCTTCGGAGAAGCCATGGATAAACACCAAAGTGTTTTTGTAAAACCGTCCACCACCTCAGGTGGGGGAAGCGGGGAACCATCCAAGCTGTGTACAGCAAGGATGGGACGCTGTTGACCTCAACTGAGGAGATAATTGGGCGGTGGAAGGAACACTGAGGAACTCCTGAATCCAATGACACACTCTCCATGGTAGAGACAGCTGGAGGCTGATGGGGTATCATTGTCAATTTTCCTGGGGGAGGTCACTGAGGTAGTCATACAACTCCACAGTGGCAAAGCCCCGGCTGGGGATTGATGAGATCCGCCCAGAAATGCTAAAAGCTTTGGAAGTGGAGGGGATGTCTTGGATGACACGCCTCTTCAACATTGCGTGTAAGTCAGAGACAGTGTCAAAAGAGTGGCAGACTGGGGTGGTGGTTCCCCTCTTCAAAAAGAAGGACCAAAGAGTGTGTGCCAATTATAAGGGTATCACACTACTCAGCCTTCCTGATAAAGTCTACTCTAAGGTGCTGGAGAGGAGGGTTCGGCCGATTGACGAACCTCAGATTGAAGAAAAACAATGCGTATTCCGTCCTGGTCGTGGAACAACGCACAAGCTCTTTACTCTAGGGAATGAGTCTTTACCCCCAAGTGAAGGAGTTAAAGTACCTTGGGGTCTTGTTCGCGAGTGAGGGGACATTGGACCAGGTGGTTGACCGGAGAATCGGAGCAGCGGGAGCGGTATTGCAATCGCTTTACCACATCGTTGTGACGAAAAGAGAGCTGAGCCAGAAGGCAAAGCTCTCGATATACAGGCAATTTTCATTCCTGCCCTCACCTATGGTCATGAAGGGTGGGTCATGACCGAAAGAACAAGATCACGGGTACACGCAGCTGAAATGGGTTTTCTCAGGAGGATGGCTGGCATCTTCCTTAGCGATAGGGTGAGAAGCTCAGCCATCCGTGAGGAACTCTGAGTGGAGCTGCTGCTCCTTTACGTCGAAAAAAAGCCAGTTGAGGTGGTACGGGCATCTGGTAAGGATGCCCCCTGGGTGCCTCCTTTGGAAGGCGTTCCAGGCACGTCCAGCTGGGAGGAGGCCTCGGGGAAAACTCAGGACGAGGTGGAGAGATTATATCTCCACACTGGCCTGGGAAAGCCTCGGGATCCCCCAGTCAGAGCTTACTAATGTGGCTCGGGAAAGGGCCGTTTGGGGTTCCCTGCTGGAGCTTGCTGCCCCCGCGACCAGACTCCACATAAGCGGATGAAGAAGGATGGATGGATGGTCGTATACCGTATAAGCCACATCAAAGTCATTTGTATTTCTCTATTAGGTCACTGTAAGAAATCATAATGTAATAAAATGGCAGCATTAGCCATGTTTAATAAAGTCTCCCACTAATATGATAAAAGTATATTATGGCAGTTAATGGGATCCCCAACCTCAAAAGGTAAACCTACCCAAGATTACATTTATGCTGCCTACCTGTGTCAGAGTAGAATCCCCACATGCTTTCCTGGCATCCTATTGGACAACAGAAACAATTCACAACAGTTTGTGTGACGTGGTACATTATTGTTTTCTACTGTTAGAATGTTTGCTGTAAAACAGAAATTACTTCAATACAGTGAGAATATTGTAGGCTACTAGGAGCTAAATCATTTTGCATTAGCTAACATTTAAATAACATTTAAAAAGCAAACATGAATTTCATGTTTTAGTGTTTTAAAGTATAAGATACCGAGCAAACCTTAGACAGATTTAAATAAATTATAACAACATCAAAGACGATCTTACTTTTATCTGGTTCCTAAGCTGCTCTGCCTCCTGTCGAAGCTGCTCCAACTCACTCATTTTCAGTTTGTCTTGGCCTGGTACCTGTTGTTGACAGTAAAAAGGTCATTATAGCACTAACAACATGCTACTTCCAGGTACACAGTTAGCAAGACAAGGACCCTGTGTGAGCTATCTATTAAGTGATATGTTTTGTGGTTGCATTTCACATACCGATTTTTTTCTCAGAATTTTCTAAAATAACTACACAGTGAGTGATGCCCTCTGTTGTTTATGGCAGTGCAAACATGCCAGGTTGAATTGAGGAGAACCATTGTACTGTAAATGATGCTGTGCGCCCAGCACCACCCACTTCTAGATAGATATCTGGTGAAACACCATTCTAATGATAGAATTCATTGTAAGGTTGCATCTGTAGCTCACTGAAGTGCCTGGAGAATAGGCCTACACGCAATGAAGGTTAAAGCCTTAGCAACACTAGCTTACAGTATGCAGATGAGCACCATCATAACCGTCTCTGTTCTCAATAGGAAGTAACCCGTCTTATTATGGGGAACAGTTGTGTATTCAAAAATGTGTCCCACACCAGGCATTGGAATTTGCATTTGTGGATGCATTCAAATTCACACACCACCATAGTGAACCACGTGTCAGATTTGCATTGATGTAACTGAATGCAACTGCAAACAACAATAACAAAACAAACAAAAATATATTCGCACAATAGACTACATAAAAAAACTGCAAAACACGGGACAACATAGCAATAGACAAGGCACCAATGCTACGGGTTACATGGCAACGGTGGGCTGGGGGGGGGGATGGGGGGTGGCGGGTGGGGGGTGCATCCAAGGGAGTGGGTCCCTGTATAAAGAAGGCTAGCCTACTGACAGCTGTTTAGCCAGTGAAGTACTAACTAAAGAGATTATGTACAGTATTATAAAAGGTAATTTGTCTAATGCCTCAGATGTTGATTTGTGTGTGTGTGCGTGTGTGAGTGAGCGAAAAGGACATTTCATGAAGAGGAATTAAGAACAGATTAGATAGCACCATAAAGTCTTAGGCCTGGCTGAGTTCTGCACTGAATGCTTTCATATAATGTATTTCACAAATGCTACTCAGTGGCCCTCAACCAAACGCATGTTCTTGGAGTGAACATAATGAGAAAACGGTAGGCTACACAGTATTGTGTCCCAAACAGCTAGGTGCCAAAGACAATGATGCAAAAATGTCAGTGGGAATTGCCCCACCCCTTTAACCAGCATCGTATGAGGTATCCGAGTTGACATTTACACGATGGCACTGGGCACTCGGTACAAATTGGGCGCCGGCCTATATGGCCTCGGTGACTATAGCGTATGATCCCGTGCAACGCCCATCTATCTGTTCATTGCACAAATTGCCGCTGCATAATGCCAACCGGGTCTAAAATAGATCGGTTCTGCCTCACGTGGGGCCAATTACAACCAATAGGCCTAATAATCCCGGTAGAGACAAGCAGATGAAGGCCGGTTCCATTGATCCAGGCCATTTCATTGTGCATATTAGCCTACAGACAATAGGGCATGTTTCATACGCATTGGCATATCAAATTGTTCTGAAGCGATTGCTGAAAGAAGAGTTGGAGAAATACCATTTACAAATCCGGGTTGAGGCATTATTCCCTGAAACACATATGTTACTGTAATGTAATTTAATCGCAATGATGAACCAGAATAGGCCCATCACACATCCAGCCATCTTACCCCTAATAGCCTAGCACAGGGTTTGATAATATGTGGCTACCTGTTAATGCCTCCGATGATATGCTTGATTTTTGTTTCGTTTTCCAGACGAAAAAACGTGAAGAAATTATTCAGAATAATCTGCGGCGGAGCTGTGTCCTTTACTCATGAGGTGCAGCGAATATACGTTAGCAATCCACTTTGCTCCGTATGTCACGATCGGGCTATTGTTCTGTAAATGTTCAGTGTTTCCAATACGATAGACTAATAGGCAAAATAAGAAGCTACAGATAATCCATATTCTCCTTATAGGAACCTCTTGAAAAAATATTTAATCAGCTGTGTTCAGTTGCCGTTTCCTCTTCGAGATGGTTTGCCTTTTTTTTACGTCCAGGAACTTAAAAAAAACATATTGCAGCCTATCTGCGCGACATAAATGTAATTGTCCTGTATAAATCCGTCCACGCATCAACGATGCGCTAAGAAAATATATGAATTAATAGTATTAATTCTGTTTTACACAGATTCTCGTTTTCGTGACGTTGGCCCCGTTTCCTTCCTTCCTTCCTCCCTTAGTTTGCGAATTTCTTCCTCCTCCCCTCCTCCCTCAGTCTGCTCAATGACACTTCATGATGACTGTCGCCTCCTCGTTAAAAAAAAAAAAACTACAGGCTTGGAAATAAAGCGATAAAAGAGTCACTAGCTGATAAAGTTTTTATAAAACAAAAACTAGGAAAAAAATTAATCTACATAAGACTCATTGTCGACGTTATTTTTTAATAGATATTTTAGCCCTTAGCCTATATCATCATCATCATCATCATCACCACATTCATCATCATCATCATCTTCATCATCCTCCTCATCACACAGACAAACCACGCTGTCAGCGCGCTTTCAAAGGGATCACATATCACATACGCATGATTCAACCACACCCATTTTCTAAACTACCAAATCCCATGCGTAGTAGGCTAGGCTAGCCTAGGCTACTTTAACCGCGTGAATGTGTCCACAGCATATTGTAGACAATTTGAACAAATGATTCATTAGCCTACAACCAAAGATTGATTATAGACTACATAATGCCACAATTCTACCAAGCATGAACAATTGATGATTGGTTGGAATTAAGGCTAGGGTGACCACCACATTTTCAAACCCCCCAAAACGACCCTAATATTTTGTACCGCACGTTAAAGCACACGCACAGTTATGCGTGAACGCGCGCCATAGGCAATTTCATCAGGATCGGGGACAGTTATTTCAGCGCTTAACACGCATACATTTTCTGCACATTTTTAACCATTCACAGGTGTGTTCATCGATGGTTCAATATCTGTAGCCTACTTTATTTGACAACGTATCGTGGATAAAGGGGGTTCATTGACCAACTCATATAGAAGTAGGCCTAAGAGTTTGAAGGGTTAACAACAAAATATATAGCAGGATAGCGAGTTGATGCCCCGTTTCGTGGTAATGGTACAATGTAGCAACAGCCTTGATACATCAGCATTGAATTCAGGCCCCGTTTCGTTTTGTTTTTCTGCTTGATCTTCGATTAGAAATATTGCTTTGCTAAGCAGTTCTACGCAGATGTTTGATTCATTCTCGTACTGTATGTGGAAACAGTATTATTTTAATTGTATTGAAAATCTAATGTTGGAAACCGGGACATCTTAAGTATTTACAGATAATTGTCGGGACCCGGGACATGCATATTGAAATCGGAACAATCCCGGGCAAACCGGGACGTCTCGTCTGGTCACCGGGGCGTCTAACATTTCTGTCAAAATATTTAAAATGTGGGTTGTTGTTGTTGTTGTCACTTTTGTATGGAAAAATAACTTCGCACAAACAGTTTAAATCACAACCTCCACCAGCACACATGATGGACAAAGTCCATAGCCTATTTGAAGATGGGATGGAGTCCTGTCAGCCGCAATCATGTAGATTATAATGGATATAAGGGGACGTTAGGCTATGTGATGAATAAATTATGTATCCTTTAACCTTCAATAAATAATTAACAAATAGATAGTACATTGGTTAATTTGGCTGTGTCATGTTTGTTCAGAAACACATTCTAATCTATAGGCTATATATTTAGATGATGTTGTCTTTTTTCACTTGATGTGATGCAATTGAATTGCCAATAAGCATGCACAACAAAGCTGCAAAGACATTCCCATAAGCATGCAGACTTTGGCCAGTTGCAACACGTTGGTCAAATGTGCACCTACAGACATTTAGATGTTTTTAGGCCTAATACGCCAATGACATGCACTGCTTTCGGCTACTTAATATGTATTAATTAGTGTAGATGGTGGAAAATGTTATTGGGGACCATTGCTGGACATTCATTGAATGAAATAGCATTAAGAGAGAGCCCCCTACTGCTTCCCATGTGTATATTCTGTTGGCCAAAAAGGTCACCGTATATTTATTATCGATACCGTAGGCCTGTGTTTATATTATTTTCGTTGATCCGTTCATATGATGAAATAAGATACAATTTACCTATTTAGGTGTATTCTAATTAGCAGTAGGCTAACATATATGGCATCGTTTGGACAACATAGGAGGGCTATGCCCCGCCTCCTGCATATCTAACATGAGCATGATGACGTCAGTCAATGCTGAACCTAACTTTCATTTGTGGCACTGTCAGAGACGTGAATTATTTTCTTGTCAGTAGGCTAAACTTATCAGCATGTATTTGTGGTATTTTTACCCTCCCCTTTTGAAAGTCACATGAAGGCTTTCTGTTAACCCGTGACATTTCTGCACAAATAATGAAGACAAGGCGTGCCGCCCATGCTGTATGTGTTATTGAGATAGATCCGCTTTACAGCATCCTTTCTAGCGTAGCAGAAAACCGTTCAGTGGCACTTAACGGGCGGATCGCTTTTTAATCCTGGTAGATCACCAGGCACAGTAGCAACGGTTGCTACAAATTTTCACCATATTGGCGACGCGTTTTTGTGAGGCGGAAGAGTGAGGCAAAGAGCTCCTGGTGAGTTCAATTCATTTGGTCATACATTTCACAGGCCTTTAGGCACACTACAGTTACATATATCACCAGTAAGTTACACCATCTTCGATGGCACCAAGTTTTAACGTATCACAGTGCAGTGGTCTACTTAGCCTTTGAAAAATAATCATTTTGTGTAAACGCCACTTTGGGTGCGTTTCTTTAAATCTGCCGGACTATAGGGGATGTCACTGCACTGCAGGCTAGTAATACACTCGCTAATTTATTTAATCGCCTGGAATTAAATCCTATTCATACAATGGAATTAGTCAGATGGGTGTATAATGACTTCAATATGGTAGGACTGCAGGCAATAAACTACATGCTATATTCATATTCAGGCTACACAGCAGACTTATTAGACAAGGTCTTTTTGACCAGCTGCAGAAGTTTACTGTATAGCCAATAAAGTTTGTTTGTAGCCATACAGCCTATATTTATACTGGCTATAACGTATTCATTACATGTCAGTTTGGTAGTAGGCCTACCTAGGCTATGTCACTACTAATTAAACCTATATCCATAGAGCTATGGCAGGGGTAGGGAACCCTGGTCCTGGAGAGCCGCAGCCCTGCATGTTTTAGATGTCTCCCTGCTTCAACACACCTGATTCTAATTAATAAAGTTAGAAGTGTGTGTGTTAGAAGCCTGATGACGACCCCTTCATTTTAATCAGGTGTATTTGAGCAGGGAGACATCTAAAACCTGCAGGGCTGCGGCTCTCCAGGACCAGGGTCCCCTACCCCTGAGCTATGGAGTAGGCTACATTTTGCAGCTGTGCATGGAAAATCTACCCTATGACCATTAACTAAACATATGAATATGCAATTGTATTGGGCTAACAAACTCACATACTAGAAAGATAGATATTGGAATATAATAGGATGCCTATCTGGACATATTGAAAATACCTGCACTTTTGTTTGTACAAATCAACAGTAACTTTAATACAGTATATGTTTGAATATTACCTTTTTTTCATAGGGTTAAAAAACGGTATATCTCACCAAAGAGACCATGTCAAACGAGCACACTCCCTTGCTTGACTCTGGGATGTGTGGTCTCACTGTTGGCATGGCAGCATGTGTCATGGGGTCAGCAGCCCCTGAATCGGCCTCTGTGACTGATAATCCCAATAATGAGCCACGGAAACTTAACACCTTCTTCGGAGTAATGGTGCCCACCATCATATCCATGTTCAGCATTGTGCTCTTTCTCAGAACTGGTGGGTGAGTTTTTTATTTAAACTGGATGTAAATTAATTCTAAAGATTTTTACATTTATGTATTTCTTTCTCTTTTATTTTTAGGGTTTGTTATCGGTCATGCGGGGCTACTACAGGGCCTTTTAATGCTAATTGTTGCCTACACCATTGTGTCCCTTACAATACTGTCCATATGCGCCATTTCCACCAATGGCGCCATAAAGGGAGGTGGAGCCTATTGTATCTTTTTTTTAAAATGGTTATGAGTAAATGTAAAACACTTTGAAGATTCTCTCCGACACCATTTGAATCCTCTACTCTGAAGACTAACCTTGACAGAACTTGCCAGACATGATTAGTCGCTCACTGGGCCCGGAGTTTGGAGGAAGCATTGGTCTAATGTTTTTCCTTGCCAAGGTGTGCGCATGTGGAATATATGTGCTTGGTCTTGTGGAGGCCATACTTGACGTCTTTGGTTTGGATCCCGGTAAGTTTGTGTATTTTGTTAATTTATGTTGTGATGGTCTGATATTATTAAATGTATTTTATTCATTAATTTTACATTATGTAATACACGCTGCTTGTGTCTGGAATTATTACCCGTGTGGTCAAAACCCAGCATTACAAAAACACATATTTTTTACAGCTAGTGCACAGTTGTGTTTAATAAACATAAACTGTGCTGGGATGGACAGTTAGGGTTCTGAGGGTGCTATAACGCAATAAAGGGTGCACCGTTACACAAATACACTGGTGTTAAAATGGCATTTGCGTTGTTCTTTGGTTTGCTCTTAGAGTCCTCGGTATCCACGGGCGCTCGGGTGTTTCCTCAGGGCTACTGGTACACAGTGTTGTACTCGTCCCTGATCCTGCTTCTGTGCCTGCTAGTGTGCCTGGTAGGGGCTCACATCTATGCCAAAACAGCCTTCATCATCCTCCTGGTGGTCACCATTGCCTTACTCTCCATTCTCATCAGTCCCTTGGCAGTGAAGCCCCGGGACTTTAACGTCACCCACAAGGGGCCTGGCAACCAGACCCTCCGCTACAACGTTAGCTACACTGGCTTCAGTGCCAGCACGCTTAGAAGCAACCTTGGCTGTGAGTGTTGAGGCGGATGTGAAGGTTCATACAACTGATGCAAGGCTAGTGTACATTTCTAAATTTAGGGCCACTAATTTCCTCTTTTTGTTGTTATCTTTTTTTCATTTGTTTTTTACAGCTGGTTACTCTCTGGACTACAGTACAAACACTGTCATGTCCTTTGCCACTGTGTTTGCGGTTATGTTTACCAGCTGCACTGGAATCATGGCAGGAGCCAACATGTCAGGTTAATGGTTGACTCACATTACGCATGCAGTACATAGGCACTTTATGGTGAAATAAGGTACCAGCAGAGTCTTGTCCTATTCCGGAGCTCATTGTTTTCTGCTTATATTATAAATAATGCAAATTATTATTTCAAATTTGGTTAAAATAATGTATTTTCTATATTATTGTAATAATAGGGTCAATTCTCTCATAATATATATATAT
>JAODLL010000006.1:1761123-1784516 GCA_026546735.1 Forbesichthys agassizii | reverse complement strand
CACTGCTGACTATCTTAGTGGGAGAAGTGACATTTTTGGTTCTGAACAAGAGCAGTGATTTTTGGTTCATAAGATGTGCAATCTGAAGGCAATGGCAAAGCGTACTGTCAGTCAGGGAACAACGAGAGCTGCTTTTTATAGAGTTCACGTGTGAAAAGCTTGACTCACATGTGTATGTTGACCCAAACATACTGAGCACGATGACTGCTACTTTCTTAGCGTTGGAGAGCTGGTGTACGTTGATATCACTCCAAAACTTTGCAGGCCCGTTAGCGCGGAGCTCCTGTGGCATAGACATGGATGACTGCATGTCAACAACTTTGAGTACGAATTTCCCCTCGTCGATGGAAGGAACCACTTCCTTTGCTCTTGCGGATAAGTCTCCATCTGTTGCAACAGCAAACGGATTTCTGGCAAAGGCCATCACCTCTGTAGGCAGATCAAGTCCACCGACTCGACCAGCAAAGTTCTCTTTTAACTTCATAATAAAATCTGTCATCACAACCTTTATTTGTGCCGGCGATGAGATGTGTTGGCAGAGCGTCGGAAAACGTAACATTCGGCCTGTGTGCAAGTCAGTCGCGAAATGTTCCAATTTGACTTGGAATGCACAGATCTGTTCGAGTAGATCAATGACAGTTTTGTCTCTGCCTTGCAATCCCACATTTAGGTCATTCAGGTGTTTGAATACGTCGCTCAGAAAGCAGACATCAGGCATAAAGTTGTCATCCAGTAAGCGATTCAAGTGTGTTTCTGCTTTTTTTTGCTTGCTGCTGCTGAGGAAAGTTATTATCTCCTCTCGGAGATCAAAAACACGTTCCAGTGCTTTGCCTTTGGACAACCACCTAATATCATTGTGCAAAAGGAGGTCGTGGTGCACAGCAGACATGTCTGACAGTAGCTTGCGGAATAGGCGATGTTGGAGGCTTGATGTGGAGCGAATTAAATTAATTGTAGCCATCACGCTGTCCATACTAGTTTTTAGCTCCCCACCTAGTTTTGCGCACAGCACCGTCTGATGCACAATGCAGTGCAAGGACATCATATGAGGTGCAACAGCAAGTCAACGTGCTGCTAAACCTGGATGGAGCCCCGTCTGTAACAAGCATGCACACACGACTCATATCCAGACCATTGTCTTGAAAAAATGCTGACATTTTCCCAAAAATTATTTCGCCGGTTGTGCGTCCTTCTAATGGCAGTAAGCCGAGCAATTCTTCTCGGAAGCATTTGCCGTCAAAAAAACGGACATATATACACAATTGTGCGGTGTCACTTCTGTCGGTGGACTCATCTACAGCTATATACATGACATCAGCTTTCTTCAATTCTTCTACAAGCGTTTAAAAAACATCCGTAGCTAGAATTTCAACCCTGCGGATGTTTGAAGTGTCTGAGAGGGGGACCTTTTTAATAGCAGATGTAACGCTGGTCTTTATTTTATCGTCAATTATCACCTCATCCACGACGGCCAATATGCATTCTTTGACGGTTTCGGGGTCTGTGAATGGCTTTTTTTTTCCTTGCCAGGATCCAGGCCACACGGAGGGAAGCTGCCGTGGCTCTCTCCTGGGCCGTGAATGACCGCACCATCGTAGTGCAGCTCCGGTTATAAGATTAAATAAAACTGTGCACTTTTGCAGCCCTCTCATGTGAACCCTCGGGAAAGTTTATCCCGAACGTCTGGTGTTTCTCAATGTGGTGCCTCCGTACGTTGTAACTTTTAAAGACTGCAACACTTTCATTGCAAATTAAACACATCGGTTTGGCGTTTGGATTTTGCGGTAAAGTAAACAAGTATTTGTCAGTCCAGGCAGGGTTAAACCGACGGTTTTCGTTGTCAATTTTGCGCTTCAATGATGAGTAAGACATTTTTAGTTTGTACCGTATTACAGTATACAGCAAAGGCTACTAACTTCTTTTGCTGTTATTTCAAAACAATGTGATGCATTCTGGGTTGAGTGTTGATAGGCTACGGTGGAGCGTTGCCACAGGTTTTTGTATGTTAAATCAGTTTTTCCGCGGTTTCTGCTTTTCTGTTTGGGACCGTTAAACATTTATATATAGTTTTATGGTAGAGACATGGGCTGGGCCACTCAGGGGTTACATCTGGGCCGCATGTGGCCCGCGGGCCGCTAATCGAATAGGCCTGCCATATAGGGTGCTCCCTCAGAAGCTCCACCCCCCACATTGGTCTCAAGGTTGGGAAAGTGTTGTGTGGTGTGCACCATTGTGTTTTTGCTCTCAATTACAGGGCCCGAGCTAGAAACTCCAGGTCGTTTTTTCAGGAGAACGTACAGCTAGCACACCATGAAGACATATACGCTGAATTTGACAGAAAAAATTAATCGGTTTTAATCTGCCAATGTCTATTTCAGTTGGCTAGCCTTTAAAAAAAGGCATCCCATATGCTAAATTGCATTGATAAATGTCAGTGCTGGTTTGTCTAATTTTTGTGTTTTTATTAGGTTTCTGGCTACAAACCAGTTTGTGCCACAGAGAGTGAAGAAACCAGCATATGGCGATTCATTTGATGCTTTTTTTTTGACAGCAGTTTAACTTCAAATGTTTATACTGTAATAAACACAATCATAGCAGCCATGCTGAGGTAGACATGCCGTAGTAGTATTGCTCTGATACTGTATACTACGTTTGGTTTAATAACGAGTAGCTTGCCGTGCTAGTCTATCGCCACACCAAACGCTGTCACAGCGGGAATAACCTACATGATTTAATGAGGTGACATGAAAATGTGATCCCTCCTTAAATTCGTTCTCGTTTTTTGTAGGAACTTGTAGGCTCAATTGCAAGAGGCCTATAGCATTGTTGCTGCACATAGAGTCCACCCCCGTATTTCTAGACCAACCATCAGAGGTTTCTATATTGATGGTCACGAGTTATTGGCAGCAAGTGTGCAGCAGTGGGATGCAAGTTTGCAACCTACCTTGCTACTCGTCGTTTTCCTACACAAAGGTGATAGGCTATCGGCATGTCCCACTACAGCCTTTCTACAGAATGTGCTTTGCAGATCTGTGGACCTGTTAGAACCTATGAAAATCACAAAAGCCAACGATTGTTTTCGGGAAGAGACGAATCAGACACATTTAGGTGACAGCAGGGATTCAGCACGGACAACAATGTATTTCCCCAAACAAACTTATTTATATTTTATTCATTTAATTTGAATGTTTTGTTTTTGGATGGTGACCAATACATTAACAATATAACAGGTACTGTTAAGCTGTTTGGAGAGTGAATATTTGAATTTGAGGTCAGGAAAGTTACCTTTCTGAACCTTAAAGTGCTTGCCTCCTTGTATCCCAATTCCCAAATTATTAAAAATAGCACATTAACATTATATTAAATATATGAGGTGGCAATAGGCCGAAACAAATCTTAAAATTACATTGCGTGGGATGAGTGTACACTGCTAAATAATACTTTCATATTGTGACATTTATTTATTTGATATTCATTTATATCAAAATGTCAAGCAGGTGTATCAGAGATAAATGTATGGACACTCAAGAGATTTCCACACAGGGAGGCCGGACTTTCAGCACTGCAACCAAACAGGACAGGTCCACCAGTCAACCCCCATGGTAGTGCAAATATGTGTCTCCCTGACTCATCCATATTTATGTGCTTTTATTATCTAAGGCCATATAATGTAGAACAATATTCAACATTCGACAGTCTTATTGTGCTAAAACTGTTTATGATCTGATTAACAAACCACTGTGTTGACATTTGTGTTTGTGCCATATGCGCCATATACATGTAATGTAAAATGTGTAAAATGGGCATACATTAATTAGATAATGGTAAACCTAGAGCATGCTTTGGCCAATGGACACACAAAATGTATATGTCATGCCATGATGACTCCCTGGTAAACATATGGCTGGTCTGTGGATAGTGAAATCTCATTGGTGCAGCATTGATCCAACATATGCCTTCATGTCATGTTTACAGGTTGGTTACTTTTCCTAAAATATCAGGTCAGCATATACAGTACATTTAAAATAAATTCAAGGAGTCTTTACCTTTATAGAATAAATAGACTATTACAGTACTTTAAACTGCAACTAATTAAAGTGTCAAATATGTTTTTATACATTTTATAAACAGCACTTTCGACAGCCTAGCATTTGGGCTTATATGACCTATGTGGGTTGATAGAATGCTTTAAAAAATGATTAATCGATGAATGTGTGTGGGTGTGTGTGTGTGTGTGTGTGTGTGCGTGCGTGCGTATGTGTGTGGGCGCGTGTGTGTGTGTGAATGTGTGTGCGTGTGTGTGTGTGTGTGTGTGTGTGTGTGTGTGTGTGTACCTCTGGAGATATAACCACTAGACCAATTACAATGTCAGAAATATGTACCTATACATTCAATACACGTATCTTCTGTTTGAAAAATGTAAATGTAAAGATACAAACTGGCTTGTCTCATCTATAGAAGCCCGAAAATAAACGCGCCTTCACGCGGAACACAGTGTTTCTAGGCTATGGCATGCTGCAGGCTTGGCGCACCTTCGCGCCAGTCTGGACTGGAGCCTTCTGACATTTCAGTGGCACGGCAGGGCCCGGGGCACGGTGGCACGCACGGCGTCCGCGGGGGAACACGCTAAACCTCACACAGGGTGGAGGCGACTATATATCCAACATCACACAAGCAACAGCGCTACAGTATAAACCGTAGATGCACTGGATGGGGTAGGGCGTCGAGGGGAGCATCAGTGGACGTGCGTTGTGCACCGCCTGTGCGCATGCAGCTAAATTCGCGTACGAGACGCTGAAAATGGTCTTGCTGATTCCCCTATCGTGATCTCTACGTGTTTGACTGCCGACTCTTCGCCCCGTGGATGTGGGCGGCGAGGATACGGATCGCTGTGATAATGGATTAGATTTCACCACACGTGGACGGAGATTTCGCCATAAAACATCGCTTCAGCAATAACAACACTGCTCTGCTGCCATGGAGAACCAGGCAGGAGAACAGCAGAGCTATGAAGACATCCAGAAAAGCGGCTATCTCCGCAAGCATAAATCAATGCACCGGCGATTCTTCGTGCTGAGAGCGGCCTCGGAACATGGTCCTGCTCGCCTGGAGTATTATGAGAACGAGAAGAAATTCCGTAGTAAATCACCAATCCCCAAAAAGACTCTGAATCTGGAGACCTGCTTCAACATCAACAAGCGGGCGGATTCCAAGAACAAGCACATGATAGTTCTTTATACGCGTAGCGAGAGCTTTGCCATCGCTGCAGACACCGAGGATGACCAGAATGAATGGTACCAAGCTATGTTGGACCTCCAAGGAAACTGTAAGATATGGACGTTTTATATTTTAGTATATTTTATCAACTAGCCCGCTCAGAAATGGACCCCATCTTCCTATTGGCATCAGGCCTAGGCTATTGGATGTTCCCGTTGGGCTGCATGCATTGAGATGTCCATTAGGCTACACATTTGCAGTCAGACATAATCGAAACGATATTTTGGCTGTTGGCCCAGTTTAACACGTGCTGTCAGTTTGTCTAAATATATAGGCCGTAAAATCGCCTTGTGCTTTTTGAATCAAACAGCAGGTGGATCGACTGAAATGTCTAGACCCACAAGCACGGGCGGCGTGCGCTGTGTTTGAGCAGCAGCCACGGTAAGCGCTGCTTGAATTGAAGATGCGGATCATTTTCGGTTAGCTGAATTGCATCTAATCCATTACCAAACACACCATAGCCTATATATCTCCCAAATATTGCTATATTTTCAATTGCGGTTGCGGTTGCAGAATATGACCGATTATGCAGTATTTTGCGTTGCGCATTGAGCATATAACTATGATCGTAGGGATGCGGTGGTACTGTAGCTCTGCTGCTGGAGCCTCCTATGTTATTGTTGTTCTGCACAGTTCTCGCAGTCGTTCGCTTAACCTACATGTGTGCAGCGTGTGATATAGTGTGCTATATGGTAGACTACTGCTGTAAGGAGGAGATAGAAATCGTCACTGCGTTTTTATTGGAAAAAGTGTTCCTGTTGGATACTCTCGTGTTTACGTTGTTACATATGCTGTAACTGAAACACTGCCGCCCACCCACCAAGTTTTTTTAGTCTCCCCGTTTCAGTCAGTTGGAAATGTTGCGCTAAAACCATTAGCCTATATTGTTGCTTGGTTCATGAATAGCATTGAACGGCCGTAACCTACTTTGAGCATGCATTTTAGGCCTATTATATTATATTTGGCTATATAATAATATTAGGCCATATGTTTTATATTATTTTAATATTTGCTGTAGACTATTGGAAGCAATAGGATACATGGGAACATTTAGTGCATAGCCATAGTGCAGCGTTTCAGACATAGTTGGTTTAATAATCTATTTTAATAATATGTATGCCTCACTATTTTGCCAAACAATAATTTGTTTAGTAAGAAAGTAAGAAACAAATATATTTTATTTTAATTGAAATGTTTGTGTTTCAGGTACTCCTGAAGACTGTGGCAGTAGTGGAGAATGTAGTTCTCCCTCTCCCATTCCAACCTTCAAGGAGGTGTGGCAGGTCAAGGTTTGGCCCAAGGGTCTTGGACATGCCAGGAACCTGGTTGGAATCTACCGGCTGTGCCTCACCGACAAGACCGTCAACTTTGTCAAGCTCAACTCGGACATGGCGTCCGTGGTGCTGCAGCTGATGAACGTGCGCAGGTGTGGCCACTCGGAGAACTTCTTCTTCATCGAGGTGGGCCGCTCGGCCATCACAGGTCCCGGAGAGTTCTGGATGCAGGTGGATGACTCGGTGGTGGCGCAGAACATGCACGAGACGCTGCTGGAGGCCATGAAGGCCCTGAGCGAGGAGTTCCGGCAGCGAAGCAAGTCCCAGTCGGTGGGGACGTCGTGCGGCGGGGGCACGGCGTCCAACCCCATCAGCGTGCCCAGCCGCCGACACCACCCTAACCTGCCTCCCAGCCAGGTGGGCTTCTCCAGACGGTCCCGCACCGAGACCCCGGGGACGGGCGGCAGCAGCACCAACACCTCGCCCACATCGCGGCACGGCTTCCCCCGGGCGCGCACCGCCAGCATCGGGGCCAGGTCGGAAGAGGGGGGGGCGGGGTGCGGCAAGGGGACGTGGGCCAGCTCCAGCCCCAGCCTCAACGGCTCCTGCTCCACCACGCCCACCTTGAGGCCCAAGCCCACGCGGGCGCCCACGCCCGCCAAGATCACCCTCAGCCTGGCCCGCTACACGCCCAACCCCACCCCCTCGCCAGCACCCAGCCTGTCCTCCAGCTCTGGCCACGGCTCCGAGTGTGGCCTGGTCGGGGCGGCGGCGATCGGCGGCATGTCCGTCTGCTCCTACGCCCGGGGCGCGCCCCAGCGGGTCTCCGTCTCGGGGTCGCCCAGCGACTACGGCTCCTCCGATGAGTACGGCTCCAGCCCCGGGGAGCATTCCCTGCTGGTCCCTGGAGGTCCCCGTGGCCACCACCACCCAGCCTACGGGGACGGCCTAGCCGGCTACGGACCCGCCGGTTACATCGTCATGGGCCAGCGGGAGGCTCTGCTGGGGCCCCGGCAGCGCCACAAGGGGCGACGGGTGCTGCGGCGCTCCTCCAGCAGGGAGCGCGAGGCGGGCGGCAGGCTGCTGAGTAAGAGGGCGTCCCTGCCGGCCGCGGTGCCCCATGACCGCCTGGCCTCCTGCAAGAAGGACGAGGAGGACGAGGAGGACGAGGAGGAGGGAGGGGAGGAGGAGGGGGTTCGGGGGGGGGACGAGGAGGAATACGCCGTGATGTCCCGGGGCGGTGCCGCCTCCTTAGGTGCGGAGCCCGGATGCCCGCCAGACACGGGCTACATGTCGATGTTGCCCGGGGTGACGTCGCCGCCCGCTTCGCTCTTGCTGTCGGGCGACAGCGATCGCGGGGCGGGCAGCGAGTACATGGCTATGACCCCGAGCAGCAACTCCTCACCCCGGCCCATCCGCCAGCCCAGCACCGAGGGCTACATGCTCATGTCACCCAACAGCAGCTGCCCCGCTGGGGCCAGCAGCGCGGAGGGCCGGGCCGCGGCCGGGGCCGGGACCGGGGACTACATGAACGCCTCGCCCGTCTGCAGCCGCTCGGCCTGCAGCATGCCGCCCTCCCACCCCGAGCAGCACCAGCCGCACCCCAAGATGCTCCACTCTTACTTTTCCCTGCCGCGGGCCTACCAGCACACGCTCTGCACGCGCTTCGAGGACGACCTCGGCCAGGGCAAGGGAAAGCCGGAGGGCGGCGCCGGCCATGACGGCCACCATGGGAGGGTGGCGGGGTTCGTCAAGAGAAGCAAAGCGGGAGCCGCGGCCTCCGGCGGCGGGGTGCGCAAGCTCTCTCTCTCCTCCTCGTCCTTCTCCTCCAGCTCAGCCAGCAGCGAGAGCCTGGAGGAGAAGTCCCTGTCGGCGGCGGTGGCCGGGAGAGGGCTGAGCGTGTTGAGGCCACTTGGGGGGGCCAGCCCCAAGGATGGCCGGCGCCACCCCAAACGCACGTCCAGCTGCAAGAGCCCGCAGCGCCAGCGGGCGCAGGGTCGGCCGGCGGGCATGCCGGCGGACACGTCCAAGGCCAACACCTTGCCCAGGGCGAAGGAGAACCTGTTGCCGTCGGCGACCCCCAACGTGGGCGAGTACGTCAGCATCGTGTACGGGGGCCAGGGGACACGGCAGGGCTCGGGCGCGCCGAGGCCCGCGGCCCACCGACTTTCGCGTTGCCCTGACAACCCCTCCAACCTCCCACGCAGTTTCTCGGCGCCGCTGTCAACCTCCTCTGAGTATGTGAGCATGGACCTAGGAAGGGGCGTGCCCGCCGTTGCCCCCCAGGCACGAGACGAGGGCAACCGCCCCTCCCTACCGACGGGAGAGGAGCTCTCGGGGTACAGGACAAACGCCCCAATGGGAGCGGTCCCAGCAGAGCTCTCCCTCACAGGCACCAGCTTCCACAAGGGCTCAGAGCCCTCCAATCAGTGTTCAAGGCCCGCCATGCACCCTGGATCTCCCTCGGCTGCGGAACAGGAGCCGGGCTTTTCGCCGGTCAAGTCCTTCTCGTCTCCCGACAAGGGCAGTAGACTCATCAGAGGAGACCAGCAGGGCCGGCGACCCCACCGCTCAGAGGCGTTTATGCCCCCCCCTTCTCTAGCGCTCCACGCATCGCCTTCTACCGCCCTCTACCCAGAGGGCAGCCAGGCAGCGGCTCACCGGCACGGGCTTGACTGCACATCGTGGGACAATGGACAGGCAGATGGCAGTGCTCAACCCCAGCCCTTATCCACTGAACAGGGCCTTAACTATATTGACCTTGACTTGGCCAAGGAGGGCCCTCAAGCTGGAAATGAGTACGCCACCCCTGCCTACAACGTAGGAGTAGTGGGGGCTAGTGCCGGCTCTAGCCTCAACACCTATGCCAGTATTGATTTCTACAAGTCGGAGGAACAGAGAGCCCACCACAACAACAGCAAAAAGGATGGTCAAGGTAAGCGCAAAATTACCACAGTAATACTGTCTTTATAATACATTTTAATTAAACGGAATTTGATTCACAGTATGAAATAGTACTTCAGTTTGTATGTCAGCAATTTATTAGCTACTGTAGATACATCGTCACAATAAAATGTCCACTGGAAAATGTTCTTCTTTCTTCACACATATGCTTGTTTTAACAATCTGTTGATGTACTGTACATTTTGCCAAAGTGTCATAAACCTTTAAAGGCATGCGTTACTCATTCTCAAGAACACTTAATGCTACAAACGCATTGCGAAGCCAAGTGGAATTGTTGTTGTGAGCGGTGTTTTCTACTTTGTTTATGTTGCTATTTACAAAGCCAGCGCTGTGAAGAAGTACAGGATTCTTTTTAAGCATGCACAGAGAACGTTATACAGTAGCTAGCAAAATACAAGGAGATGTTTGGTGAATTTGACAAAAATGTATTAGATTACACTTTATATAATACTTATAAAAGCTGACTATACCTATAATATCTAAGTATGCATGAAGTTACATTTTATATTTATGTTTAAACTCGTTTCTGGATTGCTGCTTCAGCTGATGTGTATCTCAGTTCCACATTGTTAGTGTGTTTCTGCCATGCGGTGCATTCTGTGTTGTCAAGACTCTTCACAATTGGGTGTTCGGCAAGCAAGGCAAATTAATTGAGTTGTTATAATAGGTAATTTCACATAAATGAAGGTGGAGGGACACGTGTGTGTCAGGTGTATATATTTATATGCAAGTGCCGTAAGGCAGAGAAAGGTGTCAAAAGCCAACTTTGAGGGTTTCTTAAAACATTTTAACTGTGTATACTATAATAACAATTATTGAACTCGGTTATAATAATTGATAATAATTGCATTGTTAATGCGAGAATACACATTAATAATGACCATTTACTGTATAGTATAGTAGCAGTAATTGCTACTATCAGTTTTCTTTCAATGACAAACACATACCAGTAAAACCAGTATGAGGCCATCATCAACAGCATGTTATAAAGGTCTGGGTTGTCATCATATTGATGTTAAAATCAGTGTGAACGCAATTAAAACATTTTTTTTTATTCAGAAAAATGTTTTGCCAAAATTATACACTGGATATAATGTTGTTTGTTTTGCTGAAATGTTGTTTATTTGAAATCTTGCAACGATCTTTATTGATTGTATTTTCTTTCAGATTATTGACTCCATTATCATCAGTTTGCAACCTAGCATGAACCTGGTATTGAAGGAACAGTGAGGAAGCCTGCGTTCAAATCAGTTAACTGGAATTATGGTGAATTCAAGTCCTGCCTGCCTCCCTTGATTTTCCAGTCCAAATGTGTGCCAAACATTCACAGGTTTCATAAACAGGGTTTGTTGAAGTGACAAAAATCATTCAGCCATTTTAAATGGAATATCCTCAAGTTGCCAATGCCACGAGTGTACACCCACACTCGCACCCACATACAGCACTCACACACACCTACACAATACACACTGCAGGTCAAAATGTTTATTACCTGGTTTTGAATAAAAATGATATTTGGCTATTTTAATATAAACGACAAAGAATGGCAATATCCCCAGCCATTTTAAGATTTGATATGTTTTTAACCAATTTGTTGCAAACTGCTGTATTGCCTTTGTACATTTGAGGTATGAATTTAGCATGAGGACAGAATTACATTCTAATGTTTTATTTATAAATTGGTATATGCTACATTGCCATTTATCCATTATTAAAAGAAAACTATCAATACAAATAATGACTCAAAATATGATCAAGTAAAATCCAGTTTAGATTGGCAGAGTTTTATCAAAATTTAGCATAATTTACATTAAATAAATATAATATATTCTATGATGCATAACACAGTGTACTATAATACTCATACTTTGCTCATGCTTTTACACCAGAACCTAACATTGCTAACAGGGGAATTAAAAATGCATTTATTTTCTAAGATTTATATAAATCAAACAATAAATCAATAATATATTTATGCATTAAACTACAGTACATATAACCCAAATGTTGCATTTAACAAGCTAAATCACTATAATGTAGTAGTATCACATGTCAAATTCGATTTTTTGTTAAATCCTAGTCCCGCGTAATTTACAGAATCTGTGATTTTATTTATAACAACTCATAATTTTATTCAGTTGTACAGTAACATAAGGTGACTGACTGACACAACCTTGTTTGGAGATGCTCTCTATTGAACGCCATATGAAAACAAATGCCCGGTTCACATACAGACTTCCAGGGTAAATTATGTGAACTGTGTCACAGGAAGAAATTGTGTTTTGCTGCTATTGAACAAACAACAATTACACACATCAACATTTCCTTTAGGTGCTGGTCTGAAGCAACTTTAATGAAAAAGAGAGCAATGTAATTCTAGCATTATTTTTGCCACCAGAGAGCTAGACAGTGGGTGGATATCTGTATCAGTATGCTCAGTTTGGATATTGGCCTACTACAAACAGCAAAACGTGTATTTATTCTTTAAATGTGGAACAAAACATTTCCACAAATACCTCAAATGCAACAATGGGGCAACCCCTAAATTACATTTCAAATACACGTGCATTTACAACCTATTTTCTATATATGGCTATGTTGATCTATACATTATGATCTAATATGAATGCACTTTGAACAAATTTTGTAGCACAACAAATCTTTCTAAAATGCCAATGCATAAATGATTTTTAAGCTATTGTGCTCATATACTCTATCTGTATATTTACAGTATAGTACAGTACGTACTATATACAACAGTTCAAATAACGGATATATACTGTAAATGTTAAACATTACAATGATAGGAAATTTAAGTAAAGATATACAATATACATATGATTAATACTAAATAGTTTAGATAGCCTATACAGCATCTATATACTCTTTTATAAAGTGCCTCATTTTTGATTGTAGCTGTTTTACACAAGTAATCTTGAAATGGTACATAAAAATGAGGGTGAATAGTATTCTTTTTCTGATCTAAATTGTGAATATGTTGAAAATTACAAAATACATAATGTAAGCTTAGATTATTAGTAAACCATAATTAAATTGCCTTAGTGTGTTTGCCATAATCGCTATATTTTATGCTGTGTCTAACACTTCAGCCACAATGTAAGCATCGATCTGGCTTCATGGAGCTGAAGCTTGGTCAGAAACAAACTGTAACATGTAACATCTCTATCTCTCTCTCTCTCTCTCTCTCTCTCTCTCTCTCTCTTTCTCTCTTTCTCTGTGTGTCTGTCTCTGTTGTTTTTCAACATTGGGAATACCCACCCAGCCCAGTCTATTTTTAAAACATGACATGCAATACCTTTTGGTCAAATACTGACTGCTCTCTCTTCCAGGTTATTTGAGAGCAGTCAGTATTGGTTGATGGTGGTTGGAAACTATACTAAATATTACAAATACATTGCTATCTACTATGAGTTGATGACAATGTAAATTAACAAGTTCTAGATGTGGATATCCTGATGTGTGTGACATTTTAAAATGGTTCTCTTAATTGTGCAACTTGGCCTCAACTATGAGACAGTGCCAACACACCTATTAGTTTGGATTTAATTTACCTCATAGTATTTGCTGCTGAAATGAATCAGTTCATACCCAATTTTAGATATAAAATTGTAGAACTGTGGTCTGTAATTTTAGCTACAAAAACCACAACACCTACATTCTGTATTCACTTTAAATAATGACATTAGATGTGACTCATATAGTCTCCAGACGCTGACCTATTGCACATTGCATTCCCAGTGAAAGACAGTTCGGCCCAACTATCATGTTGATAACACAGTGAGATGAGGTGACAGCAGATTAGTGGAGATAACATGGTTTTATTCTGAAAAGGGCCATGACCATACACTTTTGATCCCAGGCCTACAGAGTATAAACACGGGAGGATTTAATTATGTATTTCTAATACTTGTGTGTTTACCCACACCAAAATTAAATTATTATGTATATTTTTCGTCAATATGAACTTTCACAGAGATTTATAAATACAGATTGTATATAAAGACTGGTGTTTAAATTGTAGTGTAAACAATTCTGAATTAAATTGGAATTATTACCACAATGTTAATTTATACCTACTTCTTAATAATATATACAGTATATAATATAAAGGATCAAAAGACAGGGCACTGGTATTATTAACCCCAAATATGTTATATTTTACCACACTTGGCTCTAGCACATCGCATTGTGCTAAATAGACATGTTTACAAATGACTGTAGAACACAACCCCTCTGACTTGCATCTGTACGCACACTCAAGTGCCTACTTCTGATTACTGGTGTCTGGTTATTACGCATCCTGTTGAATTCAGGCCTGTAACTATCTCAATGCATATAAAGAAATCAAAAACCAGCTTCTGGAAAACAAGTCTTCCTATGCATTTTCCTGGGCATTGAGGTTGTGTTGTGCACAGCATGTTTCTGGCACCAAAGGCTCCTCAATGTAAGAGCTCATCAATTGTCTCAAGTTCACACTTGAGACTTTGGACAATGCAGGGTGAGTTAGAGAGGGAAAAATTGTGTTAGCAGTGTATTCTGGGTTTTAACTCTGATGAAAATGTCATATTTGGGTTTGTTGAATCAAATGAATAGTTCAATTTCCATTACTGCCATGGTGCTCATAAAGTAATTCATTATTTTATAGGAAAACTCTTGTATGACTAGAAACATGCTGGACTAGGGCACAGTTATCATAATTAACTATCATTATTGTAGAAGATGTATTTACCAAAATGTTCTTACCTCATAATTTTGTGTTTTAGCAGATGTAACAGTTGGTTGTGCCCCTTAGAAAGTCTGAGAAGGGTTAAAGATATTACCTACTTCCAAATACAGAAGAAATTATAAACAAAAGCTGTGTTTGTTTTTAATTTCTTACTACTTTAATAACTGCCTTAGGATAACTTCTGCATTAGCATTGTCATTATATACAGCTGTTGTATGATAACGCTTTGCATTTATAAATTATTGGAATTCAGTCAAGTATGAAGATTTTACACTCATGTTGTCTTTTCAGAATTATGAAAAAATGTATTATTGTAAGGGTTAAAGTGAGGCGTGTAAATTACCCATTTGCCTCAAAGTACAATCAGGATATTGATTATGATTGCAAAAGAGATAGCATTGTATTTATTTTAAAGCTATTAATAATACTTTGATAATGACGTATAATTAAAGAAAATGAGCAGGAATTATTGTATATACTGAGAAGTATACTGTGTATATAAATGAGCTCTTGTTCTGGGGAGGGCTGGGCATGGGGCTAATTCTAGTCACGGGAAATTGTTTCAAAACAGAATAAGGAGGATTCCTGTCGGTGATGTAAACAATGTCTGTTTTTTATTTAAAAAAATAGTACAAATATGAGTACTGCTTTGCATGTGAGTCTGTCTTTGATTCAGTGTACTGATCAAGCCCGCACATTTAATTAAGTCTAGACTGTTGTAATCCATCACTAATCTGATTTATAAGTCTTGGGACAGTGGACATATATTTAATGCTGTCTGTCAAACATATGGTATTATGACCAAATTTAGGGACAGCCACATAGCCTATGGTCTATAAGCATGCTTCCTCAATCTCATCACACTGATTGACTCTATTATAAGTATTGAGAATTATTTTTAGACATGGTTACAGTCTATTCCATGAAAACATAGACAGTAAAATAATAATAATAATAGTAATAATAATAATAATAATAATAATAATAATAATAATACATTTTATTTTGGATGCATTTCTAAACACTCAATGACATCTTACATAGTAAATAAATAGATATAAAACAGTTGGCTGAATTATACATATAAAATGTAGACTATTTTGCCAAAACATAATTGTCCAAACGTTTCAGTTCTTCAAAAACAGTGCAAGAGCATACTTGACCAGCGTTTCTCACAAATAATTTAAAAAAATGACCACAAGAGGCGCTAGCTATAACATTTGGGCTGTTGCTTTCTGGTTTTGATAGAGATAAAAAAGAGAGAACAGGAAGTAGCATGCAGCTGCAGCCCAGTGTTCACCTTGCATCGCACATCCCACATCATCCCATTCATACATGCCTTACACATGCGTCACATAGGCTGCCGTCAGAGAGGTCACTCAACATGATGGATGGCTCTTGGCTTGGAGTTATAATATGAACAGAATCAGATGCGTAAAATTAGATTACACGTTTTTGCTCAACATTGGTAAATATAGTGCTGATGCTACTGTTATATTCACTCGAGGACGAAGGCAGTCGATAATGATCTTAACTTTGTTCATTGGTCTTCACCGGTCAGGAAACAATTGATGAAAGACATTTCGCCGTTTTTCTAGAAGGTTTGCCTTTTGGAAACTAAAGTGTTCTGCTACCCGGTACAGTAAATATAGCCTAATCTAGTAGGATAGCCAAATCTAGTACGCATAGTAGCCTATTTTACAACATGCAGTAGCATTTATTTGCAAACTGAATTAGTGAGTTTATGTACCGTACCGCCTACACATCGTTGAAGTTATAGATACCGTATCTTAAATATGGATTTATATAGATAGGCCTACTTTTTTGTCCATGTATTATGTCGCCCTCTACCGTAATAGTTACATAATTGAATTTACCTATTGGATTATTATATTGTTATTGTTAATGACAATGATAGCGTAACTCATTATGCCTAGATATTTATAACCTTATTCCTCTATGCCCTATGCCTACATTGTTTTAAAAACATTAGTGATTTAAATCATTATTTTTAATCGTGTTATTAGTAAATAAAACGCTATGATTAGACTTTCATAAACGTGATTGTATGAGATCCATAAAATGTAACGCACACGAAAATAATGTAACTATATATAGGTAAATTAGCCTTCTCTTTGCAGAAGCAGTAGCTTTCATTGAGTAGCAGCTAGCATGGCCCCACATCCAGTGGTGCAGGCCATCATTGACCTATCAGCTGGAGCCATAGGTAGGCAGTGTTCTATGGTAGTATTAAAGTCTTGATTATATGATGGTTCGTGATTTTGTTTAATTGTATAATAATTGCAGTTTTATATTCTATTTTATTTTTGATCTTCTTTGTGTCCTATTCTCTAGCTATGTCTTATCATTTATATTTTCTTGGTTAGTACGTCCAGATACTGTATCTTCTTGGGGAAAATAATAATAAAGACCCATCATATCTTAATATATGTATTGTATTGTTGGATTTAAGAAATGTATGCATGCACACTTGCCAGTTCCCATCTACACTGTCTGGCCTGGCCTAGTTCCACTAACGCACACAGCCCAAAAACAAAGCCCATTGTGATCCTTATATGGCTTCACAAAACACAGTGGTGTGTGATGAAGTCAGGGCACCGGCTGCACGGCATGCCTACCTTGTCTTTTGGCTGGCAGAGTCGAAAAGTTAACCTGTCCCTCTGGGTAAATGGACTGTGCGTACTCTGTGCGTAATTGTATGTTGTCCTGCACATTTGAGCTTGGTCTTGGCCAGGTCACCGTTGTAAATGAGAATCTGTTCTCAATCGGCCTACCTGGTTAAATAAAGGTTAAATAAAAAATAAAACGAGTCAAATGTGCTGCTCTTGGTGTGTTTACAGCATCCTGCCTGGATAATGTAATTATTTTACAACCAAGCTCTGTGTTATGCTTGTTTTCTCCCACAGGGGGCGCAGCGTGTGTTCTGAGTGGGCAGCCTTTGGACACAGCCAAAGTTAAGATGCAGACATTTCCCACCCTGTACCGTGGCTTTGTGCATTGTGTCATGTCTACGTACAGACAGGTGGGCCTGCGAGGCCTGTACCAGGGCACCAGCCCAGCCCTGGTGGCCAACATCGCTGAGAACTCTGTGCTCTTCATGAGCTACGGCTTCTGCCAACAGGTGATCCGCTTCATGGCCGGAGTGAACCAGCAAGACGCTCTCAGGTACTAGCAAGGTGTCTCGTGTTGCAACACATCACTTAAGAGACTTGTGCTTAATACTGATACGTCTGATACATAGTAACCATGTCAGCATTGTCAGGAAGAGTGCTAGTAGAGTTTCATTGGCTGTCAGCATTGTCACTTACTAGTCTGTATAAATTATTCTGGCACGACACTAGTGCAGTGCTTTATTCAGCCTACTAATTTAAGTCTTTCCATTTATTTTAAGTAGTAACCATAGCCTACTTATTAAAACGGTATGGTAAGTCATTCTCCAAAACAATTGAAGTCAAACTCAAAGTAAAAACACCTCACCTTTCAATGCCATAGGGTGCTCCCTCAGAACGTCTGCCCCACACATGGAAAACCCATTGTGAAGGGTGTGATATTGTTGTGTGTGGTCTACACCACTTTGCTTGTGTTGCTATTTACTGAGCCAGGGCTGTATAGAAATATTATTTTCTCAGCACCCACAGAGAATGGTAAACTAGGTGACTGTGAGCATATATTCGTTGGATTTGACTACACGTGTCTTATTTTACAATTGCTTACACCTTTAAACAGACAGACTCATGCCATTAAGTTTCCCGACAAATTCCTCAGTGTAAGTTAAACGTCTGATTAGGGCATTGAGAGATTTAGGTTGTCATGCATGTCAATCAAAATACTTCTCCTGTCAAGAAGGCAAGTTTTGACGTGGTCAGCCAAGGCTGTGTCCCAGACTTTCCGCATGTAAGACTGGCTCTATGAGACCATACAAAGCCCAAATCACTGTCTGTCGTCCTCAAAGCCCAGCTTGTAGATCTTTTGTGTGTGTGTGATTTTGGTTCCTCACCCTTCCTCAGCGACACACAGAAGGCCTGCGCAGGTTCGGTGGCGTCCATCTTTTCTTCACTAGTACTGTGTCCCACTGAGCTGGTGAAGTGCCGCCTACAAGCCATGTATGAAATGGAGGCATCCGGAAAGATCGCCAAAGGCCAAAAGTGTGTGGTTTGTATTGTAACAAACCAATATTTTGTTGTACGTTTACATGCCATTGCATCATTTCCTTCATAATGAGCCCAGAAGACTGTGGGTGTTCTGTTTCCTTGTGAAATGTGGGCATTTGTGGCCATTTGAGATTGTAATGTGATTACTGGTAATCACAAACGACTTGATTAAATACTACTGTTGGGAAAAGGGATGGCGTTCTGTGCAGACATGATCAACTGAGCACTAATATCCTTCTGAGTTTGCCTATGCAAGTTCTTATGAATACATGTTGTGTCCAGTGCCTGCAGACCAATAGTTGCATGTAGATGACATGACAAATAATGTAGAATGTACTGTACACATTTGTTTATTGCAAAAAATGAATAAGCTACGGTAACTTGAAATGGTAGACAGCGCTGCTGGGATAGACCATAATAGGATATATCCTCTGCTCTGTGAAGCACAGTGTGGTCGGTGATGAAGGCAGTGATGAAGAATGAAGGACCATCTGGCTTCTTCCAGGGCCTCACCACTACCATAGCCAGAGAAGTCCCTGGTTACTTCTGCTTCTTCGGAGGTTATGAGTTCTGCCGCTCCACCTTTGCGAACTACATGGCCTGCGACAAGGACAACATAGGTACTGAGAAAAGGGCGCTTTGTGGTTACAGTGTATGATGGCCGAGAGGTCTCTATTGAGTTACTCTATTTATTATATGTGCTATATTACTGCATTGTACTTCCAGGGCTTTGTTTGGTTTAAAACATTTAGGAAAAGGTAACTGCAGTAAAACTTTATTATGAAAGAAGGCATTTATTTAATTGTTACAAATGATAATCACCCATGCTATTCACAGGGGTGGCTCCTATTGTGTTCAGTGGTGGATTTGGAGGGGCATGCCTGTGGCTAGTGGTTTATCCTATGGACTGTGTCAAGTCTCGCATCCAGGTTATGTCTATGACAGGCAAACAGGCTGGGTTCTTCAAAACCTTCATGACCATTGCACGCACTGAAGGTAGGATTCAGTTTGTAGTCCGAATACATGCGTGTTTAACAATATACTTATACAAGTCTGTTCTCAGAGGCAAACGTCTGATGTACGAGTGCTGCACATTTCTTATTCTGCACGGTAGTGTGACCACTGCCAAACCGAACTTAGTCCAAATTAGGGCTGGGCGATATACCGGTATATACCGAAATATCGGAATTTTTTCAAATATAATATTTTCTTCATATAAGATTAGATAATATCGTTTATATCGATATAGTTATATTATGCGTTTATTCATAACTTTTTCTATTTGTTCGTCTCTCCCTCCATGCCTGCACTTGGCCTAAGCAGTGGAGTCAAGAGCGGGGTGACCACCAGAGAAAGCTCGCATATGTCAATTAATGTTGCTAAAATTTTAAAATTTTAAAATTTCCGTCGGGTTTCCTATTTTTTCCTCTGTGCCTGAAGGATTTAGCTCACTATAGAAAATACCGATATATATCGGGTATCGGTATTCAACCTAAATATATTGGGATATTATTTTTGGTCCATATCGCCCAGCCCTAGTCCAAATGCATTCTCCCTTACAATTGTGCAACAGTGTTCCAGTCGTTCCATTCTGAGAGTTCTTGCTTCTGCATGTGTGTATAGAAAATAACACTATACTGTAGGCTGACTCACTGACATTGCAGTGAGCATGCTGATAGCACTGGTTTTGACAAGGCTGCATTTATTATTAACGTGTATAAGCATACCGTGGCCTTCAGTATCAAAGCACAAGACTTGCCGATTAACAACAAGATGGTTCTCAACACAATTGCAAACCTGTTATCTGCCAGTTAGAATTGTTTTTAACTTGGAACTTCTTAGTATGTAACATTCATTTGTTTCTCATCTGATCTTTCCATGTTTAGGTGTGAGAGCACTCTACTCTGGCTTGACTCCCACCATGGTCCGCACTTTCCCTGCTAATGGAGCGTTATTCCTCGGTTACGAAGCCACTCGGAAGTTCATGATGAAGCACTGTGATGAATGACCTGTCCACTGCTACATTACTACGTTAGCTTGTACCAGAGGAACAAATGACAAGGAAAAGCAATTGTGAAGCTTTACAGCTTTACTTTATCACACAAGCTTCTTTGTTGTTGAAAGCACTTCATGTTTTAATGTGTGGATCCTGTTTTCTCTGCCATTTTACACTCTCCTTTACCCTTACTTGAATCAGATACAATCCGTTTCTTTTGAGGCTTTATAGAAATCGTAATTATAATTTGTTGGCCCTCTGCACAAGCATGACGTGTGCACATTAATGCAACCGGGAAAACTTTTTATTTTATATGATTGAAAATTCAGTTTTTATGAAGAGTCAAATCTACATATATGAATGTGTCTCTACCCCCTCTTCACTACTAGGGGATATTGGCCTGGGGAGGAGACACTATTTTAAGTTAGAAAGTGTGTGTATGTACGTATGTGTATAATGTGTGTGTGTGTGTGTGTGTACACACACATACAGTTTATAACTTTTTCAGGCTTAAAACATATTTACCTGCAGCTCTACAACAATCTCGACATAACTGCATTAAAATGAACACATTGCCTGATATGTACTGTATATGCATATTAGCCTTAACCAACATCAGTATCAATAACAGCTATTAACTGCACAAATGTATACCTCACCATAGTGCTGTCTATGTAAATTACCTTTTTTAATTGTTGGGGAATTTTCTAGCTGTATACTTATTATAATCCTAGATTGGCCATGTAAATGTGGAGCGATCATGGTTTGTTTATCAGTTGATCACTAAACATTACTTTAGACCATTTTCTTGAATTAGTTATTGGAACATTAAATGCAGCATGATTTGTATGTGTGGGGGTGGATGATATACAACAAAATATTGCTTTATATTAACTTCAAAATATTTTTGTTACTGTATACCGTGATACATTTTCTGTTGGTTTTTTCCAAGAAGAATTCAGTTAATGTGACATTTTTTATTTCATTGTAATAATACACTGATTTAAATGTGATTTCTTATTAGGATGCTATAGGTATCACATTTGCTTAACTAGTGTCACCATTAACCATTGGTTAATGGCATGTTGCTATGCCAGTTCCACCAATTAGCAGTCAGTTAACAGATACACATCCCACTAAAATTTCACTATGAATATTTTTAAATGTGTTACAAAATCACTTTTAATTTGTAAATGGTTTTGACTTTGCCTTTTATCATCATAGTGCAGCACAGTTGGTACGATTACAATTATATATTTGTAATATTTTATTAACATGTTAAGAAATTCAGATTCCGATATGATTCATACAATATTTGATGCTAATTTGCTGTATACTTAATGTCATTCCAAGACAACCCTTTTGTTTATTATTTTGAAAACATTAAACTACATGAATTGGAACACATCATTGCATTTGGTGGAAGTGGATGTGCTATTTATTTTCAAGGAGTACAACCATGTTTACAGTAATTCTTAAACATTATTTCAAGTATCAATTATCTTGTCATATTTTACTCCCAATTAATCTAGAGAAAGGTGGATGCACTGTAGTTTAGAAAAGTATCTAATGTTTTGAACATTTCCTGCTGCACAGGTCATAAAATACATCTCACAGCCTGCCTTTTTGTCCACTAGGGGGCGAAACGTGGGGAGTCATCATTGGTTACGGTGTTAAAAGGAGTGTGGATGAGGAGCTCCCTACTGGCCAGGAACTTACAGTGGCTGTAGATTGAGAACATTTCAGTGAATATTTGAATTAATTTATCCTTGCAATATGAACATATCACAACAGCCTACTGCTGGATCGATTTCCCCATAACATAACACTGGTTTAATGATACTTTAGCGCTATACAGCTTGGTTTTCTCTTACCCCTTGGCTATTGCACGTTCCACAAAGGCATCCAAACAGCCCGTTGACCATCTGAATGCCACAGAGCACCAGCTGCAGACCACTGGTCACCACTAGAGTGAAGAATAGCCCGATGTTGAACTCCACCACATTCCTGGGCTCTGTGCATAAACTCCATGCATTTTTGTTGTTCAGGTAACTTTCCTCCCTGCAAAGAAAGCATGTTGAGTGGGAACTATGTATGCAGTTGTACGCACATATTTGTGTTATTGATTATACTGTCTATAGGCTAGTGTCTCTGATTCTACTCTTTAGATGTATTTTCAAATATTGTAACATTATTGTGTATGACTGCTTTAATACTTTGATCTCTATTGCACATATTGAATATTGCATTTAATATAGTTCTCATATTTGCATGTTTGTACAACTTTCTCATGTGTGTGTATGTAGCATACTTTTTTTAACTTTATACCTATTCAGAGTGTGTATCTTGACTGTTTTATTTTAATTTGAAAAGCGTCAGAAGGAAAGCACAGTTATCTTGTCGTACAGTGCGAGATTATTGCCATCACCTGTCTTTAAAGGGAGTAACCCACAGTATAATGACTTTACACAGCGGCCCATTCTGCAGACCAAGCACAGCCACAATAAAGCTGTAGAGTGCTCCGGCCACACCTACTGCAGCAAATGCAATGGACAAGAACATCTGCAGGAATAGAAAAACAACGGAATGCAGTATTGTCTCCATCTTTCTCACAAAACAATTACAGGCACAATGACACAGTGTTATTCAAATATTTGGAGTTTATATACAAAATAAACAATGGCAATATTTTACAACATTAATTTAAAATACTTTTGATTTGATTCTGTATTACAAAGGGGTATGCTATTTAAATGATAGATCACCTTGTTGTACTTCTCTCGGGTAGTAAGATAGTAAGATCCTATGTTTGTTTGACTTTAATAATGTTTTGCCCCATATGGTGCTTTTGTTTTGTTAATAAAGAACACTATTACATATATTGAGGGTTCTTTCATCAGTGTGACAAACCCCAACTTTACACAATTTACTTTAATTGCTATAATAACCCCAACACATTAATA
>JAODLL010000006.1:1731879-1757862 GCA_026546735.1 Forbesichthys agassizii | reverse complement strand
ACCCCCCCCCCCCCCCCCCCCACACACACACACACACACCAGCTCACTCATTCATTCCATGTTCCTCCTCTGGAATGAGGGGAGAGGGGCGAGACATGCGACAGCTGCTTCATAACACAAATGGGCTAACTAACACCTGCTCTATAACTTTACCCCATAATGTGCTATTGGACAATAAAACAAACATCAAGCACTTTGCAATAATACATCAACTTTATGAGACTATGGCAGAGAACAGGTGAAAAGAGGTATATCCACAATGATAAGAGACATTTCACTGCTCAGGTATTATGTACGGATATTTAGAACTGCATTGTATATTGCATAATAATACTAGATTGTAGTTACACAGACTTTAACCCTCCGTGAGCCGTACATATTATATATATTGACATATGACTAGCTTTAAAAGCTCTACAAACTAGGTTTACAATTTACTCACATTCTCTTCTCTAATCCTCCTCTACTGTGCTAAAATCCTTGGTGTCTTCTTGTCATATTACCCATTTATACACTCCAAAGTGTGCAGAATGTTGTGTGTTGATTTTAGGATTAATGTTTTTAATTTATACGTTAAATACATTTGTTTTGGTTAAATAAATCACAGTGATAAGCTTAGTTTTTCTTATGTTTTCCAATGGATGCGAGAGGCCATCATGGTTAATTCAAGGACATTTGTAAATGTGAAAGTCCATCGAACGTCTCTGTTTTTACATTTTCTGGATAGGTTAAACGGTGCGGTTTTGGTGAGGTTTTACATAAAGCAATGTCTTTCTATAAGAGCGTTTAATCTTCACTGTACATTTATGCATACATTGTGGTACAGTATACCAATGGTGTGAGCTGGAGATGCTCACCTTGGGCGCCAGAACGTAGAAATAGCCTGTCCCGTTTGCCCTACAGATGAGCTTACACTTATCCTTGGGTGAAACGCCGGAGTACTTGGGTACCCAAACCACAGAGGACGTTAGGCGGTTCGTGTTGAGACTGGAGCCGTTGAAGGCCTCACACTGCTCTTCGCGATAGCTCTTCCCTGGACAGACAACAAGGAAGACAGACAGACCAGAGGTTGAGAGTTGAAGGAGCCACAGAGGGAGGGTTGTGGGGAAGGTGTGTGTGTGTACGTGTCTGTGTGGGGAAAGGGGGGGTTGACATAATTGTCTGTTTTGTGTATCTCATACCTGTATCGGGGCAGGGGTTCAGGTTGCAGGAGCGATATTTGACCCGTACCCCTTGGCAATATTTACCCCCGTTGGTCGGAACGGGGTTGTTGCACTCCCTCTTCGACAGCTGGACCCCTCCCCCACACGTGCGTGAGCATGGCCCAAACAGGCCCCACTTGCCCCAGCGGCCGTCCACCTGGGGAGAGGCACACGGCGGAGGGGGGCTGTTGCAGTGAAATACAGCCTGCTTCATCCATGTTTACTTATCTCCAAAAGCTTTGGGTCTATCGTTATCGATGTGACACATTTTACACTGGCCAGAGATGTCTTGGAAAGGTTAAATGTGTGTGTGTGTGTGTGGGCGCGCGTGTGTGCATGTGCCTGCGTGCGCGTGTATGCGCCAATGTACGTGTGTGTGCGGGCGAGTATATACGCGCACGTGCATGCATGCGTGCATGTCCGCGTGTGCGTGTCAGCGACCTCACCGTAACACGGTGGACCTCCTGCTTGTCGGAGCAGACCCCGCGGACGCAGACCTTCCCTTCCCCACAGCGGGTGCCGTCCGCCCAGGGGAAGTGCCGTGTCTGGCACACCAGCTGACCGTGGGCTTTGCCCGTGCACCACATGCGGCCACACGGGGGCTGCAAGAAGGGACACGGCTTGGAACCTTCCCCAAACGCAAGCTCACACTGGCGGTCCAACGTGTAGGAGGCCCCGGGCAGCACGTCAGGGAGGACCAGGGGCTTCTGCGGCTGGTCCAGCAAACACTCACCTAGAGAGGAAAGACACCAGGTAAGCGGCGCACCGATGCTAGGCCAAAGCATTTGTAACGATGGCCAGCTGGTAAGACCATCCTGATCACTCACTCCGACAGGCTAAATTGGCAGATTGCATTTGAGTTGAGGGACCACCCTCAACTCATCAGAACAACAACTGATGTGGAACAAAACCCACATGGCGATGACTTTCCAAGAACTTATTGTTTTTTTATGGGTGGGGTGGGGGTTGAGGTATACAGTGATGTGGCCCCTTTGAAGATATGGCGCCATCAAAAAATCAAACACACACACATACAAACACAAACATATCAATTCCCCAATATTTCTCTTGCCTCTCCCAACTCGCCTCTTGTTTAAATGCACCCTTGCTGTGGGTGAAACCCACAGTTTTATGGGTCCAATTCAGTGTCCTGGAGGAATAGAACCATCCACACATCTTGTTTAGACATCATCCCACATATTTTTGTTTGTTAGTTTTTTCTTGTCCAATTGACCCTTAATTGTAGCACGCCTCCCGTTACTTTGTAAAATGTCAGCTTGTGTGGTCCTTCAAGTCTCTAACTATCTAAGCGAGAATTAAGTTGGACTTTACTGTAGTCAAGAATGATTTACTACATTTTGCATTTACAGTTCAAAACAGTACAAAAGTAACATTTAACAAGCATAGAACAAGGTTTAAATTACAAGAACTGTATTAAGAAGTTCAAAGGTCAGACATGTGCAGTAGACAGCAGTTACCAGTAGAACACATAGTGTATGTCTTTCCAGGAACTGACTAATAATAGTAAGAGTTTGACAAGCAGGTGCTGGGGAACATGAAAGAGACATCAGAGAATCAGAAGGAGTATGTTTTCATCTCCCTAAAACACTTCCCAACATCTTACCCATAAGGGGAAACCCCACTAGTGAGACAAGTGATTTGCATTTGGGAAAAGACATGCTGGGTCTTTCAGTAGTTTATACATGTTTCCTAATTGGTGGTGACATAAATGAGAGTTTTAACTGGTGGCAAATTTGTGTCCTTATTCAAGGAAATGTTGTGGTGAACTGTCGTGAACCGTACCACTAATTCCACCATTTATAACTATGACCATTGTTTTTTGTCAGATAGACACAAGTGTTAATATATATTTAGCATAGATACCTCACTGCCATGTGCCCTATTTTCCTAGAAACTTCTTCCATTCAGGTCAACCAAGATAAAGTTGTAGACCTTATTGGTGCTTTCGGCGTCCTTAGAGAAGGACGACGGAAAGAGAACGCGGTTGTTCTATTTACAGTATAGACCTGCATGGGAAACATTGGGCACTACACCTCACCATCCAAACCACTGTGGTGGCTCTCCCTGGAGCAACCACTCTAATATAGAACAGATGTGTAGGGCTGTATTAAAATAAAGGTTTTAGCGTGGGTCTGTGGCTGAGTTCTGTGGTTTGCCCTGTTTGGCAAACACTTAGCATCCGAATGAATGAATTTCCCCCTTTCCTTCTCAAGTATTTTGTTAAAGTGCAGCACTGCAAAAGGTCAGGCAGATTAAATATTTGGAGCGTTGATGAATACAAAAATTCCTTATGTCCTTGTTAATGACCCAGACAGAAGGTCTAACTGCAAGCAGTCTTGTGAATAAAATGGAAGGCTCTCTAGCAAGGAAAATGTGAGAAAGGCTACAGAAAGGTCACTGCAAGCGTGATGCTACTCACAATAGTCATACAGCTTAATCCAGTGACACAAACAAGGCTCTGTGGTTTGTGTTTGGACAAGCGTGTGCTCAACCCATGATTAACCCATTGCCAACGCCAAACTAGATGTTTGTCACCAGGGCCATGAATAACAGCTGAGTGGGTGCTTTTGTCTTATTTTTAAACCAGCGTCCCTTAAGCGATAGTCCAGAGGTTATGGCTCATGTAGTCTCAGCCTCTTCTGTTCATTTGCACTGCGTCACAAAAGTGTCTTGTGCTGAAAGTCTATCAATAAGTGCTAGTCGATTTTCATTGGCTGTTAGCATTGTCACTCACCAGCCTCTACACTTAATTCCGGCAAGACACAAGTGCAGTGCTTTACTAATTTCAGTCTGTCTGTTTATTTTAAGCAGCATAGCCTATTTTTTTAACATATTTACAAGATCAGTCTTGTGTCCTTTATATTTTTCCAACCAATTCCTCAATATACATTTAATGTCCGATTTAGTCATTGAGTTATTTATTGTAGTTGGTCGTCGTGCATGTGAATCAAAATACTTCTCCCGTCAAGTAGGCAGACTTTGACATAGTTAGCCAGTTAGCAAGTAAAGGCTGACTCTGCGAGACTGACCTTGACATAGTTAGTCAGTTAGCAAGTAAAGGCTTACTCTGCGAGACTGACCTTGACATAGTAAGCCAGTTAGCAAGTAAAGGCTTACTCTGCGAGACTGACCTTGACATAGTTAGTCAGTTAGCAAGTAAAGACTGACTCTGCAAGACTGACCTTGACATAGTTAGCCAGTTAGCAAGTAAAGGCTTACTCTGCGAGACTGACCTTGACATAGTTAGTCAGTTAGCAAGTAAAGGCTTACTCTGCGAGACTGACCTTGACATAGTTAGCCAGTTAGCAAGTAAAGGCTGACTCTGCGAGACTAACTCACCATGCCCACTGTCCAGGAAGTCTGTGATGATGGCAGCACTGCACGGAGACCAGGGCGTGGTGCGGTTGATCTGAATGAGCGTCGGCGACATCATGTGGTTCTCCTGCAGCTTCCCGAACGTGTCCTCACAGGCCTTCACGTTGTCATGTGGCATGTTGAGCACATGCCCTGTGGAGAAGAGTGAATATGCTATGTATGTATGTCGCACCTTTCAAACCTTTGTCAAGTCAAGTCACTTTTATTTATAAAGCACACGTTAAAAAAAAGGGTGACCCCAAGTGCTTTTCAGTCAAAGCAGAAAGATCACCAAAACAAGTATGAATAAAAGGAATATCAACTATGAAGTAAAAGGTTTTAAACTGAATTAAAGATTGTATTAAGGAAACTGAGGAGAGCACAGTGAAGAGTAGAGTAAAACTTGAATGTCCCCAAGGGGCAAATGGGTTTACATCAGCAGTCCGCAGTCAATACAATAATACAATAAGATCCTTTGGGATTAAAGAGCTCAAATATCTGTTAGTTGAACATTTTAGTTGATGTAAGTAAGTAAGTAAATAAGTATGATCAAGTAACTAAATAAGTAAGTAAGTAAGTAAGTAAGTAATTAAGTAACTAAGTAACTAAGTAAGACCAAGTAAGTAAGTAAGACCAAATAAGTAAGTAAGTAAGACCAACAATAGATTTTTAACACAATGAGGTTGATGATGCTGCAAACACTTTTGCTCGATGCTCAGAGAGAAACGATGAGCTCAGGTTTATTCTGTGCCATAGTTGGCTAGTTAACAAATGCAAACTGCTTGCTAAAAAATATATCACAAAAAAACCCCTATTAAATCATTGTACTGTACCACTGCTAAAATAGGCTAATAGTTTCTAACCGGAAACAACGAACAGGATCCGTTATTAATGCGCTATGAATCATGGGAAATATCTTCGATCAGGGATAAGGTGGAAAGCTTTCTATGGTGTTTTGTCCTACCTGGTAACAGTAACTAGGTAGGACCAGTGAAATGGGCGGTGCTTGGGAATGCTAAATGATTGTCTGAAAAGTGCTATACAAATACAGTTCATCATTATTATTATTTTTACCATTATTACTCCTGTTTGTGCTGCAGCACCAGACTAGTACCCATGATGGCATGCAGTGGCGTGCTGTGTACCTAGCTCGTGAGCAGTAGTAAAGGCAGAGGGCAGTCCGTCGTCCTCAATCACAGAACAGCTCCTCTTGGGGTCGCACACGGTGCCGACGTCAGCCATGCCCAGGGTGTCACACGTCGATGCGCCGCAGAGGTCCTGGGCAGAGTGCAACATGAACACGTTGGCCACTGCTGAACAGTGAAACGTCTGCTTTATTAAAGGTACAGCCAATCATTCTGGAGGACGCTTGTTGATATTTGAAACAAAAACACCTCCACTTTCAATGCCATAGGGTGCTTCCGCAGAATGCCCCCTCACCCCCCCCCTTCTCACACACACACACACACACACAAGCACACACACGCACATACATACACATACACATTAGAAATGTATTGCCATGGCTAGGATATTGTTGTGTGGTGCGGTCTGCACCACTCTGCTTGTGTTCCCATGCACAGAGCCTGGGCTGTGTAGTAACACCAGATTATATTTTCAGCACCCACATAGAATTAGCAGCTAGCGAAGTGCGAGGAGACATTATCTGAATTTGACAAAAAGTGTATTCGCTGTGTATTCGCTGACAATACCTTCAATAACAGTTTCAAATGCATCCAAGAGTGTTAGTTTGGGCTTCGCAATTCCTTAAGTGTTTTGAGTGGACAAAAAGTGTTTAGAGCTACTTCCATGATGTAATGTAATGTCACTGTCCCCAATCAAAACATTTCCAATGCTGAAAGCGGTTATTTCCAAATGACCTATTTCTACACCACAATGTTATAAACAAGCTCTCGGTGAGCATCCATCTGGACGGCTTGGCTGCAGATACTAATCACAGGGCTCACTGACAACTGCAGGAGTAACCGCTAGACGGCTACGCCCGTCGGCCCAGGCTATAAACTGAACACTCTCTCCAACCACTGCAGTCTGGCCGCCGGACGCTGCTGGACAGCCGTTATAAGATATGAAGACACACTGAAAAGGATTAATAGGGGTTAGTCTTATATCTTATTTTAAGGATTAGTATTATAGCTAGTCTTAAGTTTATGTTTGAAGCAAAGCTATACACAAACGTTTGGGAAGATAACTGGAGAACATTTTGGGACTATAGGCTATAACAGGAGTTCCAGCTGCTCAATAAAAAGGTTTCTAACCAAAACAACAAGGTCACTGTGGTGGCAAATCGTGTAGTTCCCCTTTATTTGCAACATCGCCTGCTGTTTTGCCGTAGCCCTATAACGACACAAAGATAAATATGACATGCAATGATTTGTAGCATGACCTACAATTGGTTCCCAGTGCAAATCCAATGCAGATGTGCGCATATGTGCAGATGACATGTGTAGCCTGTGTAAGAACATCTATTAACAACAAAAGGGAGACAAGCAAAATGAGAGAGCAGAGAGCTGTGTCAGTGGGTTTATTCCTCGCTTTGACCTACTTCTTCTCACGTGTTGTTCACCTGTGGTGTTTCTGCCATTCCTCAAAAAAAAGTTAGTTAGCTATTTATCCATCAGCATATGGTCTGTAGATTAGCTTTTAGCATAAGCATTATACTAAAGTAGCAGTGCACTATCTCGGACACTTAAGAGGTGGAGCAATGTGAAAGAATGTCTCCGCACCACATGCATAGCGGGTCATGCACATTTATGTGCGCTATTGTACATCTTAGTCTCTTGGTGCACATTTTAATTTGAAGTGCAATGCTGTAGGCTGCAACTCGCCCTGGCAGTAGTTTTTTTTAATAGAGGGATTTTATGATGATTACAGACAGACTACATGTGGAAATACCCTATCCTTAATGGGAGTCTTTTAAAATATTTATGAAATATACTGTGTACACACTTCCTCTTTTAGATTATTAAATTACAATAGGCTTGCTTAAGTGTTTCCTGTGGTCTTTCATCGTGTTTCTCTTGTTGGGTAAGATCATCACAAAGTTACGAGCTAGAGTGTTAGAAACATTCTCTTTACAATGAATGTTTTGGGGAAAGATTACTGTCATACGATGCACATTTAGAGTAATTTAAGAGTTTAAATGCTCAAGCTGGACAGGAAACAAGTTATAAAACCTTGACATTCCACAATGGGCTCCTAAATAGGAAGCTTGCTTCCATGCAGATATATGCATAGAGGAAATGACAGTAAACCAAAACAATACCACTGACCAATGTAAATGTTTACTACATATTGCTCTGGATGCTATTTTAAGTCAATTTTAATTTGCAATGCTAACCATTCCACACCAACTAGATAATAGATAGTATTGAGGTTATTTGTATGATGAGGAACCATTGTATTGAAAGGAATCAGGATGTATTTACAGTGTAAAACAAGCCCTTATACCTCAAAGCATGTCTGTCTGTCTGTCTGTCTGTCTGTCCTACATAGCAAACCACTGCATCATGACTCATTCGTTGTCTGCAGGGGTCATCCTTCTATAAGCCAAGTCAGCAGAAACATGCAGACTGGGCATTGGGTGAATTGCATTGCAACTGTTGTTCTTAATGCCAAAGCACTTAACTAAATGACGTATCTCCTCCATGAATCTGTACTGGACAGGATTATGCAACATATAACTTGTGCACAATCACAAGCAGGTGTGGCAAAACCTCTGTGACGATTTTACATCCCTGACATCCCCCACAATCCTCTCTCCCTTAAGGGGCATGTGTAATGACTTGCAGGCAAGGGAGTGGGGGGCTGGAAAACACACAGCTGGAAGTAAAATTGTGTGGTTGGGAGAAACAGGACACTTCCGACCAATCCATCCCTCGGGGGCACCGGAGATTCGTAAATGTTTCAGTAAAGAATGCTGCTCTGCACGATTCCTTATTTTATGTAATTGTGTATATGTCACCATGATAGGCACACAGCCAACAACCAAGAAAAATGTTCTTTCATTCCAGAAAGTCTTCAGGCTGTAACAATATTGCCAATTGCCTTGTGCTTGCCATGGCTATTGTTCTCTCAGACAAAATACTAAACTAACTGAAACGTATCAAATTACTAAAGCAAGTTATTGACTAGAGCTGTGGGTGTTTGCCAAGGCTCCCATAAAGTTGGTCTGCAAATTGGTTGATGACAGGTCTGAGAGTTGCTTCACATCTGACATGTGTCTGACCTGTGTCTTGTGCAGCATAAAGACATTACTGTATCTTGTATTGTACCCTATGTGAAGTATGAGATGGACAATATAGCAGCCTACAGTATGTGTCTCATAAAAATGGTTTTGTAGTTTTATTTTTTGTAAAAATTAAATATGTTTATACAATGTACAAGGTACGATTTTGTTATTCTTATCAATTCAACATAAACGTGAGCATTTTCGTTTGTGTTCTTAAATGAGACTAATATGACACTAGTATGTATTTATTTAATTGTATTAAATCATTATTTAATGCGCATGTCCGTGCGTAATTACGCACAGATATTGTACATTCTTCCATCCTCCATCTCTCTGGTTATGTTATGAACCAATGTCATCAGCCCTTACCTGTTTAGTGAACAGTATTGCTGTATCCCAATAGTCTGAATGCTTATCGGTATTCTTGTTGATTTTCTTCTGCCAGGTGCAAAAGTTCCTCAGAGTCATGGCCGCGTTGCCAGACACCTTCGGTCCTTTATCATCCTCACTAATAACCATGAACTTAACAACCACGATATTAATATAGTTTAGAATGCTTGGATGTTTGTAAAGCCTTGCAGCCACCGACATCAAGGTCAGCACGTAATGTTTTAGGTCATCTCCGTGGAACTGTGCCATGGACTCGTCGGCTACGACAAGCGTCTCCACGTATCTAGGAAGAGAGGCGAATCTCTTCGATCGTCCCATTCCCCTTAAAACGTTTTCAGTCACATTGTCATAATTATTTAGCTTCCTGTATTTCTCCAGAGATTTGGCAACACCGGGGATCATGTCACTGTCCACTGCACACCTAGACGTTGTGTTGCTGTTCATATTGTTGGGTCGTCGCCGAAGGATGTGTGCGGTCTCTGCGCTGTTGGTGTCATTTTGAATTGGACTGATGAAGTATTCCCAGCCTTGGAATCCAAACGCGCCCTGTAGACCTTTGCATATACTTAAGGCAGCGTAAGAATATTGGTCTGCATTGACATAACCAGAGTAAAAACACCGGCTGAGGTCGGTGGTAACATCACCATTTACCAAGATCGTGTCTTGTACAGAGAAAGAAGAAGCGAGGAAATTGGAGTCTTGATGTAAATCGAGAAGAAAATCCTGCTGGAACGCGTGTATTTTTATAACACATCTTTCCCGGAGAGCATCCACGTCGTTGACAAAATCGCCCTTTTTATATTTTTGATTATCCAATCTAATGGGGAAGCAAAGTTCACTTTGCATGCAACGAATAGGCTTCAAACAAGATATGACAAAGTAGAGGAGAAACGCTATCCTAAAAAACATGACTATATTTGCATTCAGTAAAGAATGCAATAAACAGGTAAGAAACAAAAGAATATAGCCTAATCTACAAGCACAAATAAAATGTTTTCAAGCCAAGACCAAAAAAATCGTATAATCCAAGACGCCGTGTAGCCTTTTCTAAAACATTATTGCTTCAACTTCACTCCTGCTGGCCACGACCCATTCCTATCCTCCACCTGTGGACTGAGCCGAAAGCCGACTTTTGTAGAACTTATGCATTTTCGTCATGTGTAAAATAATGGAAATTCAATCTCCCTTTCGGTGGGGGCAGTCTTTAGGAGCGCCCATTGGATGCGCGCCTTACTTGCGTCCACTTCAACCTCAGCAAATAGCAAGCCTATCACCATCTCCTCGCCGACCACACGGGCAGATCTTACACTTGCCCCGGCTTTTTACGTTATGCAGCTGTGTGTGAGCAACGCCCTATCAGTCTTACATCTATATATCTCATATTTCGCAGTTGGTGAAAAAAGCATTATTCTACACTAGTGTTCATACTCATTCGGCCTACGCATAGGCTATATGACACAGAAATGCACGCATGCTGTAGGTAACCATGTAGCCACACTTAGCCTACCGTATTTTAGTCTTGTAGCATATTTTTCTTATTTATATAATAATAATAATAATAATAATAATAATAATAATAATAATAATAATAATAATAATTAATTAATAATAATAATAATAATAATAATAATAATAATAATAATAATAATAATAATAATTATTATTATTATTATTATTATTATTATTATTATGGATGGAAGTAACGAACGAACGAATTAATTAATTTAATGAATTAACCATGCGCGGTACCTAACCGCTATAGGCTTGCTATGCCTGAGCTATCCATGGGAGCTATCACGGTTGATCAAAGTCAAGTATAGATAGGCTATTGAAATTATTGGGATTTTAATATAGCACTAATACATGTGTAATGTAGCCTGCCTACTATGTTCAATTCTAAAACTAGTTTGATGTCAATCTATAGGCCTACTAGCCTACGCCTACCCATAAGTATGTAGCCTAATGGTGGTGAATATCCAGGAGGACTACCTTTACCATATTTAGCCATATTAGGCTGCTGTAGGCTAGACCTACTTATCTGAACTGGACAATATGATAGGTTACTGCTTACAAATTCTGTTCTTGGTTAGTATATTACTTTTAAACAATTTTGTTCGCCATCTCGTGGTAGACAAAAACATGACAACAAGAAACAAGTAAAAAATTCAAGCCCGTTTCTAGGAGCGCAAGTTTGGTTGCTATGCTCAGGACCCGCGTGATTTTGCTGTCCGTAAATAAGCCGATTCATAGTTCGGGAGGTTACCTCTGAAATGTGGAAATAAATGTATCAACGCGCTAGCGAATTGTTATTTGGTAATAGTGTGTTTTTTGTAGTATTGAATCCACGGGGTTTATATTTTATCTATCCACTTCTGATCATTGTATTCATTATTTTGAAAGGGCACACAATCTTGCGTGCTAAGCTTTGTTTGGTACGGTACGGTAGTGCTGTTTCTGAAAAGCACAACAGTTGGACACGAGTTTATGTTCCTAAATGTAATTTAAATCTACTATTTAGAGGGTGTGTGTCCGGAGGCAACATTAATATATATATATATGCATCCATCATCTACAAATAGTTTGACATAGATATTATATTTTTCGTTCAATAAAATGAATTCATATCACGTGTTGGAGCTAGTAGGAGAGGGTTCGTTTGGACGTGTTTATAAAGGAAGGAAACGGTTTACTGGTCAGGTAATATATTTTTCATATTAATGATTAGTTACTCCGTAATCTGCATAAACATTGTGCGTTTCTTATTTTTGCCGAATAGTAATCATATCTGTAATACAATCTCAAAGATACTATTCACTTTATAGCTTGATATGGCTAATTGTCAAATACCGCTATAGGTTAAAAGCCTTCAATGCTTTTCGTGCCTTTTTACTAATTCATAACTTTATTTTGGAATGGGTTCAATAGCTGTACATCTGGTTTGTGTATATAGTTATTTGTCATCATAGCCTAAAATTCCCTTTTACCTCTACGGTAAGGTTGTTGCCCTGAAGTTCATCCCAAAGGTGGGTCGCTCTGAAAAAGAGCTAAGAGGTCTCAAGAGGGAAATTGAAATCATGAGGGGACTTCAACATCCAAACATTGTACAAATGTTTGACAGCTTTGAAACTGAAACTGAGGTATGTGTTCATTGTGCTGTATTTGTTCACTATAACTTTCCTTTCATTCTAGTATGAGAAGTATGAGATTGCACCAAAAGTTATGACATTTGTATTGATTCTCTAGTTTTTATATTTGGTGATAACACCATTCTCACGTGTTCTTATTTGTTTGTAACAGGTTGTGGTTGTAACAGAATATGCAGAGGGAGAGTTATTCCAAATTCTTCAGGATGATGGAAATTTACCGGAGAGACAGGTATAGATGTAATTATAAGTGCTCAGGTGTGTAGACCCATTTGTAACTGACAAGATCGTACTTACTTAGAATTCATAATATTCCTCTTTGCAGGTTCAGGAGATTGCCTGCCAGCTAGTGTCAGCACTTTATTATTTGCATTCACATCGAATTCTTCATCGTGACATGAAACCACAAAATATTCTTTTGGGAAAAGGTGGGATAGTGAAACTTTGTGATTTTGGGTAAGTGGTTAGATTGTTTTAGACAAATATTTCAGTGTTAATTAATCATTCTTTTCAAGATATTCCTTACATGTGTGTTTCCTTTCAGGTTTGCCAGAGCCATGAGTGTCTCTACTTTGGTCCTGACATCCATCAAGGGAACACCCCTGTATATGTCCCCAGAGCTAGTGGAGGAAAAACCATACGACCATACTGCTGATTTGTGGTCTCTAGGCTGCATTCTCTATGAGCTCCACACGGGGGCGCCCCCGTTCTACACCAACTCCATCTTCCAGCTGGTGCATCTCATAGTTAGGGACCCAGTGAAATGGCCCGAGACTATGAGCCAGTCCTGCACGGTACAGCACAACATCAGTATAATGTCTCCACTTGCTTGAGCCTGGATGTGATTGGTTTGCTTGGTTCACATACCTTGCACTGGATAGTGCATGGGCAAACTTGGTTATTTTGCACATACGGTACTGTACAACATTCAAACATAAAGTTGTTGCATTACTTATTTACTTTAACGATTGAATACAAATCCAACATCTTTTTTTTGCTGTTGTTTAACTGTCCCTCACTCTTCTTAGGCTACATATTTACACTATACCGTTTGGTACCACCAGTCTTCCCAAACAGCACATAAAGATGTGGAATTAATGTTTTTTAAAATATATATCTCTAACATGATTCTGCGGCTTTCTTATTGGTCTATGTTCATTTTCCATGACCATGGCAGAGTTTTCTCAAAGGTCTGCTGACCAAAAACCCCCAGAAGAGGTTATCTTGGCCTAACCTCCTGCATCACCCTTTTGTTGCAGACAGAGTTCTAGGTGAGTTTTAGGAACTTGTCACAGTTTGTGATATAATGGCCAACGATTCCATTTGTGGTGACATGAAAAGCATTATCGTTGTGTGATTTACCGCTCCCCCGTGACTGACAGCGCTGCCAGACACCAGTGTGTTCAGCCCTTTCACCGTCCCACCCAGCCCAGATGTGCTCGCACTCAAGCACCAGCAACTCATGGAGAAGACCGTTCCTGGACAGAGCAGGTTATTGTGCAAGGCCAGAGAACAGATGGAAGACGATAAGAAAACCAAACGGGTACAATAGACAGTCCCAGGCTCTCTAGCGTCTAGGTGGGTGGTACTTGATCTCAAAGAGACGTTCTAAACTGTTTTGCATATACCTTTTTTTGTTTATAGAAGGTGAAATGTGGAACAGAAAATGGAAGGGGAGACTTGGCCCCAGCAAGGCATGTACAGCCCACTGCATTACCGAGTCACGTTCCAGTCACCCCAAACCCTACGGAACAAGCCTTGGTCCTGGAAACAGCCAACCTGAGCCTCATGGGCTCAAAGACGAAGAGCAGGTGTTTCCTGCGCTTCATGCTTAACAGGAGCACATCAGCCAACGTGCATGTCAAATTAAATCTGCATGTGGTGTTCGTGTAAGCATGCCAACATTTTGCCTCCGCAGGGGTCAGATCAGCAAAGACTATGAGCAGGAGTTCCCTTCTATAGAGATCGGGCCACGGCTAATGCGAAGCTACAGTGAGAACAGCCAGTCTACTTTATGTGGAAAGGTTTGTGGTCAGCAGCAATATTAAATAAAAATATAAAATGTAGGATGAAATGGGTCATCCTCAGTATAAATAAAGCCACTTTTTGTGTTTTATTAATGTACTATTTAATTATCATTTATTTATTTATTAACCAGGAGAATCAGTTGGATGAAGAAGAAGACCCATATCAGCCAAATGAAGCATTAGACCACCCGGGCATTATTCCTGAATTGATAAACAAGTTGCTAGAATTTAAATCCCAGGTAGTGGAATCTGCATATAATTTTTTACATTTTTTTATTATTATAATTACTATCTAAACTGGACAAACATACTATTTATTCTTTCTCTCTGGTCAGCTTGTAGATGGCGATGTGGCAAATTTGCAGCAGATCCAAATGCCACTGAAGGACTTGCACAAACTAATTTTGACCTCTGACCTTGTGAGCGGTAGTCCTTCTATTGGGAATGAACTTGGACTGCCCCAACTGCTCTTCGAGTTGGTTAACCTTATTGTGGACCTCCCAGGGATCATGGAGGTTAATACAATATAACTATACTTTATAAGTTTTACTACAGGAAACGCAATATTTTAATGAGTTAATGAAGCGACTAGGGATACAACGATTAGAAATTGTTGTGGTATGATTATAGTCTGAGAAATAATCACGGTTTCGCGATTACTATGCATGAATTTAACAACACTAGCAATGCCGTTTTCTTTCTCCTGCTTTATTGCCGTTGGCCAAACTCTTATCTCACTGTTACTTCATTGACACTGGTATCTTATTCCCTACCAACTCAATGTTTAATTAATTAACTTGCCACTATGTACTTCTTTTATTTCTCAGTTATTACATTCTGGGTGTGTAAATATCTCAAATATGTTGGGTCAAATTTGAGTTGTTGGACCCAATTAGACTTTTTTTCTGCAGGTTTTTTATTTGCTTAATCTAATTGAATCTGTCTAAATATAATCTAGTCTAATTCTAATAATTGGGTAATCTTATTTCAATTTCAATGGTGTGTTCAGCAACCCTGGCGGTTGGCCGTGCCAGAACAAATTATGTTGGTGCTCTTGGCTTACTGGGAGAGGCACTGGGACTGGGTGGAAGCAGAGAGCAGGTGTGACATTTGATGTTTTTTTGGCTCATATTGTGTCCATCTAAATAATATTGTTGTGTTACATTTACTGAAGATGCATGCAGCCTTCAATTCTCACAGTCTTCATAATCTCAATCGCTCCTTTCTCTTGCCGTAGACTCGAAGAGTTCTCCAAGCCCTTTGTTAAACTTTTAAATCGACCATGGGCCAACAATATAATAGTAAGTTACTGAATGTGTAGAGTCAGTTATAGTTTATGTGGATACATTGTTCATGCAATCTAGTTGATGACATCACTATATGGATAGACAGTATTGTGTGGCAGTCGTCTGATATAACACGTCTTTCTATCTTGTCTAGCCACTGGCTGCCTCTGTGTTGTTTATGTTTATAGACCACGCAGTCTCTGTGGATGTTGGCATGGATACCTTAGCTACCGTGCTGAAACACCTGTCCTTGCTTGACAAGGTACTTTCACTACAGTATTCTGTTGCTGATGTTATGTGTTAAAGTGTCTACATGACTTTCCACCAGAGGCCTCACAATACGATATTATCACGATGCGTATGCCACGATACGATATTATTGAAATTTCAAACATATTGCAATATTCTGCGATATTTTTCAATTTATTACTTTTTCCCACAAATGACTTCCGCAAAGGCAAAACTATATATATCTTTATATCGACAATAGTGTTTTGCTATATACATTTTAAAAATATCATGCATAGAATACAGTTTGATCTTAACTTTTTTTCCCTCCTAGGCATATTGTTCACTACCCAAACACTGGGGAGTCTTTGATGGTCTCCTCTCTCTGGTTTACTACATCCTTACTAAGGTCCGAACATCTCTATTGTAAAATCTAGAAAGAAACATTGGCTGTGCAGTTTTTATTCATTTCTAAATAATTTCTAGAAATATTCGTTCTCTCCTCCTTGTCCTTGTTTTCTTTATTAGAATGAGGATGACCCACAATGTTCCTCTTTAGCTCAAGGAACTTTGCGCGCTCTGTGGATAAAAATCGCTGCCTCATTAGAGAAGGCCCGGGATGTCACCGCCCTCTGTTCCGTACATGGTATGGGTGCTTTGCCGAACTTCAAACCCATTTGAAAATGACTTCTAAATATTGGGCATTTGATGCCGAGTGATGTTTCCATCTCCCTGTTCCTCTAGGACTGTACACCTTCCTGTCTGCAGTGCTATTTGTGTTCACCAAGGACCCGCACATGTGTGTTCCTCTGTTCTCGGAGATGGAATCCAAGTGCATATACACCCTAGGCCTTCTGCTAGACACCAAGCGGTTAGTGCCTGTCTATTCCCCTAAAGATCCTTTTGCACCAACCAGTCATCGCAGCGTCAGTTACCAATGCACGTATACGGAGCTAATAATAGCGCTTTTTACACCCCGCAGAGTTCGCAGGCTGGCTCCCTGCAGACTTCAAGAGGAGTCGACTCTCAGCAGCCTGTCAGTGTTGAGTTGCCACTTGCTTTGTTTTCCGTTTGCCCTGGACATACCATCAAAGACCATGGCCGGCCTTCTCCAGCTATACCACCGCTGTGGAGTTGTTCAAGGCCTCTTACAGGTTATGGCTGTGGTTTTTAGGGGTTAATGAGGGGTCAGGATGATGTTAAGGAGGCGATTAAAAAATGAAATGTTTTAAAATTACAAAATAGAAAATACATTAATTGACATGTTTTATTTAAATTCTTTTTTCTTTTTTTTTAATAAATATATTTTATATATATATATGTATTTTAGGTATTTACCTGTCTCTGTCTGTTTGTTTGTGTGTGTATGTGTGTAGAGGTATTTCTCTGCTTTATGTAATGATATTAAATAAGTTGTTCATAGGCTGCTTCCGTCCCCTACCCAGGTAGGTTACTTCAAAACACTTGTAAAACCTCTGGGTTTGGGTCCCCTTGCTCCAATAAACTCCCCTTTGACTGATGCAGCCCAGGCTAACTCTTGCAGCGGGCACACAACAGGTCCCCGCTGCTGTGACTCCCAACTGCGCTGTACCGTTGGTGGAGCTCATTTCCTGGCCTGCTGTTTGATCTGTGGTGACTTGAGTGGCTGACGTTGGGATTTCATTTGTACTTGTGCAGACGGTCCGCACCCTTCCCCTACCCCTCCTAGAGCCGCACCTGTCCCTGTTGAGCCGCCTGCTCCTGGGTGATCCTGGCCGCGCCGTCCCCTGCCTCCGAGCCTCCGCCACCGCCTGTGGCTTCTTCTCCCCGCGCGGGGCCAGCCGGCCGGTTACTCCCGACGACCAGTCCCCAGAAGGCAGGACGGCTAGCTCTCTGCTCGCTGCTCTACTGCAGCCGGAGGAGCTGTGGAACTCTGCCGTGGAGCTGCTCACCCTGTTGGCCCAGGTCCTCCGGTGCTCCCGGCGGCCTACCGACCACCAGCTTCACGTGGACCCCGTCGTGCTACAGCAGGGCCTAGCTCACTCTCAGGAGCGCGTCAGGGCTGCCACCTGCAGCGTACTGGGCAACCTGGAGCTGTTTGAGTCCACCGGGCCGCACAGCCTGCAGCGGGCCCTGTTCAGAGACGTGGCAGAGCGCCTTCGTGATCCCAGCGTGCCCGTCCGACGGATGGCCTGCAGGGCAGTGGGGAACTGGTTGGGCTTCGTCGGCGAAGCTCCGGTGCTAACGCAGGGCGGGGATAACGAGGAGCGGCACGGGTGGATGGAAGCTTGTCAGGGGACGGCAGCCTTGCTGGTGCCCCTCGTAAGTGACCACGATGCCCTGACGCGACGCCACTGCTGCGCCGCTCTGGGCAACCTGGTGAACGTCTGTGGCGGAGCTTCCGTGTTGATGAAGGAAGATGTTCCACGACTGCTGCTGACTGTGGCTTGCATGGATTCGCATAACACAGTGAGGCAGGCCGCTATAGCCACACTGTGCTCGTTCTGCCAGCATGATGCAGTCAGACAGGTAATTGAATTGGCAGGATTGATAGCATGGCAGGCGAATATATATATATATATATATATATATATATATCAAATTAAAATGTTATATGTGTATTCACTGTTATGATTTATATATATATTTTTATTTTTTCTTCCTGAAAAGAACAATAACTAATTTCTGGGTGGACTGTAACATTGTATTGAGTATTGCATATTGTTTTTAGGCCAAAGAAAACTATACAGGACATTAATCTTAAACTCTCTGCTTTATTTGAAGGCTCTGGTATCGCTTGATGCATATAAGATACTTCTTCGGGCCTCAGACCATGCATTACCGCAATGTGACTATCTTCAACTCATCGACCATCTTGGAGCAAAATTTAACACAGTAACAGATTTCATTAAATAAGTTATAGAATAAAGTAAATGCTTTTGTTAGGTCTGACATACAGGCCGCAGTTTGTTACAATAGGCCTATAGTTGCACTAGTTATATTTTTCCCCACTGTGGGGTCTGTTAAATATTGTTATACAAATATATTTCAACTTTAGTTTAGAATGTAGCCTACATTCTGTGCTGTTAAGTCATAAATGTCTACACTCACTGTAAAATGTTTTTATTTCGTTTTGGTGAAGCTATTTATATGCGTTTATGGTTGATTAAATTAAACTTTTTTTTCTACTGGTATACTGTCCTTATTTATCAAATAAGGATACATTTTCTTAAAATCTCGAATTATTAAGAAAATGTCGCTAAGTAGAATGTGGGAGATTTATACTAATTATACATTTAGAATTTGTATTATACAACTGGTTTTACCTTTGGGTCAGGCACATAACCTACATGTCAATAAAATGCTATAGAGGCCCATGCTTACGCTTATTTTACTGATATTTGAGTAACAACGGAGTAATCGTGTAATTAAAGATTGTGTGCAGTGTAGTTGTATTATTATTATAATAAGTAGGCTATTGTGAATTTCTATTAATTTAGTGTGGCTTTATTAAATAGAAAACTAGTCAAATTGCGGCAAGAACCTGAATCTCAGGTTTTAATCAGGCAAATATAAAATTCGATTTAGAGTTCGATTTACAAAAAATCACATAAGCCTGACTACAGCTTGCAATGTTTTTCAATAAAATAACACGTTCAATAGGCTAATAACATAAGCGCCGTATGCTGGAGAAAGGGCTGATCGAAATGCGAGTTATTTCAGGTTAAAAATCTATAGCCTATAGATTAATACAAAAATGTAGGCTAGAATAAATGAATCAAAACTTTTTTTAAAGTCACATTTTGTGCAGTGGGTTGGAATTGATGTGGCTTCAGATTCCGTAAGTTTTCGAAAAATTTCCAACATGAAATCCATTAGACACGAACACTTTATTCGGGAAAGTCTATTATACAAAATTCAACCCCCCAAAAAAAAATACACGAATTTTTAATTGAATTTACAATTACCGTTAGCCTACCCATTTTTCAGGGAATGATAGTACATCGCAGGATCAAACCAGACAAGTAGTATACAGTATAGGCTATTTCCTACAAAAATATAGGAACAGCACGAGATCTTCAAATGCTCAATATTAAGCTACATTTTCACAACGCAATGTTAGTGCATGTGTACCAACAGGCTACAAAACCTTTTTTTTTCTGCCGAAATGTTATTTATGCAGCTTAACATAAATGTGTTTTTATTCAGTTGAATTGTCTACCAATGTACCGACACATACCAGAGCTACAGACATTGAAAAGCAATCAAAACTTGTTTGATTATACATTGTAGGCCTATATCTACAAAGCAAATAATTATCAAGCTGTTTTCCCTGAACATACAAAAATTATTACAAATCAGTGCATATCAGCCATATAAAAGTATTGCCTAAACAAGCATTTAAAAAACATAAAATCCCCCAAATGCTCAAATTCTAAATCCTTCTTCAAAGAGAAAACATTTAAAGACATGCAGAAAATGTGAGGTTTCTTTAAGGAAACTTCACAAACACATCAAATTAGGAAACTGAACAGTATAATGAACTGAAATGAACTGAGCTGTTCCCTGTCATGAATCATCTATTGGACAGGACAATTACTAAATGCATCACCTGAGCTGCAAAATAGATTGTATTGCAATTTGCAAATGGTCACACACTGATTTGACTATATTTTTCTACGTTGAAGCTGGTAAATTGATCATATGTAACTCCTATAATGTGTCATTAACGGTATTTTCAAATTAAAATTAAATAACAGGAAAATTGTATAAAATAGCTCAATAATTTTCATAAAACCAATGAACTATAGTAAACAATAGTAAATTACATGCTAATGAGAAATCCATGTAGTTTCAACAAGCGGTAATTTATTGTGTCATTAATTTAATTTGGTGTTTGCATGCAAGAAATCTGTAAAAAAAAACAATTATCAAATTAATTGAAAATATGGACCCCTTTTGCTAGAGTTGATATTCATTTTGTGTTTCTAATTTATTCTCCATTATAAATACATGTTCAAAAGTAATTCCAATATGTTAGTAGTGATATTTGTTTTTCATGGTAAAAACAAAATAATCTAATCCATTTCACCATTTCACTCATAGCCGCAAAATATATTTGAAAAACAGGAATTATTTAGCAAAGGGTGATATTTACAAATAAATGTCAAAATATAAATATTTTTGACCACTTTAATTAACTGGCATCAACTTAAAAAAAAAAACAAGGCCGTTGAGAAATCAAAACCTGCATAATATCAATTCTCAAGAAATTTCAGATTCACTCAACAGGAGATTCATTCAATAATGATTGTCGTATAGAACATTACAGCGTCACAGTGCAGGTTCAAGTGGTTCATTTTGATATTGTCTAAAAGCAGTGGAAGTATTGGATTGATTGTTGATTAAAACATGAAAATAAATAGCGAAACATGCATTTATCCCACCCAGCATAACTAAGAAAATTACATTCAACCAAGGGCAATCAAAATGTCAATTAAAATCAACAATTTTCCTGTTGTGTCCTTTTTTTTTTATGTTTACCGGCAGGAATATGATGTTACACGCTGGTGTCCTGCTTAAGCCTTTGGCTACGGGCCTTGTACACTTCAATCAGTAAGTCTTTAACATACTGGATCTCACGCTCTACTGATTCTGCCTTGTCCCGGAGCTCCCGGTTACGGCCTTCAAGACAATGCAGTTGTTCCTCTAGGGAATCAAGCTCTGCCCTCTTCCGTTGGCGATACCTAATGGAATGGGTAAGGAGGGAAAAAAGTATAAACGTTAATCAGTGAAGGAACACAAATAGCTGTTATTTACTTCTAGGCAAGGGAGCTAACATACATACCTGTGAGCAGCAGTTTTGTTCTGATCTCTCTTCTTTTGTTTACGCTCCCCGCCTTCTCCTGGAATGGTGTCTAGTTCGTATTTCAAAGAGCAGATGTCTTCCTCCAGACTACACGTCTGACTGTGGCCTGGGGACTCCAGGTCAAGACTCTCTCTGGCCATTAAAAGACAATCTGGGCCCTGATCCTCAAGGAAATTACAGTGCAAATCATGTTGCCCTACCTGTAAGCTTTCTGCTTTGACCTGTTCATTAATGTTTCCTAAAAAGCTATGATAAGCCTCAGATTGTGCTGTTGGAAGGTAACAACCATCACTGATCTCATTCTTCCAAGAGCTGCTTACTTTTGTAACCTCTCCACCGGCTTTGATATTATTTAGCGCCTCACTGTTGCCAGTGCTGCTATGGAGGTCCCTCATGCTATGCATCAACAGATCCTCTTTCTTATGTGTGACATCTAGAGGCGCACCGAAGTCAAATCCACCACCTATGACCTCTTGGCTAAAACAGCACGTTTTCTCTTCTTTGGAAAGGACAGCACATCTTCTGATCTCAACTGCACTGCCCAGACAGTAGCCTTTTCCCACCATCTGCTCTTCTTCTACGCAGTCATAGTTGCCCACAAGGATCGGTGCTGAGGTACCTGAGATATTTCCTTTGGAACTCCATAAACCGCTGTCATAGCCTTCAGCTAACCGCACCCCATCGGGGAACTTTTTGCGACCACACCCACTAGGGCGACTGTATGGGGCGTGCCTCGGAATTTTGGAACGGCCATTGGGCCCACCACAGATGCTCAGCAGGTCCAGCTCCCCAGTTGCCAGGGTAACAAGGAGCGGGCTAGACTCGGACTGGCTGGACGCCGAGTACGACGCGTAGGGGACCTGACAGAACGGTTGGGGACCCCCGGGCAGAGGAGCCCTGTCGCATCTCCCCAGCTTTGGCCCTTTCTCTGGCAGCGGGTCGGACAGGAAGTAGTCCTCCAGCTGGGCGAGCTCCTCTTGCAGGAGAGAGGTCATGACCTCCAAGTCTGAGGGCACGTGGACGTCACTGTGAAGGGGCGAGGGGGGAAGGGAGGCGCTGGTGGGGGAGGGAGGGGGGGGCGGGTTTGGGAGGTACGAGGAAAAATCCACTTCTTCCGTCATCCAGTCAGTGAGTCCATTACCTATTGAGGAAAGAGAAAAAGAAGCCTCAGCAACTCGTTTGATATAAAGGCAATGAAAGCTTGAGGACAAATGCCATGCGGACGTCCCCTGGATCTCAGTCACGCAGCCACACAGATGCCATCCGGAATATTCACAAAGGCACAGCCAAGTGATTAATGAAAGTTAATTCGTCGAGACGTCTCCGTCACCCAGTAAGTTGCAATATTTCCATATATATCAGACATGGCTAGTTACTCACTGAGCGAGGAGAAGAAATGTGCTGCAGTGCCGTGCCCACCTGAAATGGGGAAAAATAAAAAAGCGTACTTGCAGCAACTCACCAATTAAGTGCTGACTCTCCTCTGACACCTCCCCCCTGCACCCCTGTGATTGGCTGTGGTTAGCCTGTGGGTGAGAGAGAGCGAGGGGGTCTGCCCGGCAGACACGAAGAGCCTTCCAAACAGAAGCTGATGTTGCCATCATTTTGCGTTTTGGTCTTTTGTTTCAATCCAAGTCCGAGCATGTGCTTTGAGCAGGAAGGGTCTGACAGTGGAACCACAGACAGCAGGGCAGGGTGAGCATAATGAAACCTGCAAGGACAAACATTAGTGTTAAACACACACGCCTCACTCGCCCCCAATATGTTCAGCTTAAACTGCTCTTCTCTGAACTTAGTGATGAATGATGAGGAATGTCAGAGGATACTGCACTTCCTAAACTCCTATCCTATATCTGGACTTAAAGTATTTCTGATAAAGTGTTTTGTTTAACCTTCCTAAAATATAATGTCCAACCAAAAATATTTTGAGATTTTATCATAAATTGTAAAATCCTAATATCTAATATAAAATCTTAATATTGTGTTAAGTCACAGACAAAAAACTACAAAATGAAAAGATGTATAGCCTAAACGTCACACGTGAATCCATTGGGTGATGGCAAATGTCATTGAGTTCGTCAAATCACGTGGGATTTAGACAATGACGTTACCATGGGCCCAAGTGTTGACAATGGGCAACGCGCAAATCGTTAAACTGTATAATGCTGATGAACCACTAAAGCACACGATTCTTTAGAATGAACACTGCCTGATATCATAATAATAATAATAATAATACATTATAAAAGCAACTCAAGCCTGTTAAATTTAAGACATGACAAAAAAGTTGTCATTTGAAAAATTGTATACAAAAGCAATGAATCCAATATAGACCGCTAACTAAACCTAAATGCTATAATTCGTCAGTGCCACCAACGTTACAAACGTTGTAATCCTGGCAATAACATCACATGCAACGCAGCAATACGATTGAAAATGGAATGCATAGAAAATATTCAACCTACCACAAAATAAACAAAACACATTCAACAATAACTGTAATTCAACTAAAGTATAGGAAATTCGCAAAACAAGTTAAAATGTAGAAATCTGCACACGTGTGGATTTGTTTATAATAAAGTAATGTCCAACTTACTCCATTCTTGCGGAAAATGTAGGGCACTTGGGGTGCGTTGCTAAAGCAAAGCACGGCTTCTTTTACGGTCCAACTTCTTCACGATTTAGAGAGCCATATTTTGCTCGGAATATCCAGGGCAGTGTAGAAGATGAGCTGTTGCTTTGTTGTGATCAAGTTGTGGACTGAGAAGCGCATAATTGAGAGCGAGCATCAGCCCATTCACACCTAGCAACCAACTGCGTCACCGTCACGGGGGAAAAAGCCATGCTGGAGATTACTCCGCCCCGCCAGTCCACCTGCTGTTACATATACATAGCATCTTGCTAGATGTTAGGACTCGCTGCATGCTTTACCATTGGAAAACAATCTATTGGAGGAAATCTTGGTGTACTGTAACACAGACTGGATACTAATTCATATAGTACTAGATCATAAACCTGGTGAGGGGTTGCAGACTTATTCACAGCAGTATTGCTTGGAGAAAAAAAAACATGTCTTTCTTTATGGGGTTGTTTTTTTTAGATTGGATGGAACTATTTGATGTAGACAATGTGGATGTAGACCCTTGTGTGTTGTTCAGAAGATGTGTTTGCTATTGCATATACGTTGCATCAGTAGTCCAGCAAGAGCGTTATTCGCTGGGCTCACTGACGTAGACGATATGTGATTGGCTACAACTGATACAGGCAGACGCTTATTGGTCTGTAGTAGGCAAGGCAGAGCATCGCAACTTGTTATTGTTATTTTGCTGTCTGCAGTGAAATGCGCACATGTTCCATGTAAACAAACCAGTCTAGATACTGTAAGTGGGGTGGCGCTTCATTAACGTTACTAGTGGTTTTGTTAGACGTTTATGTTAGACACTAGATAGATTTAGATTTCTTATCTGCGTGAAAGAAAATGCATTTCATGACTGAGAAACATTTGTAACTGACTAAAAGGCATTCTAATGACCAATAGGTTACATGGTATCAAATGTATGTTTGTATTATGATACTCTTTAATGTATTGAGTGGGAGAAGGCTATTTTGTTATAATAAAAGTATTATTATTATTATTATTATTGTTACTAGATAGACCGTCATTGTTTAAATGCATTCCTGACATCTAATTTATTCAGTGCTATTATGTGTTATTACAAATCATCATTTAATGTGTTATTGCATCTACAAAGTGCAGTTTATCAGCTTATGTGAATAAGTAGACTGGTTCTAAAGAGTGACATTGCATTGTTTTGTTAAAAATGAAAACAGTTAACACTGAATGTCACAATGGATAATGTGTCATCCACACAAGTCCTGTAATGAGCTAGCCACTGGGCATAAGCTGGACTCTACACTTCTTATCTGTTTGAGTAATGGGGTAATTTACTTGCTGAATACCTTATAGAAATACCTAACACCCAAAGCAATGCATTGTCATTGTCTGCTAATATAAATTACATAAGAAATTAATGAATTGGTTTTCTCTTTTCAGCAAATCCAGAAGCTGACTGAGTGAGATGTTCTCCTGTTGCTATAGTAATAGCGGACACTGCCCCCTATTTTAGACTTGTTTTCTGGTTGCTGTTGCCATGGGATTTACAGTTCTCTCTCTCTCTCTCCCTCTCTCTCTCCCTCTCTCTCTCTCTCTCTCTCTCTCTCTCTCTCTCTCTCTC